>CAMZMU010000085.1:10889453-11457966 GCA_947311845.1 Poa pratensis | reverse complement strand
TCCTCGTCGGAATCAAAAATGAGTCCACCATGATCCTCCTCCTTCCACTCCTCGAGCGCCCGTTGATTGGCCTTCGCCCTGTTGATGAGGAACTGGTCGTCGACCTCGAAGTAGCCATTTCTCAACGCACGCTCTTGATGACCCGCTGCCGGAACGCTTCCGACTGCTCGTCAATCTTCTTGCAGACCTCTGCATAGTCTTTCAAGTTGCAGCTTCCTCTCCTTGATATACTCGGGCGAGAAGACATCTGTGGTCATCCAGGTAATCGCTGGTGGGGAGCTCCAGCCGCCCCGGCTTCAGGTAGAGTATGGTCCTGATCTCGGCTTTCGACAGCCGGTGCATTCTGCCTGGTAGGTACTAATGCGGGACCAGTCTACGCCCTGCTTGGCTGTTTCGGCTGGCAGCTTCACCTCATGCAGTGTCTCGTCGATCAATGCCGCTTCGCCTGGCGCGCTGAAGTCCCTCCTCCTCGTAGCTGGACCCGGCCACTGCTTTCACATTGAGCATCACCGGACCATCGTCACCGGCCACCGCATCCTCCATACCCGCCATGGCCTGGATCAGAAGCGCAATTGACAAGCGATCCCTTTCGTTCCGATCTTGGATAAGAAGACGAACCCTACCGTATGTTCTGCTCTGAAACCAATCGGTATCGCTCCGTTTACGAATGGACTTTCGCCCGATTTTGTTTCTTACATGAAACCTGGCCTCAGCGGCAGCATCCCTAGATGGGTTATTTCTCCCCGTTGGGACGTTCCACCCAAGTCCCAACGCCGGCGCTTCGGCTGAGCTCCGGCGCCCAACATCAGCCTGCATACCCCATCGGCCATCGCTGCACCGCAGCACCAGCAGCGTCATCAGCTCCAAGTGGAGTAAGTACTCAATGATGAACGCGGGCCACGCGGTGCGATCCAATCTCTTGACTCAACATTGAATTTCGTTTATTTCCTTCTGATTCTGATCTTGGGCTGGATGCCTTTGCTGTACCTGTACGAACGAATTTCGCGTTATTTCTGCATGGATTTTGGGCGAGATGCCTTTGCTGTACTGAACGCGCATAGCACGACAGTAATTCTAGCCTTGTGACAGCTGATTAGCTCATCCATAACTCCAACTGACATTTTATTATTGTAAATCTTCGAGTTTCACTGTATCGACGAAATACACTATCAGAAGGATTGTTCAGATTAGAAATTAAACAGATAATTGATGACTTAATGTATGTACCCTGGTTATTGCATGAAGTCGTGGACGATGAAGGTGACCCCAACTGACACAACGCTCCTGTATATCTCCTTAAGACCTTAACATTCTTAAAACGATTACGTATTGGTAATTAAAGTTTGATCTATTTGTGGTGCTCCTATAATTGATTGAAAGTTCTTTATTAAAAAAAAATTGACTGAAAGTTGCTTCGCGTTCCTTGGTGAAGTTGGATCTATGCGCGCTGGCATATCACATCAGAAGTGGCGCCAAGATCATCCAAGGAGAACATTAGCATGTACAAATTGAAAACTTTCACTGTTTTCTTTTCGTGTCATTTTTTTTCATGTCATTTATTACAGCGACGCATGAAGTGTCCCTCAAACAAGCATGCTACTCCCTCCGTCCTGGTGTATTAGGCACAATTCTAAAAACAATTTGTCCTAAAACCTTCCACCTCTTAGGCACAATTTGCATTTAATGTCCTCTCACAATTGGCTAGTTGACTCCTTCACAAATGCATGCAAGTTTTTAGCCCCAATTAGGTAGCACCTTGGGCAAGAGATTTGCAAATTATGCCTTACGAACTATGACGGAGGAAGTACGATGACCCAGTGTCAGTTAACTACAATTCTAGAGAGTAGAGAAATCCTCCGAATCTATTCCACATAGCCGAGGAGATCGGCTTCTCCATGATCATATTCTACTTTAGCAAGGTCTAAATCGTTACGAGCACCACGCATCATAATTACCGTTGATCTAGTGACATAACTCGGGGTCTTTAAAAATGGAACTAATCTTTGAAGCTCGTTCAGTTGATTAATTATCCTCGAATCTCAAAAGGATATCTGAGGATTGTAATATATATACACAAAGAATTCTTGGGGTCGCGTGGGGATTCTTAATCGGACTTGAGCTAACCATAGATCAAAGTCATATCCTATCACCTTAGAGTTCTCATACATCGCTTGGTTCTGAAAACAATAGAGAGAGCAAGGCTAAGTGGGGAACAGTCGTCATAACTTATTACCTTACGAGCCTATATTTTCTAAGACTTCCCGTACATCACTGGTTTATATAGGCTGAGGGGTGAAAGGTTTGATGCGAGTTTAAAAGAAAACCCAGTGACCACTAAGCCCATCTGATCGAAATATGGATTTTTTTCTTATTTCTCCATTTTATTGAAAAAAAAAACAAATTTTACTTATGAAATCAGCTCCGGCATGGTGTTTTACATCCACGCTCCGAACATACTTGTTAGAAAAATAATGTTTATATCCCTATAGGAAAACCACGTTCCATTTATGAAATTAGCTGACGGAAAACTATCGTGAGATCTTACACCTTAGCCTGCGCTTGGTTCGTCGTGTCAGATTCCAAGCACATATATTTCACGCAAGTTGGCCGCTCTGTAATATCTCCCTTACCTCCATAGGTCTGTTTTTTGCCCGACACTTTTCAGACCTATAATGGTGAACCAAGCGGGGCCTTATATGCTAGAGAAAAGCCACATGATGCACTTGTTGATGTCACCTATAGTCGTGGACACAATTATCTTCTACTCCATCGGTTTCAAATTAGATGATTTTCATTTGTCTGTCGACATATTCATATATATAAACATGTTATATGTATAAATACATTCACATGCACAAAACAAAGACATCTAATTTGAAACGGAGGGATACATATAAATTTGGATGGAACAAGGACCGAATTCATCGGTTCAGTTGGCCTAAGTACTATTCTCGAAAAAAAAATGGCCTAAGTAGCAGCAGCAGCCTTGTTCGCATGTGCCTCGTCCACTCCCTGAGCTTCATCTTCATCATCAATCAGATCATCCTCTTCGTCGTCACTCATCAGAAGATCCAGAACCGCGGCATCTTCTTCGTCAGGAACGTATGGAGGAACTTCCATCTCGCCTCTTCCTCGTCGTAGCAAAACGGAGTCCACCAAAATCCTTCTTCGCCCAATGTTCGAGCGCCCGTTGATTGGCCTTCGCCCTGTTGATGAGGAACTGGTCGTCGACCTCGAAGTAGCCGTTCTCGCGCACGCTCTTGATGACCCGCTGCCGGAACGCTTCCGACTCCTCGCTCATCTTCTTGCAGAGCTCTTCATGCGCTTCAAGTTGCTGCTTCCTCTCCTTTATATACTCCGGCGAGAAGACGTCCGTCAGGTCGTCCAGGTAATTTTTGTCCGGGAGAGGCCCCGGCTTCAGGGCGAGTATGGTCCTGATCTCGGCTTTGGACAGCCTATGCATTCTGCCTGGTACTGGTACTAACGCGGACAAATCTACGACCTGCCTGGATGCGGCTGGCAGCTCCGCTCTTGCAGCGTCTCGTCGATCAATGCCGGATCAAGCACCGGAGCATCTTCACCGGCCATCGCATCCGCCGACTTTGCGGCGGTGAACGGTTCCAGAGCAAACTTCACCGTCGCCTCCATCGAAACCTCCTCCTTATTCCTTCTGATGTTGGATGGTTGCTTGCTGGTTTGGGGATAAAATCAGGAGGAGGCGACGGCGGAGTCTCGATCTATATATAAAGAAGACGAGCCCTAGCCCACGACCCCTTTCCCTCCTATGTTCTCCTCTGAAACCAATCGGAATCGCTCCCGTTTACGATCTGGACTCGGTGGTCTTTCGCCCAACTGTCGTTTCTTTCACAAAATCTGACAGCTGATTTGGTCGTTCAGAGCCCAACTGACATTTTTTGTTGTTAATCTGTGTTCCCCTTTTCGCCAAACTACATTATTAGAAGAATTGTTTGGACTGTAAATCGTAATTGATAATGTATGTACCCTGGTTTGCATGAATTCGTGGACCATGAAGGTGACGCCAAACTGACACAACAGTCTAAACACGGCCACGGCGTGTCAACTGCAGTCAAAGCTCTTCAGATAGTACTACTTTTTTTTTCTCTATTCTGAACTTAATCAAACTGAAGCCAGGTGTTTGATGTTTCTTCCTTTGCATTTGTTTGCGGCTCCGGGCAGTTTATGCGAAGAAGAATGCGGCAACCCTCACTAGCAGGCTCACAGTATATCTCCAAACATTCTTGAGACATCTTTTGATACAAATTGAAATTTTGATCTAGTACTTGTGGGACTCCCAGCTGATTGAAACATTCCTAGCCTCCTAGGTGAAGTTGGATCTGTGTGAAGGAATTGGGTTCGTTGGATTACTTAGACTGTTGTCACCAATCAAACTGAATCGAGGTGTTTCTGCTCGGCATTTGTTTACTATCTGAATCGAGGTGTTTCTGCTCGGCATTTGTTTTCTACTCGTGCCATCTTATATGCAGACTGCTGCATACACACACCCTCACTAGTAGGCTCCTGTATATCTCTTTACAATTTTTAATTGAAACGTTTTCGTATCCTAGTTAAAGTTTGATCTATTTGTGGGACTCCTAGTTGATTGAAATTTGCTTCATGTAGGTGAAGTTGGATCTATGCGCGCTGGCCTATACTTCAGAGTGGCACCAAGATTATCCAGGGAGAACAGTGGCATGTCGAAATTGGAAACTTTCACCGTTTGAGGTGTCGTTTATTACAACGACGCCTGAAGTGTCCCCTTACTTTTCTCAACAGAACCGTAGCTACCATGGTCCTACACCGCTATTTCAAAACCGTACACGAAACCTTAGCTTCATACAGCTTCAAGCTCAGGATTTCCATTTAGTACAACCAGAGCAAAGCACCAAGACAGAAGGGACACCATCCATCCACGACTACCTTCAGAGCCTGAAACTAGCTGCTCGGTTCGCCGATCCACGGGAGCTCCATCCCAGGGCTATGTGCACGAATCACATCCCGCCTACGTCGCAAGCGTGGACGATAGTTCTTCGCCGGCCCTTACTGCCCTGGCTCCAGTTCGGAAGCAGGGCTGACCCATGGCCCGGGTAAGAAGGGCGACCACCCAGGGCCTTGAAAAGAGAAGATCCTAAATAGTGAAGGACTCCCTCCTTTAAAATTATAAAATGTTTTATAAATTGTAATTGGACTACATACGGACTAAAATGAGTTTATATACACATTAAAATGCATATAGATCCAAGAAAACTAAGAAAAAGATAAACATTGTATATTTAGAAACAAGAGAGTGTATAATAATCACTATGGTATTTTCCATTGCACCGGAAAATCATTTTGCTCACTCTATTTTAGAAAACAAAAATAAAAATAAAATCTGAATTTGTTTTTGCATGTTTTCATTGATGTGTACTATAAGCAGCGTGCAAAATCACAATGTGATTTTTTATAATGATCTAAAAAGACAAAATTTGGAGATTAAAACTTAATTGTTCAGTATATGACATATGTATATTTGTCAGTTTTGTGTAGGTAAGAGTGTAAAGTAAGTTGCATGCTTCTTCAGAACATTCATTTTTGAAAAAAATAAAAAAAATAGTGGGTTCTGAACAGAGCCTAAAATCTCCACTCCCATTACACCCAATAAATTATTTAATACTTAGTCTGTAATTCCGATGGTAGCAAAGTTTGTTTTTTGGAATAATATGATCAATAAAATTATGAAAGTTTAACATACTTTGAGGTGTTTGGCTCTATAAATATTGCATTTGAATACCATGGTATTGTCAAAAAAAAATTGGAGAAAGCGGTCCACCCCTCTCCTTTCTAAAACTGAGAAAGGAGAAAATCAAAATTTTGACATGCACAGGTACTAATATTTTTATATTAATCAAAATAAGAATAGCTCTTGTCAGCAATGCACCACTTTGACTATGATTTTCATTTATAATATGTCTCCAAAATATTAAATTTACATGTGAATAATACTATTCCGAGAGACAAAATGTAGTAATGCCATTATATAACTCAGTCCAGACACTTCGCAAGTATTTACATGTTTATTTTCTTGCAATACATTTTATTTTATAAAGTGACATGTATATACGAGATGATGGCAAGCATATTGCATAAAGAGCATGTCAAATATAATTTATATTATGCAAACATATTTGAATTCACACCAACTTATATTAATGGTGATTACACTAAACAATGTTGTTTCAATCCCAAGTTCGGAACGTACAAGCTTTGTTAAATTTTGTATCGTTATTCGATTTGACCATGAAAAAGGAGTAAAGAATGAACTGGTTCACTTTATATTTTTTGCATGGTTAATTTATCATACGCTAGAAACTGCTATTAAGATTTTTTATATCGTGTTCTTTGTAGATGTTTAAGATAAATATTTATTATGAATAATAAAAAATAGTATTTGAATAGACTTTTATTATAAAAATATAGATTACTACCTTTCCATGATATTCAATACAAACACATAATAAACAATGTAATATTTAGTACGAAAAGTGAGTCTAACTCACTAGTTTCGGTTAGGGAAGTGGATTTATAACCAAGCTACACAGGTTCAAGTCTTCACGAACACAGATTTGGGTTCTTATTGTTATAAAAAAAATGGTTATAGGATAGTTCCCCTACCTTATTCTTAAAAAAACTAATATTTAGATACATTGCCAGTTAATGGTTAAACTATGCCAACAGATGGGAAATTAGTTAAAATTGCAACATGCTAAAAACTAAATAGATAATTATAAAAGTTTAGTAAAAATTGTATCTCACCGGACCAAACTTTACATTGGACCGGCTTTGTTTGGAAGAAGGCTACCTGATTTACAAGACCAACAAGAATTCCCCCTCGACCGGCTCTTGCACGCCCGCCTGGTACCAACTTAAGGTCACTAGCTGGTGTGGCATCTTTAACAAATCATTTTCCCTGCTAGTTATGCGGAACGAATTTCTATCCTTTCATCTGTTGCATAGCATGTTAAAAAGACTTTGGGGGGCAACGGCAGGACATTTGTTAAATGCTCTTGGCATTCCAGATTGGCAACCGGCTTGGGAAGTCCCGGCCTTTAAAACTGCTCTAACCCACAATTCTACAATACATCGGTTCACAAGGAAGATACTTTCGAAGTATTCTAATGATGGGATCTCATTTGTCCGCCTGTCCTCGAACTTCTTCAGTCATGTTAATATTAATATTTACTGGATTTATTTTCCTTAATGCATGTAATGCATATGTGAATAATACTATAGCTATTTTCGTTTTAATAGGTCGACTTAGAAGAACTTGACGTGGCTTTCTCTGTCGGAATGGCCCAAGAGAACTTTATAGTAAATATGCTGCAATGCGCACACACACACACACACGCACGCACGCACGCACACGCACGCACCTCAATCCTCCTATTGATGTGGTGAAACTGTAAGTTCCTGGTTAGTTTTAATACCAGTTTTTATTGGTCTGGGTAGTCTGTTAATTTATATGTTCACAAATTGTAGGTGTGGAAAATATTGCACTAGAACAATAACAAGATAAGATTTATTTCTGTGTAGACGCTTTGATTGATCAAGTTTTGCAAACAGCCTTTTTCAGCATCATGGCCGCGGGATGCATAAAAATAATTCCCATTCTCTGCAATTTATATAGTACTAGCTCATGTGTTCTTTATTTTTGTAGCATACAATCTGTTATAGTTCAGGTATCAACCGTATTTTCCAGCTAGCTTTACATTTAGTTTCCTTTTATTCTTGTCTTGTAAAACTCTCTTCTATATTAATGGAAAGAGGCAAATATTTTGCCTCCATTTCAAAAGAAAAAAAGGATGTTGTTATACCTTTAGCTCTGATTCAAGGAAGCTTCAATCTTTTGGACCAACCATAGCAAATAAGTAAATTTCAGTGTGCAAGAACTTGCTCTAGAGTTGGAAAATCAGGTTCCCTACCTCACGAATCTTTGGGGTGAAGCCTCCAAGTAATGCATCAGCATAGGCCTAGTGGGTTCTGCATTTTTCTTGCACTCATAAAGTATCGTACAAGCAAGATGAATGTTTTCTGATCACCATATTGCTGACTTGATATATGTATTGCTCCACTTTTTCTAAAAGAAAAATTCTGGAATCAACAACTCGTGTTAAGTGAAGTATAAACAATTAAGAACTAAACAATATGTTACGATTTTTCTCTTGTTTCTCAATGTAACTGTGTAAACACAATTCTGTTGTCAAAATTAGATGTAAATAATTCACTAAGCCAAACGGAACACGAAAAACCAACGAAGAATGAAACAACAGAGCTACGTGGGCCGGCCAATTCCGCTGGCGTGAGCGGAGCAACGCAGCGAGCATCATATAGGAAAAGCCGCCTGGACCCTCCATCGTTGTTCTAGAATCGCCACCGTTTACAAACACAACACTGCCAAAATTAAGCTTCTAATGAGGTAATGATACCATATATAGAACGCATTAAGGGAGCAAGTATCTGCGAAATCTTCACACCAAATGGCATTAACAATTCAAGATGGAACGTTTCCTTCGTGAAAACTAGAAAACTTTCCAAACTCTATACGTAAAACAGATTTGCTTTCATATCACGCAGATCCGAAGGTTAACCTTGATCAAAATTTGTTTTCTCTTCGATCCAATTACTTCGCACTACCAGCTGCCGCAGCAGCATCGTACCAACACATCTGCAGAAACATTTTTTCTTCTTCTGGGGCTCCGGCTGGTAACTCGAGTGGCACAAGGCGAACATGTTCCGGGAGATGGGGGTGGTGGTGGTCTGCGTCGTGGGCTCGCTCGCGGCCGTGGCAATGGTGGCGTGCATCTTCATGGCACGAGCGCTGTGGCGGGCAGGGGTCCGAGAGGCGGCGCTCCAGGCTGATCTGGTGAGGCAGAAGGAGGCGCTCCGGCAGGCGGAGCGCAAGAGCATGAACAAAAGCAACGCCTTCGCCCGCGCCAGCCACGACATCCGCTCATCGCTCGCCGCCATCGCCGGCCTCATCGACGTCTCCCGGACGGAGGTGCAGGCGAACCCCAACCTCACCTACTACCTTGACCAGATGGACGTCGGTACCCTGAAACTCTTCGGTCAGTATGCAATCTCAGTGCATCCATCCATGGCTGTAAACCCCGTAGGAATTATGTGCCGTGCTCGCGTTCATATGCTGCTATGCATACATGCCATGTATACTACTGGGTAGTACTTCTTTGGTGGCCCTACTTCTTTTAGCCCATGGTCATACGATCCTTACATGGTAATTCAGCTAATTTAAACATAGGACTAACATTTAGGATTGTTAAAACAGTCACATACCACCATGTTTTTTTAATATGCTTTAAAAAATAAACTGTTAGTGACACGATGTGTTTAGCCTTTGTCTATTTTGTAGCTATGCAAATATTTTGTCACATTTATGCATCCTCTTGGGTGTGTGAGTTTTTGGATGTAAAAGCGACACGTTCCTCTCTTTAAAATATGTGATTCTTCATCCACATATGTAACCTCCGTGTGTGTACATGCAGATATACTTAACACGATACTAGACATGAGCAAAGTGGAGTCTGGAAAAATCCAGCTGGAGGAGGTAGAGTTCAGCATGGCCAACGTCCTTGAGGAATCCATGGACATGGCGAATGTCATCGGCATGTCTAAAGGCGTTGAGGTGGTCTGGGACCCATGCGACTTCTCTGCGCTCCGGTGCAGCACTGTCATTGGCGACTCTAAGAGGTTCAAGCAAATCCTCGACAACCTGCTAGGCAACGCCATCAAGTTTACACACGAAGGACATGTTGTGCTTCGTGCATGGGCCAACCGCCCCATCGCCAGAAGCTACATGATGAGCACCCCATCTAGGTTCACCCCCCATTGGCACGCCGGTGGGTTCCGCGGTGGCTACTTGGAATGAAGGATGACGGTGTCAAGGAGAATGCTTGTAGGTCACTTCAGAATGATCCCAACTCGGTTGAGTTTTACTTTGAGGTGGTTGATACTGGTGTTGGGATACCTAACGAGAAGAGGGAGTCGGTGTTCGAGAACTATGTTCAGGTGAAGGAAGGACATGGTGGCACCGGCCTAGGACTAGGAATTGTCCAATCCTTTGTGAGTGACTTACCTTTTTTTCATACATGTTAAAACAAACACACGTGCACCATTTTTTTAATTAACACTTTTATAATTATAACGTATTTCAAATGTCACCTAGAGTTCCTAAAAATGTTAATGTAATTTTTTGCTTGTAGGTTATATATAGTTTGTAGTTACTTTTTGTGGATATATTAGGATGGCTGTATATCACTCCAAAGGATAACTGCTCTCAAGATTTACAAGTTCAGGCAATGTTACTTTGTGTATAACACAACTACACAAGTTAGTATGTCTTAATGTAATTATTCTATGTGCATGAACAGGGATAATTATACTGTTTTTCATCCAAAATACTAAATTGTTTGATGTGTGCGTGTGTGCCGTATTTGTTGGCGTCGTAGGGCAATTTTCAGTCTTGTTGCTTCTTGTTTCACTTGTGAAGTTGAGAAGTTACTTTTTTTAGTTTTATTTAAGATATTATTTATTATAGTATCTAGAACACGAAATAGATAGAGCGGATAAAAAAAATGGAACTATGATTCATACTCACTATTAAGACCTCTTAACCAGACTGAAAAATTCAAGTAGTTTTTAAATAAAAATAAAAAAGAAATTTTCTTCCTTCCAATTTTGTTTGCCCAAAAGACAACTTTTTTTCTCTCTATTTTGTCGAATCATTACACTGATTCACTTAAATGATTTGTTACCAATACTATTTGCTCTTGTTGTTTTCGTAGGTTCGTTTGATGGGTGGAGAGATCAGCATAAATGACAAAGAGCCAGGAGAAGCGGGAACGTGCTTCGGCTTCAACGTCTTCCTCAAGATCAGCGAGAGGCCAGAGGTTGAAGAGGACATTGAGCAAGGGAGGACGGCGCCGACGCCGTTCAGGGAACCCGGCTGCTTCAAGGGCGGGCACTGCGTCCTCCTCGTCCACGGCGACGAGACCCGGCAGATCCTGCAGACATGGATGGAGAGCGTCGGGATGAAGGTTTGGCTCGTCCCGCGCGTCAAGCTCCTCGGCCCGACCACAGAGAAGGCGCGCGCCGCCGCGGGCGCCTCGCCATCGAGGCCGGCGTCCACGTCGTCGTCGCAGGGGGGTGGCGGCGGTGACTTGGATGGTTTCACTGACCGGTGCTTCAGCCCCAAGGAGATGGTCACCCAGGTTCTTCGGAACGGCAGCGGTAACCACCACATAGGGCACCAACACCCATTCGGCCTGCTCATCATCGTCGACGTCTCCGGCGGGTGGCTCGACAAGATCTCCAGGGAGGCAGCGAGCCTCGCCAGAATCAAGCACCAGGCGCCATGCAAGGTCGTCTGCCTGACGGACCTCAAGACCCCCTCCGAGGATATGAGGAGGTTCAAGGAGGCGGCGAGCTGCGACGTGGAGCTGCGCAAGCCAATCCACGGCTCTCGGCTGAGCAAGCTTCTCCAGGCCATGATGGACCTTCAGGCCTCCCCGTTTCGGCAGCAGCGTCCGTATCAGGTCGGGATCATCATCAGTGAACTCAGAGAGACGTACCAAACCATTGCGGCGTCGTCTGAAATCAGGTGCGCGGCGGCCGCGGCGCCCCATGTACCGCCCAGTCTTGGAGACGACAAGCCGCTGGAAGGGATGCGTGTGCTGCTGGTGGAGGACGACCTGGTGCTGCAAAAAATCCAAAATAAGATGCTAACCACTCTCGGAGCAGCCGTGGAGATTGCAGGGGATGGATCCAAGGCCGTGGCCATGTTTACCAAAGCTCTTGAGGCTACAAGTGCTGGTGGTGTTTCAGAGGATCACGCAGATGCAGTGGCATTGCCCTATGATTTGGTTTTCATGGATTGTCAGGTAACTTTTCCTGCGACCACACGCCAATCCCCACACAACGTTGTTCTTGTTCCTCCTGGTGATGGTTTTCATAGACATTGCTGACAATTTTACGATGTTCTTTGTTTCAGATGCCGGTGATGGACGGCTATGAGGCGACGAAGCGCATCCGCGAGGAAGAATGCCGTTACGGAATCCACACCCCGATCATCGCGCTGACTGCGCATTCCGAGCAGGAGGATCTGCAGGAAACCATCCAAGCAGGGATGGATCTCCACCTGACCAAGCCAATACAAAGGAAGAAAATTGTGGAGGCTGTTTATCAGGTCTTTAAAGAACACAAGAAATGATCATGTTCGTTTTCCTGGTTGCGTGATCAAAATCAAGATGTAGGTGGTTTTTCATTGACTGGGAAAATGATGATCGTAGCATGTATCTAGCTACTTTTCATTTAGTTAATACAGTGATATTCTGTAATGATCTAGGTGTAGACAAACATTAGATTATGCTCTCACATCCCCGAATGGCTATGTGAGGAGGTGTTTGACGAAAACTCTCGTGACAGTGGTTAAAGCGTCGGTGAAATGCCTAATCTGAATCACCGTTGCACATTGGCCGACCAGACCATCACTGAACCAGCTATTTCACGAGGCTCAACCTGGCTACCAATATTGTGACGATTTAGTAATTTCCAAGTGTACTGCTACTAGGTGATATGAAGGATTAATTTAGTGAAACATGTTTGTTACAACCTATCTGCGATTTGTGCTAAGTCAAAAATTAATATTTTGACCAAGTTTATAGGGAAACGTATCAACTTTACACTAAATTACCATTACTAGATCCGTATAGAAACTAACTTTTGTAATACGCTTCCGCTAACTCTTGGGCAATCGAGATTTAGGTTAACCATCGGTTGATCTTGGCAATACCCAATTGAGAGGAGGAGCAGAGAGATAAGGACTCGGAGATCCTCGTAAACGACGGCAATGACGCGGGTGGCTGTGGCGGCAACGAGGACTGGAGCCGGCCAGAGCAAGTAACTTAACTTGGCGGTGGGGGTGCTGGCACCGGAGAAGACGTGACCAAGGGTAACCGGGATTTAGTTAGAGGGATGATCGAGGTGGGGGAGAATCGGTGGAGGGGGAGCTTGGGCCAGGGCGGGGCGGCGAGGCGGCGTGGCAGCACGCTGGAAGATTGCAGTCGGGCCGGTGGTGCTGCGCGGGGGGGGGGGGGGGGGGGTCGTCAGAGGGAGGACGAAAACAAAGGAAGAAATCGACCGAGTGTTTTCTGTTTTCTCGGTCGACCATGGTTTTTAAAACTGCACCATTGTTATAGCCAAACATCTCAGAATACCTTAAAGTGTAATATTTTCATAAATCAAAGTATTCCGAGGACACTATAAAATACAGTGATGCCAAACGCACCCTAAGTTTATTGTTGTTACATATCGTGCTTAAAAATTATACACACGGTGGCGTCATCTAGTCGACGGAGTAGCAAATGTGCTCGAAGGCCTGGACGTGTTCGTCATCGAGGGCAATGAACAAATCGACGCCGCGCTTTGCGGCGCACGGCGGCACGAAGACCATCATTCCGTCGATGGGCAGGTCCGGCGGCAGGAACGCGCACGGCGGGCCACAGCCGAAGTCGATGTCGTGGAAACGGAACCCGAGCCAGCTGTCTACCTCCATGTCAGGGCAAAACACCGTACCCGGCGTGACAGCCGTCACAGCTAGCTCCTGGCCGCCGTCTTCAATACCGCGTCCGAAGTCGACGAACGACTGGATGTACTCGTCGTCGACGCGTGCAACGGCGTCGCGGATGGCGCCGACCACCACGGGATAGCTGGACGAGAGGAGGTCCCGGACTTGCATCCTGGGGAACGCCCAGAGCACCATGTTTCCGAAGAAATCCATGGGCACGGGAGGCTTGGCGCGGCCGCGGCAGTTGACGGCAACCCTCACCTGCGTGAAGTCCTCCGGGGCCAGGTCCCGCGCCTCCGTGAGCTTCTTCCACACGTGCGCGAGGAGGCACTGGAACGTGCTGCAACGCGCGCCGACGCGGGACTTGAGGTCGGCGACGAACTCGTCCGGGAAGTGCAGGGCGAGGTTCTTGATCCTGTCCATGGGGAGGACTCTGTAGGAGTGGCTGGAGCTGTGCTCGCCCTTGAACTCGATGTTCCGGTGATCGAAGACCGGTGCTGGCGGGCTGCGTGAACTGACGGTGGTCGCCCGGTCAATGAACGGCGACGGGAGGACCTTGGAGTTTGTGCGGACGGTGGTGGCCCAGGATTTAGAGAAGCAGCTCATAGACTGGCCGTCGGCGATCTTGTGGTGGCAGGCCATGCCAATGACCAGCCCGCCGCACGTGTACCGCGTGAGCTGCACCTGGAAGAGGGGCTCGTTCGCACGTCCCTGCAGTATTCAAGCGTGTCAAAAAGCAAGCGGTGCACTATAGGAGTATGTACGTGTATAAATACTTTGCATGCATGCAGTATAGTACGTATATACGTACATTTTCAGCGTCTGGGTAAAGCTCGCTGATATGCGCGGAAACGTCGTGCGACAGTGCCTCGGCGAGCTCCGTCGCGGCGGTGGCCTCGAGCACGAGAACCCCGGCGTCGTTGAGGTGGATGCACTTCCTGCCACGGTCATCGACGGAGAACCTCCCCGCGAGGTGCGGGAACCTCGCGACGGTGGAGAGGAGACCGTCTATGAGCGCGCTGTTCGCCGGCGCAGGCGCGTTCCAGGCGAAGACGGTCGGGATGTACCCGTCGGTGGAGGCGCAGTCAAACGCGGTGAGGGGGACATTCTTCCCGTCGCCCCACGCTGACTCCGGTGAAGGCCTCAGCACCGTCCTCCGTGTGATCTCCACTACCACTGCCATGGTTGGACTACTTGGAGTTGGAGCTGCCTAGTTAGATAGATGACGAACTGAAGATGAATGATGATCTATGTGTGTCAGTGTGTGTCGCTGTATGAGTTAGCTGGTGTATAGGTCGAGGTGCTCCTGCGCGCGTTTATATAAGGTTAATTCCGTGCAGTAAATTTGGTCAAATGCACAATACTGCCAATTCAACGCTGTAAATGGCTGACTTTGAAAATTTTCTTATTTCTTCTAGTTTAACCAAATCTTCTCGCTCCGAGATTTCCCTTCTTATTATTTTTCATTTTTTCCAATTTTCGGATTTGTCGTCTAGTTTCCAGAGTTGGCTGACTTTCCAGTAAGTTTTTTTTAAAACATGATTGGATCTAAGTCGCATCAGCTTTTTTAGGACTAAGTCGACGCCCTAGGACACCGAATGTCTATGTATTGGGATTTATTCCGAGATGGGGAGAGATTACATTACGAGGCTATGAACGATAAACCTTTCTTTTTAGATCAAAAGGAAGCATGCATAGACTTAGACATGAACATATGTCATCTGAGTTAGGTGCGCACATATATCCAAAAAATATTTATATTTTGTTATTCCATCATGTCTTTAAATTCATGCATACCACCAAAACTACCTTCTAGTGAATGTCCAAGAGACGAGTTACACCAAAAAAAATGCTTTGACGGTAAGGAGGCAAACTTCTATAATCTCAAAATTCCGGTGTCTCACACTCAGTATCTCTCATGGACGACTTGCTGAAATTGTACAGTTGGTGTATCAGAGCTTCGATGCGACCCTTCTTCAGTGACTCACAGCCACAGTTCGATCATTCATGCCACTATTCGAATTTGTGGTGTGCAGAGGGGATAGATTAAGTATTCATCTGCTGGTATGCTGATATGGGCCGGGTTGGGCCGAGATTTGCCTCTCTGTTTGGTGGCTTGTATGACTTGAGATCAGCTAGGGTGAGATTCTGTTTGGTAGGTTGTATGCCTTGGGACGTGCTGAGATTAGAGTCCAAGTAAATAAAATTACAAATAGATCCTAAAACTTACACAACGGTCCCTGGACAGTAAGAAAAAAAAGCAATCAAGTCCACATTAGCCTAGCACCAGGACAGTTCATCGAGAGCAACTCGTCATGGCGGCCGGACGGAGGCGCTGGGTGCTCGTCCGTGCTGGCGCGAGGAGGAAATAGTCGGCGGCGGCGCGAGGAGGCACTAGGCTCAGCGGCGGCGCGAAATATCTATGGGCAGCGCAAGGAGGCAGATCCAACCAGAGAATATGGTGGTCCGCGTGAGGCGACTTGTGCAGGCCGGGGACGCTACGCGGGGCGACGCTGGGCACCGGACGCAAGCAGGCGGGCCCCGGGCGACGGGGCGGAGCGGCGTTGTACTTTCCGGCGGCGGTGGACGCCGGGGCGGCGCTGCCCTTGGTCCTGGCGACGGGAGAAGGGAGGGAAGGAACGAGAGAGAGGGAGGCAGAGGGCAAATGAGAGCGGTTTCACGGGGGCGGCCGACGCGACGCTCAGGTGGGTCCCACACGTGGGATTTTTCCGGATGAACTCGGCAGGGCTGAGGTGTGATACTCGTAGAAGTGATAGCCTTCAGTAGCTACCTGCAATGAAAAGTATACGGGGTTAGGTTGAGCCTCTAAGTGCAGAGTATGTAGTAAGTGGAAGACGTGTTTTCCCCACGAGGGTGACTCGAGGGTTTAATATCGAACTCTCGGGGAATCATTAGTGAAAGATTTATCTTCCTATCCTTTTTTTGGTTACCTACAAAACAAGGTTAATTGTTTTGGTCCTCAACCTCACCTGTGGTTGTCAAGCACAAGGTGTATGAATGATATCAAGATAATTATGCAATGCAAACAAGAAATAAATATGCAATGGTGGTGAATGAATGTGCAAGGATGATGATAACAATGATAAATGATATTTTTGGGTTTTTTATGATGAATGCAAGATGGAAAAGTGTTTTTGTATTTTCGGATTTAATAATGGCAGAAAATGGAAAAGTGGTAAAAGTGTTGGAAAGGTGTTTCTTATGATTAAAAATGGACCGGGGTTCATGGTTTCACAAATGCACTCTCTCTTTAAAAGTGGCAGACAATGGAACACTAGAGTTGACATATGAGATTGCAACACAAAGTTTGATAACAAGTTACTAATTATATGGGCATCACGTCCTAACATAGAGATCTTTTGGTTATTAATCTCACTTATACTCCACCAAGATGCGAACTAAATCATAACACCTTAGTAATTAAGATAACTCAGAGTATAGCTTTAAGTATCATGACATGAAGTTAAAATAAGAACATGCTAGATCTAGTCACAGAGAAGTGGTCACCCTCAACCCTTGTAGCATGGTATTTTTGTTTATCCCTAGTGAGGCAACAAAGTAAGGTAAAACACCCAAGTGGATCGCGATATTACAGTTGTCAACTTACCGCACTCACCACCCCCCGTTACTCCAACTAATGCACACATCACCCCACACACGCCTCATAAACATGCTTGATCATAACAAGTAGATAAGAACGGGGTACATAATATGCATCTATATCATAACTGAAACAAACATTGCAATCTCAAACATATATTAACTCATAAAAAGATCCACCACATAGGAATTACAATATGACCGTAATCATGTTCAGCAGCTCATACGGTACTAATTAGTGAAGCTCAAGAGAGGAGAGATACATAAGTTACTTCCACAAACCCATAGTCCAGAGGTGGACTACTCCCTCTTCATCATGGAGACGGTGGAGATGTCGATGGAGAAGATGGAGACCACGCCGGCAGCGCCCCGCCGGAGTTTTCCCCCTCCAATCTGCAGCTCCAGATCTCGTTTTCGTGTTTCTGTTTGTGGCGGCGCTTGTTCAGAGAACGTGGGACTTTTTTATAGGCGTTTTTAGGTCAAGACGAGTCGGTGGAGAAAAGATCGACGGCACGGAGCCACGAGGGCCAAAGAGTGGGCCCCACGCGGCCAGGTACAGTGGCCGCGTGGGCCACCCCTTTTGGCCTTCGGCCTCCGTTTGCTTGCTTCCTTCGCTCCAAGTCTTCCTCCTTCCAAAATATTGACTCGTTTGGGTCCCTGAAACATAAAAGGAAAGAAATAGGGTTTTCTGCCTGCGCAGGGTTAATTCCATAAAAATAGGAAACAATATTTATTCCTAAAATCATTAAATAACAGTGATATAACCCTTATATGATGCAAATATGATTGGAATATAAGTGATATAGTGCAAAGTTCATGTATGCATTTTACATGCATCAACATCCCCAAGCTTAACCAATACTCGTCCTCGAGTATGAAGGTGATAAAACTAACATGGACTTTGCAATATACTAACAATGGATATCAAAGATGATTACTATTGCTACATAGAGTCAAATGATTCATTCTTCAAAGGAGTAGCAATATGCAAATAGTTTATGAAGTGATATCAAGTATTCAATGCAAGGATGTTCAATGATAGTTCACAAAGTGTAACATAGAAGATAGTAATATGGACCACATGTATGCATAATGATAAGTAAGAACATCCTACATTGGTCATAGAGTGTAGATGAAAATCTGAATATAAAAGGTGGACACTTTGGAAAGATGTATATGTGAGTAGAGGTAAAGCATGCATAAGTTTCATCTAACTTCCAAACTCTTCTACTTAAGTTAATGATTGCAATGTGGTAATCTTGGTGTCAAGCTCTCATTCCCCTATCATAGCATCTTGAATGATTAAGTTTAATGTGAAAGCAAATATGAGTAGTGTGCTTGATAAAGTAAAGGTTGTGTCTCATGCCCCTTGAATACAAGTACCTACACCATGAGTTACTCAACTTAGGAAACAAAGCAAGTTCAAGTTATATATCATTGTAAGTAATAATAGTATCATCAAGAGCGTCAACTGGGGTACCTCTTGTCCCAGGATATGGAACAAGCCCATATCAAAATGACAAGACAAACAAACAAGATGAACAACCTCAACACCCTTTTTATTTACCATTGGAATAGCTTTTTATTATAAGGTGTATCACAGAGGTTCACCATAGCATGTAAGTAAATTTCCACCATGAATGATGCATGGCTTAGATTAGCGGCCCAGGCGTCTCTCTAACCATTTATACAAACTCATTTAAACTACTTCATTTCCACCTCATTTCACCATGATAGGCATCCATAAACAAAAGTACATGATATCAACTAAATGAATGAAGAGCATGTTGAAAGCTTTGCATGTGACAGCACATATGGGCTAACTCCCAACCTCGGACATTTATCAAGCCACTAACATCATAATCTTAATCACAATGGGTCATGTTTTATTTATGCAATAAAAAAATGTGCATCAAGTTCGTGAGAGCTATATAACCAACTTTTCCCATACAATCAATAACATAAACATTTTCATTCAGAGGTATAGATAACACAAATATCATGATAAACATACTCGGAATAGCATAAAGCCAATAGGTAGATATGGTGGACTCACTGGAATAACTTTGGTTGAAGGTGTTGGAAACAAGTTTTTGCTTGTTGGAATGTTTGGGCTAGCAAGAGGGAGAAAGTTGACCATCTAGATGCATGCATGAGTGTCCATAGAACTAACTAATCCATGTTAAACAAGTAAAATAACTTCAGCATCAAAACATGAATAAGTGATAGCTCTTGATAAAGCATTTGCAAATTATTACTCATAAACAAGCTCATGAATCATGCAACTATATGTATCATTAAAAATCAACTCAAACATCCCTTTTCCCAATATAAAAGCATCCAACATATTTCAACCCATATTTCCAGTAGCTCTTTCATATAAATGATAGTGTGGTGGTCTCACAAAATAACAATCAAACCAAAAACAAACAAAAAGACGCTCCAAGTTTATGCGATAAAGTGTTTCGATCGAAAAACAGAAGTTAGACGTGTGCAAACCGAGAGTGTGTAGGTCCAGTGGGGTTGTCTTCACATCCCCAAGCTTATGGTCTTCACCATCCTTGGATAACTCTTGGTGCATCTCCTCCAATCCCTGTGAAAAAACTTCAAAACACCGTTTCTCCCATTTTCTTTTCTGTGGGGTGCATTAGTAGTGATAAACAAATAGGTTTCTTGCTGCATATAATCCTTAAAAAAATTCATATGAATGTCCAGAAAGTATATATGTTGTATGCCTACTCATAAACTCAATTGAATCAAAAAGATTCAAGAGTTCAAAACATGCATAAAACAAAATGGGACAGAATCTGTCCAAAAAACAGCAGCAGCAAAACGTATTTTTCTACCCTACCAAACTTTGTCGAAAAATTCCAAAAATTCATGCATACAGAGGATGAAAAGTTGCAACTACAGTTCAAATATGAGCTCATTCGGAGTTACAGAATAAGAATTAAAAATCATACCGTGCACAGATTCGTGCAGGAATAAAATCTCCGAACGCTATAAGCAACTTTTCAAACCAAAATGGGTAAAACTTGGCACTTTATTAAAATTCCAGAAACTAAACTAAAAAAAATCTCTTGTACAGCAAGAGGACACAAAGAAAATCACACATAAAAATAACCGGGTTGCCTCCCGCAAAGCGCTTTCTTTATAGCCATATAGCTAGGCTTCTTACTTGTTGTTTATTGAAGATGAAGCTCATGAGGGAGCTTGAACTTTGATGTTCCCTCTTCTTGGGAAGTGTTCCATGCACTTCTTGTGTGGAAACTGAAACTTCACGTTCCCTTCCTTTGAATCAATGATAGCACCTGTAGTACGAAGAAAAGGTCTTCCAAGAATAATAGGACTAGAGGTTTTATTCCCCATGTCCATGATTAGAAAATCCACAGGCACAAAAGTCATATGTAACTCTACCATAACATCACTTACTTTCCCTAAAGCATGTTTAATGGAATCATCAGCAAGTGCAAGTTCAATAGAGCATTTTTCAAGATTTTTCAATTCAAGTACTTCATATAGTTCTTTAGACAAACAGAGACACTAGATCCTAGATCAAGTATGGCATGGTGTGTCTCTTTTCCAATAGTTACTAGTACCTTGGAATCCATATATCCCCAAGCTTAGGTGGTATCATGGCCTCTTGGTTGTACCTAGCAATTTTCTCTTTCAAGACATGATTAGCAATATAGAACCAAAACCAGCTTGGTTAGTGTTGATGGAAGGATCACTTGCAAACTTTTGTAAGATAGAGATTAATTCATGCAAGCTACAATTTTCTAAGTCAAGCAAAGGATCCTTGACTTCACTAAGCATTTTAACTTCCTCTATCCAAACAATTTTCTCATTCCTTTTCTTTAAAGCAGGATTCGAGGCTATGTGGGGATCATCCCCTTCCTTAACATAATTTTCAATATCCTTGTCCAAAGGTTCCAACATAGAAGATATTATTTCATTCAATTATCTAGTCAACTTCTTTTTAGACTTGGCATAATTCAATATTGTTTCCATTTTCAAGAAAATCCAGAAAGAGTGTTATTTGTCTTTTTCATGCTAGATTTGTATGAAGGACAAATGAATGCATCTCATTTTTAGTAGGATAATCTTCCATATAAGTTTGCAGGTATAACATTGACCTATCCATAGAGACTTTTAGTTGCTTGATTCCAGTTTCATCTTTTGATTCTATAGAATTCCCAAATAAATTTTCCATTAAGTTATTAGCATGTGAGGGATTTCCAAGGCAAATCTTCCACTAGTTAATGAATCTAGAAAACTTTTTGACCAGCCATCTATACCTGTATAGAAGTTTCTTATCAAAGTAGCAGGGGTATATTTAATGACACCATTTTTACTAATGTCCTTAATTCTATACCAAGCATCCATCAATGACGCTCCATAATATTGACCAAAGTTGCTTATTTCAACACTAGGATTCATTTTGGCAAAGTTTTTATGTATTTTTTTTAATTTTTATTGCAAAACTAAAAATAAAATGAGTCTCACAAATGTCCGAATTACAAATGCAAGACAATGACAAAACAAATAATTTGCTTCGAAGGTAAAGATGGATAAGATGATGCTCACGTAGGTGCAACCTCCCAAGCTTAGGTGTTAGCACAAGTTGGTGATGAAGTTGACTTTGTTGTGATGAATCCGGCGCTAGAAAACAGGACTAGTGCAGGAGCTCCTTGGATAAATCTTTTCAGCTATGATTCCCCGGCAACGGCGCCAGAAAACAGCTGTTGCAGGGGGAGCAGAGATTTGCTGAACAGAGGTGCACCCTTGGATAAATCTTTTCAGCTAAGATTCCCGGCAACGGCGCCAAAAAACAGCTGTTGCGTCGGGAGCAGAGATTTTCTGAACAGAGGTGCACCCTTGGATAAATCTTTTCAGCTAAGATTGCCGGCAACGGCGCCAGAAAACAGTCTTGATACCCGTAGAAGTGATAGCCTTCAGTAGCTACCTGCAATGAAAAGTATACGAGGTTAGGTTGAGCCTCCAAGTGCAGAGTATGTAGTAAGTGGAAGACGTGTTTTCCCCACGAGGGTGACTCGAGGGTTTAATATCGAACTCTCGGGGAATCGGTAGTGAAAGATTTATCTTCCTATCCTTCTTTTTGGTTACCTACAAAACAAGGTTAATTGTTTTGCTCCTCAACCTCACCTGTGGTTGTCAAGCACAAGGTGTAAGAATGATATCAAGATAGTTATGCAATGCAAACAAGAAATAAATATGCAATGGTGGTGAATGAATGTCCAAGGATGATGATAACAATGATAAATGATATTTTTGGGGTTTTTTATGATAAATGCAAGATGTAAAAGTGTCTTTGTATTTTAGTATTTAATAATTGCAAAAAATGGAAAAGTGGTAAAAGTAGTTGGAAAGGTGTTTCTTATGATTAAAAATGGACCGGGGTTCATGATTTCACAAATGCACTCTCTCTTTTAATGGTGTGGCAGACAAGTGGAACATAGAGTTGACATATGAGATTGCAACACAAAGTTTGATAACAAGTTACTAATTATATGGTCATCACGTCCTAACATAGAGATCTTTTGGTTATTAATCTCACTTATACTCCACCAAGATACGAACCAAATCATAACACCTTAATAATTAAGATAACTCGGATTATAGCTTTAAGTATCATGACATGAAGTTAAAATAAGAACATGCTAGATAGTCACAGGAAGAAGCTTGGTCACCCTCAACCCTTGTAGCATGGTATTTTTGTTTATCCCTAGTAAGGCAACAAAGTAAGGTAAAACACCCAAGTGGATCACGATATTATAGTTGTCAACTTACCGCACTCACCACCCCCCGTTACTCCAACTAATGCACACATCACCCCACACACGCCCTTATAAACATGCTTGATCATAACAAGTGAATAAGAACGGGTACATAATATGCATCTATATTCATAACTGAAACAAACATTTGCAATCCCAACATATATTAACTCATAAAAAGATCCACCACATAGGAATTACATATATGACCGTAATAATGTTCAACAGCTCATACGGTGCTATTAGTGAAGCTCAATGAGAGGAGAGATACATAAATTACTTCCACAAACCCATAGTCCAGAGGTGGACTACTCCATCTTCATCATGGAGATGGGGGAGATGTCGATGGAGAAGATGGAGACCACGCCAGCAGCGCCCCGCCGGAGTTTTCCCCCTCCAATCTGCAGCTCCAGATCTTCGTTTTCGTGTTTCTGTCTTGTGGTGGCGCTTGTTCCAGAGAACAACGTGGGACTTCTTTTATAGGCGTTTTTAGGTCAAGGGGATGTCGGTGGAGAAAAGATCGACGGCAACGGAGTCACGAGGGCCAAAAGAGTGGGCCCCACGTGGCCAGGTACAGTGGCCGCGCGGGCCACCCTCTTTTGGGCCTCCGGCTCCGTTCGCTTGCTTATTTCGCTCTCAAGTCTTCCTCCTTCCAAAATATTGACGCTCGTAATTTTCCAGATCATTTGGACGTCGTTTAGGGTCTGAAACTTAAACGGAAAGAAATAGGGTTTTCTGCCTGCGCAGGGTTAATTCCATAAAAATGGGAAACAAATATGTTATTGCCTAAAATCATTAAATAACAGTGGTATAACCCTTATATGATGCAAATATGATTGAATATAAGTGATATAGTGCAAAGTTCATTTATGCATTTTACATGCATCAAGGTGCGAAGCTCGATTTGAGCTTCTCTCCTCGGCATGGCTGAGAGGGGTTTTCGGGGTCAGGTGGCATGGCCCAGGAAGCTAAACCGGGCTACCAAAGAACCAAAAACTGGGTGGAGGAGATTTTCTGAGTAGAACCGAGCTACCAAACACACCCTTAGTGAAGCTGCGGGCCAATCGGAGGTCGCCGTGGTCGGCCCGACCCGCTCGACTCGACGAACGTCCGCCGGTCCACGAGGCCGTGACGCCCGTCCAATCTGGCATGGCCTTGTTGCCAGAGTTTCACAAGGCATCGACAAGACTACGGAAGCAAAGAATTACTACGGTTGTTTAGATGTGAGTATTAGGGAGAGTAGATTCACTACAGGAATGAGCTAGTATGCCGACGGCCAAAAACGTATGCCGACGGCTTTTTATCGGGGCCGTCGGCATAGGCTCCAACAAGTCCTGCTCGTCGACATGTCAACATAGGTTATGCCGTAGGTGATAATTTGTGATAAATTGTCCATTTTTGACACACAGGGCTATGGTGACGGCAAATGGGCCTATGGCGACGGCAAACAGTCGTCGGCATAGACGGTGGTTCCTGTATTGATTTTCTATAAATAGGATTTGTTTTCCAAGCTAAAAGACACGATTGGGAGAGGGCAAAGTTAGACAGCCGTCGGATCGAAGCGGCCGCACGGATGGGCGCATGTTGGGCACAGGCAAGCCCCGTCCCCGATTTATCTCGTAGCCCAGCAACATCGCCCTTGTATCTCCGTCCTTAAGCGTACGGGTCGACAGCAACCTCCATGTAGGTGGCAGGTGCTTGATCTCATCCTAATACAACGCCCCTATGACTCCATCTTCATGCGTCCTTCTCGGCACTTGTGTGAAATACACACAGGCTCACACTAAGTCCAATTGGGTAAGCTGACAAATAAGACGATAAGTAAATTTAATCATCCAAGGGAAGGGTGGGTGGTGAAGAGGAGGGGATTAATTACCGGAGTAAGCTCACCTGGATGTGGAACCTCCCTGGTTGCGACGCTCTCATCCTTGGTCAGGGCCGTTGCCGTCCATGGTCACGTGGAGCGGAGAGGACAAACTGGCTGGGAACATGTTGAAGGTGATGAAAGGGCAGCGAGGTGGCGTCCTTGCTCGCCGCCGGCGTCGTCTTCTGGCGAGCAGATGGGTGCATGTCGAAGGTGATCAAACATAGTAATCACCTATTTAACGAGTTCTTTCTTCTTTCTTCTGTTAAGATCATCCAATGGCCAGGTTTGTTAGGAGCGTTTGCTAGGAGCAATTGGAAGATATTTTTCGCATGAGCTCCATGGATCACGCAGTTATATGCGGAGAGCACGGAAGAGTAACGGCTAGCATAATCAATGAAAGATAAATATGGGAGGTGAAAAGATAAGAGATCAACGTGCAAGGCTCGGGCAGGAGCACTGGACATGCATGCAGGACAACGTGTTAGTGTGAGGCATTTTTCACGTAAGTCGGTGGATGTGTGACACCAGACATTCACCACGAACTTTATTTTGTTTTGATAGTAAAGATTAGTGGTGGACATGGCTTAGTGTTGCTCTGTTGGACCCATCCAGGCCAAAGTATTTGGGGTTGGGCTACACAAATTCGTTGGGTCTGATGTTACACTTGCTGAGGCACGTGTATTGATCCTGCGCATGTACTGTGTAACTTATTTTTATGACATCATTTTCCGAATGGAGGGAGTAGTAGGGATGTTAACAAAAATGTTAAAAGAAAAGTAGGGACGCTAACATTAAATTGTAATATTTGCATATATCTTGTGAGAAACTTTTAAAAATACAGTGATGCCAAACGCACCTAGCTAAGTTTATTGCTGTTACATATCGTGCTTACAAATAGATACACAAACGGTGGCGTCATCTAGTCCATGGAGTAGCAAATGTGCTTGAAGGCCTGGACGTGTTCGTTATCGAGGGCAATGAACAAATCGACGCCACCCTTTGCCGCGCAGGACGGCACGAAGACCATTATTCCATCGATGGGCAGGTCCGGCGGCAGGAACGCGCACGGCGGGCCGCAGCCGAAGTCGATGTCGTGGAAGCGGAACCCGAGCCAGCTGTCCACTTCCATATCGGGGCAGAACACCGTGCCCGGCGTGGCCGCCGTCGCAGCTAGCTCCTGGCCGCCGTCTTCGATACCGCGGCCGAAGTCGACGAACGACTGGATGTACTCGTCGTCGACGCGTGCAACGGCGTCGCGGATGGCGCCGACCACCACGGATAGCTGGACGAGAGGAGGTCCCGGACCTGCATCCTGGGGAACGCCCAGAGCACCATGTTTCCGAAGAAATCCATGGGCACGGGAGGCTTGGCGCGGCCACGGCAGTTGACGGCAACCCTCACCTGCGTGAATTCCTCCGGGGCCAGGTCCCGCGCCTCCGTGAGCTTCTTCCACACGTGCGCGAGGAGGCACTGGAACGTGCTGCATCGCGCGCCGACGCGGCCTTGAGGTCGGCGACGAAGTCGTCCGGGAAGTGCACGGCGAGGTTCTTGATCCTGTCCATGGGGAGGACTCTGTAGGAGTGGCTTGAGCTGTGCTCGCCCTTGAACTCGATGTTCCGGTGATCAAAGACCGGAGCTGGCGGGCAGCGTGAACTGACGTTGTCGCCCGGTCAGTGAACGGCGACGGGAGGGCCTTGGAGTTTGTGCGGACGGCGGTGGCCCAGGAGGTGATGAAGCCGCTCATGGACTGGCCGTCGGCGACCTGGTGGTGGCTGACCATGCCGATGATCAGCCCGCCGCACGTGTACCGCGTGAGCTGCACCTGAAAGAGGGGCTCGTCCGCACGTCCCTGCAATACTCAAGCGTGTCAAAACAAGCTTACGGTTATACGTGTAAAATACTTTGCATGCAGTAGAGTACGTACGTTCTCCGCGTTTTGGTACAGCTCGCTGATATGAAGGGAAACGTCGTGCTGAAGCGCCTCGGCGAGGTCCGTCGCGGCGGCGGCCTCGAGAACGAGAACCCCGGCGTCGTTGAGGTCGATGCACTTCCTGCCATGGTCATCGATGGCGAACCTCCCGGCGAGGTGCGGGAACCTCGCGACGGTGGCGAGGAGACCGTCCATGAGCGCGCTGTTTGCCGGCGCAGGCGCGTTCCAGGCGAAGACGGTCGGGATGTACCCGTCGGTGGAGGCGCAGTCGAAGACGGTGAGGGGGACCTTCTTCCCGTCGCCCCACGCTGACTCCGTTGAAGGCCTCAGCATCGTCCTCCGTGTGATCTCCACTACCACTGCCATGGTTGATGGTTGCCTGGTTGGACTACTTGGAGTTGGAGCTGCCTAGCTAGCTTGATCTTTGCGTTTTCTTTTCGCTGGAACGTGGCTCACTAGATGACGATGAATAATGATCAACTATGTCTGCGGCTGTGTGAGTTAGCTGGTGTGTATAGGTCGAGGTGCGCTCCTGTGTTTATATAGAGGTTAACTAGCTGAATGCCCGTGCGTTGCTACGGTCTCTCGGATTCTTCCTTCGCTTCACATGTAAATGTGATACATGTGAAAATTTGGGCCTATATAAAAATAGGTATTATAGGATGTATTGTTAATAGGATGTATAAAGTTAATGTTATAGGATGTATTGTTAATAAAATGCAATAGCCTAACCACCCATCTCTTATTAGCTAAGATCTCTTGTGCGACACCAGCAATGTTGGTTGCCTAAAATTAAGTGAGTTTAGATATACCCAGAAGTCCTGTTGTGTGAAACTCGCGATTTATGTCCCATCCGACATCACTGTTTCTTCCTAAAATTCCACAAAATCAATCTGCCTTCCGTTCATGATCCCCAAAAGAATGAAATAATAAAAAGTTCATAGCTAAGTAATTGTGCGTTGTCGCGGAATAAACTATGTTGTGATATTCTTTTTACCCTTGCACCATAAAAAAATCTGTAATAAATGTGAAAAAGCCTTATTCGGGTGATATCTTAGGCTCACACAACACATAAATCTCTCTAATACTCTGTGGCACAAATCATCCCTATTGCACGGTGTCTCGCTCCCCCAACCCCATGTGTTGCTATGCCACACCTCAAACATACATAATCGGTTTCTACATAATGGTCTCAATCGGCTTCAGTGCTTCACCTACAACTGCCTCTGCTCGCCTTCACCTTCATCTACAATGAGCCGCCAGGATGGACGCTGGTGGAGGCGAAGAAGAGAAGAATAAGAATAGGTAGCTGGAGCATTTGCAGAAAAGACTGGGCATTGTGATAAAATGATTAAATACGGTTTCATGGTTGTAACTAACAATCGCTGCATCAGTTTCCAAAAGTTCTCCAATGAGAGGACCAAGCAATTTCTACAATCAAAATATGCTCCTTTTAGATCATCCGCCAACACTCATGTACAATGGAACGTGCAACCCAGATACGAGCAATCTCTGGTTAGCTAGTAGCACTGATAATCTTACTTGAGGCTATTAGCACTGATAATTTCGTTAGTGCATTAGCAAACAATCTTCTCTTAAGTTCAGAATACTATGCATTAAGTATAACCGTCTGACACTATTTTATCACGAAACAGAGCTATCCGGCTACCCAAAGGTCCATGTGTAAATGGAAGCACTCTGAATCTACGTCAGGGTGGCATGTGTATACTGCATTCTGGAGGAGGGGAGTCAATAACAGATTAAGAAAATGCGTAAAAGAGAATCCTGGGAATGACTAATGACGTTTCCAATAATGTTTCTATTCTTCTTGCAAGTAACACTGGCAAGTTCAAAGATATGTTGTTGCCAGGATTACACAAATAACGAGAATGCTAACAAAGTTGCAAGTATTTTGTACCTTCTTGTTTGGTTTGTGGATCACTGTCTTGCAGCCTAACCGGGAAGTAATGCAGGTGGTAGGCGAAGCAGGGACCTCAGGAAAACCGCAGGTGTTGGGTCTCTCACCCCCACTGTCCCTTGCTTCTTCCATCATCATGCTGATGCCCACCTGAAAACAAGTATCACATTCATTCGAACCACATCATCATTCCCGATATGTTTGTAATAGTAGAACATTTGTACCAATGGGAGTCTGAATGATTTAAATTAAAATACATTACTTGGTTCCATTAGGGGAATGGTTCTGTTTTAGATAGCATGTCATCAAATATTTTGTACATCACAAGATCTGAAACTGAAAGCATAAATTGTACAGTTATCTTTGAGAAATCAACCATGGTTGTAGCCTTGCCTTATTGCACCTCAATTCCAACCTACATAAATAAGAAAGCACAGAACGGTGAATTTGTGGGATACAAACCTGCTTTTCTGTATACTGGAAGCAAGCATTGTAACGTTGCAACACCTTGTATAAGCTGTCCAAGCTTTTTGTTAATTATATGTTGTACAAAGGATCGCTCCTCTAGGCTGGCAGTAGAGAGCGTCTGCAAGTTGGGCACTCCATCTTGAAGTCCGTCCAGCGTTGTAACCAACTAATCATCCCGAGTGGATATATGCTCGCAAGGAGCCACCTACAATAGGAGAAACAGTGAGCGGTTTAAGCATACATGTCTATCACATCACACAGCAAGCGATTTCACAATTAGCATGTATTCACATGTTCTTTCGGTAAGATCAGTTGTAGTCATGCAACTAACACAATCAATGGGCTGGTTTAGTGGTTTGGGTTATCCTTGACCAAGTGATTCAAGTTACCTATTCTTATGATGTTGGTCCACAGAAATGCCAGTGGTAGGAGCAAGCATCTTAGGGATGCCTGCTGCGTGCACTTATAGCATACAAGAACATCAGCCGAAAGATACAGGATACTACATAGGTAGTATCATGTTTGTCATAGTAGCATCCTGATAGATAATCATATCGCAAGGACAACTCTATTTCTCAATAATTCACTGTGAATCTTCACAACCTTCTTTTTTCCAACCGTAAAAAAGAAGAATTGTAAGATGGTTATTCCAAATAAAGTCGAGCAACAAAATAACAAGCCGTTGATAATTTGGTAGCTTATTAGGGATACTGCATGACATTACATTGTTAAAGATCAAGTGTGCCCATCTAAAATGCAGAAATCACTCCATCTATGGCAATAGAATGATATATGTTGTACCAAATTTCAAAAGAAAATGCGAACTCGTCAAGTGTCGTAAAGTGAAGGGATAATCCCCCGAGTACTATGCCTTTATGGAGTACCTACATGTCTAGCTTGGACAAAAACACCACTATGATTGTAACTGGTTTTTTTTTTTTTTTGCTTGCACCACCAGTGGTTAACACTACAGTCATGGTGTTTGATCAATTGTGATCACTACAATGAGCTTTTGGTCGCAAACTATGATGGATCGAGCAAAGATGTGTTATACTACTATTGGAAAATTGTGTACTACTTCAGAACGTTGAATAGAAAATAATGATGACCTCGAACACCTAGATGGAAGCACTCTGAATCTACGTCAGGGTGGCATGTGTATACTGCATTCTGGAGGAGGGGAGTCAATAACAGATTAAGAAAATGCGTAAAAGAGAATCCTGGGAATGACTAATGACGTTTCCAATAATGTTTCTATTCTTCTTGCAAGTAACACTGGCAAGTTCAAAGATATGTTGTTGCCAGGATTACACAAATAACGAGAATGCTAACAAAGTTGCAAGTATTTTGTACCTTCTTGTTTGGTTTGTGGATCACTGTCTTGCAGCCTAACCGGGAAGTAATGCAGGTGGTAGGCGAAGCAGGGACCTCAGGAAAACCGCAGGTGTTGGGTCTCTCACCCCCACTGTCCCTTGCTTCTTCCATCATCATGCTGATGCCCACCTGAAAACAAGTATCACATTCATTCGAACCACATCATCATTCCCGATATGTTTGTAATAGTAGAACATTTGTACCAATGGGAGTCTGAATGATTTAAATTAAAATACATTACTTGGTTCCATTAGGGGAATGGTTCTGTTTTAGATAGCATGTCATCAAATATTTTGTACATCACAAGATCTGAAACTGAAAGCATAAATTGTACAGTTATCTTTGAGAAATCAACCATGGTTGTAGCCTTGCCTTATTGCACCTCAATTCCAACCTACATAAATAAGAAAGCACAGAACGGTGAATTTGTGGGATACAAACCTGCTTTTCTGTATACTGGAAGCAAGCATTGTAACGTTGCAACACCTTGTATAAGCTGTCCAAGCTTTTTGTTAATTATATGTTGTACAAAGGATCGCTCCTCTAGGCTGGCAGTAGAGAGCGTCTGCAAGTTGGGCACTCCATCTTGAAGTCCGTCCAGCGTTGTAACCAACTAATCATCCCGAGTGGATATATGCTCGCAAGGAGCCACCTACAATAGGAGAAACAGTGAGCGGTTTAAGCATACATGTCTATCACATCACACAGCAAGCGATTTCACAATTAGCATGTATTCACATGTTCTTTCGGTAAGATCAGTTGTAGTCATGCAACTAACACAATCAATGGGCTGGTTTAGTGGTTTGGGTTATCCTTGACCAAGTGATTCAAGTTACCTATTCTTATGATGTTGGTCCACAGAAATGCCAGTGGTAGGAGCAAGCATCTTAGGGATGCCTGCTGCGTGCACTTACAGCATACAAGAACATCAGCCGAAAGATACAGGATACTACATAGGTAGTATCATGTTTGTCATAGTAGCATCCTGATAGATAATCATATCGCAAGGACAACTCTATTTCTCAATAATTCACTGTGAATCTTCACAACCTTCTTTTTTCCAACCGTAAAAAAGAAGAATTGTAAGATGGTTATTCCAAATAAAGTCAAGCAACAAAATAACAAGCCGTTGATAATTTGGTAGCTTATTAGGGATACTGCATGACATTACATTGTTAAAGATCAAGTGTGCCCATCTAAAATGCAGAAATCACTCCATCTATGGCAATAGAATGATATATGTTGTACCAAATTTCAAAAGAAAATGCGAACTCGTCAAGTGTCGCAAAGTGAAGGGATAATCCCCCGAGTACTATGCCTTTATGGAGTACCTACATGTCTAGCTTGGACAAAAACACCACTATGATTGTAACTGGTTTTTTTTTTTTTTTTGCTTGCACCACCAGTGGTTAACACTACAGTCATGGTGTTTGATCAATTGTGATCACTACAATGAGCTTTTGGTCGCAAACTATGATGGATCGAGCAAAGATGTGTTATACTACTATTGGAAAATTGTGTACTACTTCAGAACGTTGAATAGAAAATAATGATGACCTCGAACACCTAGATGGAAGCACTCTGAATCTACGTCAGGGTGGCATGTGTATACTGCATTCTGGAGGAGGGGAGTCAATAACAGATTAAGAAAATGCGTAAAAGAGAATCCTGGGAATGACTAATGACGTTTCCAATAATGTTTCTATTCTTCTTGCAAGTAACACTGGCAAGTTCGAAGATATGTTGTTGCCAGGATTACACAAATAACGAGAATGCTAACAAAGTTGCAAGTATTTTGTACCTTCTTGTTTGGTTTGTGGATCACTGTCTTGCAGCCTAACCGGGAAGTAATGCAGGTGGTAGGCGAAGCAGGGACCTCAGGAAAACCGCAGGTGTTGGGTCTCTCACCCCCACTGTCCCTTGCTTCTTCCATCATCATGCTGATGCCCACCTGAAAACAAGTATCACATTCATTCGAACCACATCATCATTCCCGATATGTTTGTAATAGTAGAACATTTGTACCAATGGGAGTCTGAATGATTTAAATTAAAATACATTACTTGGTTCCATTAGGGAATGGTTCTGTTTTAGATAGCATGTCATCAAATATTTTGTACATCACAAGATCTGAAACTGAAAGCATAAATTGTACAGTTATCTTTGAGAAATCAACCATGGTTGTAGCCTTGCCTTATTGCACCTCAATTCCAACCTACATAAATAAGAAAGCACAGAACGGTGAATTTGTGGGATACAAACCTGCTTTTCTGTATACTGGAAGCAAGCATTGTAACGTTGCAACACCTTGTATAAGCTGTCCAAGCTTTTTGTTAATTATATGTTGTACAAAGGATCGCTCCTCTAGGCTAGCAGTAGAGAGCGTCTGCAAGTTGGGCACTCCATCTTGAAGTCCGTCCAGCGTTGTAACCAACTAATCATCCCGAGTGGATATATGCTCGCAAGGAGCCACCTACAATAGGAGAAACAGTGAGCGGTTTAAGCATACATGTCTATCACATCACACAGCAAGCGATTTCACAATTAGCATGTATTCACATGTTCTTTCAGTAAGATCAGTTGTAGTCATGCAACTAACACAATCAATGGGCTGGTTTAGTGGTTTGGGTTATCCTTGACCAAGTGATTCAAGTTACCTATTCTTATGATGTTGGTCCACAGAAATGCCAGTGGTAGGAGCAAGCATCTTAGGGATGCCTGCTGCGTGCACTTACAGCATACAAGAACATCAGCCGAAAGATACAGGATACTACATAGGTAGTATCATGTTTGTCATAGTAGCATCCTGATAGATAATCATATCGCAAGGACAACTCTATTTCTCAATAATTCACTGTGAATCTTCACAACCTTCTTTTTTCCAACTGTAAAAAAGAAGAATTGTAAGATGGTTATTCCAAATAAAGTCGAGCAACAAAATAACAAGCCGTTGATAATTTGGTAGCTTATTAGGGATACTGCATGACATTACATTGTTAAAGATCAAGTGTGCCCATCTAAAATGCAGAAATCACTCCATCTATGGCAATAGAATGATATATGTTGTACCAAATTTCAAAAGAAAATGCGAACTCGTCAAGTGTCGCAAAGTGAAGGGATAATCCCCCGAGTACTATGCCTTTATGGAGTACCTACATGTCTAGCTTGGACAAAAACACCACTATGATTGTAACTGGTTTTTTTTTTTTTTTTTTTGCTTGCACCACCAGTGGTTAACACTACAGTCATGGTGTTTGATCAATTGTGATCACTACAGTGAGCTTTTGGTCGCAAACTATGATGGATCGAGCAAAGATGTGCTATACTACTATTGGAAAATTGTGTACTACTTCAGAACGTTGAATAGAAAATAATGATGACCTCGAACACCTAGACTCACAAGGACTTAAAAGCCAGCCCGTTAGAATACCCTGATGTTTCCCCTCAGCTCAATGAGCTCATTGTACAAACGCCACCGCTCTCCCCTCAGCTCAATCCTTGGACACTCCTTGGCACACTTCAGGTTATTATAGGTATCCCCTACAAAGTATAACAAACAAGACAACATCAATAATTTTTGCAAGCAACAAAGCAAATATGATTTTATATCCATTCTTACGTGCATGCTTGTCTGTATACCTAGGAAGCAGAGGGCAGGAGAGTTGGCATGACTTGCGATCCCCTTCATCTGCGGCGACAGGATAAGGCAATCATATGCTTGATCTCCGAACTCCTGCAAGAAGAAGAAATTTAGACAGTATTAGCAAATACCAGAGTATGGGGATAAATAGAAACAATGTCATAGAGATGAATAGGAGCTATGAAATTCAAAAGATCTGAGCGGAAGAACACATAATATTCAACCAAAACTTGACCCAGAACAAAAACTAAATCACGAAAAAGGAAGATTAAGTGGGTAGGTCGGATCCAGGCCTCTATGCCCAGATCTCGAGCCGCGCCTCCGCTTCTCTTGCTCTCTGTCTGGGGAGGGCGTCGGGCCTCCATGCCCCCAAGAACTGGGACAATCGAGATGGAGGCGGTGACGGACGAATCGGCGCGGTGGAGGCGATGACGGCCAGATCCGGCGGCCGGCGTCAGAAGCGCTGGAGGAGGAGGTGCGAGAGGCACCCGATGATGGGGAGAAGGGCCGTAGGAGGAAGAGAGAGAGGAAGGAGGGTGGCTGGGTGCGGGAGGAGGAGAGAGAGAGGAGTGCTCGTGTGGTGTGGGGGCGCGACGAATGACGAAGCGAACGAACTTCGACACGGTTTGTTGGGCCGGCCCATCGTAGCGATGGCAAGGATGTTGGACGAAGGATTCTGCCATCGTTACATACTTACGAACTCCCATTTAATAGTAAAGATCTATGCACAGACGTACGTGCAGTAAATTCGGCCAAATGCACGATACTGCCAATTCAACACTGTAAATGGCTGACTTTGAATTCTTCCTTATTTTATCTAGTTTAATCAAATCTCTTACTCACTTTGAAATTTTCCTTCTCGCTAATTTTTCATTTTTCCAATTTTCGGGTTCGTCCTCTAGTTTCCAAAGTTCGCTGAAACTTTCGGTTCAGTTTTTGAACTATGATTGGATCTGAGTGGCATCGGCTTTTTTGGGACTAAGTCGACGCCGTATGCCATCAAACGTCGATGTGTTGGGATTACGAGGCTAGGAACCTAGAGCTTTCTTCTCCAGATCAAGGGAATCATAGACTTGGACATTAGTATACGTTAGCTGAGTTAGGTGCTCACATAGACCCAAAACGTATTTATATTTATTATTCCATTCTTGTTTATAAATTCATTGTTTTATGTTACATACCAGTTACCACCAAACCCACCTTCAAGTTAATGGCCAGGAGTACAGCACAAAAAATATTTGACTGTAATGAGTCAAACTTCTATAGTATCAAAACTAATTGACCAAATATGTACCGGAATAGTTAAATAAAGACTACAAATATACTGGTTGGCAGAGACGCGTGTAGATGAGGCCGGTCAGACGGTGGTAGGCAACTGATAAATTTATTATTTACCGTGTGAGAACATGAGCTCTCGTCACAGAAGAGCACAGATTCCTCAAGAAAAATTCAGTGTTGAGTGGCAGAGTACCCTTAACGCGTTACTACTGTTTTTGCAGATGCCTTGGCGTGCCATATGATGATCTTCGACGGGCAAAGAAAGAGTGCCTTCTCAGAATTGTGGTGGAGACTGGAGACACATTCTGCCAGTTTAGATGGCAAAACATGATGATGCATGAATTGTTTTGACTTTTTTCAAGAAAATCGCTGTGCGTAGTGTTACTTTTGCATTGCTCGAAGCCTCGAAGTGCTTAACTGGTGAAAAAAGCGGGCTGTTTTTGCGAGTCAAGCGTGGGCGGCGGACAGATTAGCGCCAACGGTTTGCAATCGCACCATCTTCTACACCCGTGCTTGCGAGTTGCGACCACTTTAATTAACCGAATCAGGTCACTTCGCACTCATCGATCCAACGTGTTGCCATTATCTCTTGACAGATTCTTACTTGGAGAGAAAAACACCCTACCTCTCCATGGAATTACTCGAGCTAAACTACCTACCATTGCCTACCAACTTCCACTGAGAGTCTGAGACTGAGGGACAATGATCCTTGACCTCATCCGCAACGAGCCAGCCGGGAGAGATCGTCTTTGATTTGAACATCCTCTTCTCATAACATCTTTTGGAAAACAACTAGACGCAAAAAGGTAAAAGTGGCAAAATTGTGCTGTAAGCTTTGTGACTAGAGTCAGAATGACATGGTCTCTCTAGTTTGTACACACCCTATTATGAACCATTCATGCGTGTTGTTGCGAGTGACATGGTCTCGTAGTGGCAGTTGTAAAGCAGGCATTGCATGAGCACGTCGTTTTGCAGGGGAAAACATCTACTCAGTCCATATCAAAGTATAAGACTCTATAGCAAGTTTCTGCACACATAAATCTTGTGAATCTTCCACTAAAACATATCTAGATGTCCCTTTAGCGACATCTGATAAAAAACATGTCTAGATACATGTGTGCAGAAACTAGCTACAAAGTCTTATATTTTGATACAGAGGGGGTAAAATAGAACTTCTAACTTTTGAAAAAACTAGACAAAATACATTTTTTGAATGTAAATAATTGTGATTTCTATGAGTCTGCAAAAAACAATATAAAATATTATAATTTTTTGGACTGTGTAAAAATGTCTTTTTGCAAAATTTGAAAATGTAAAAATATGTCTGGATTTTGATTTCTTTTGGTAGGCCGGAATGAAACTATTTTGTGTTGAGATTTCGTAGGGTTGTAGATATCATCATTATCTACATCTAAAATTATCTACATTTATTTGAAACTTCAAAAAGACGGTTAATCTTGTAATATAGGAGGCTATTATGCTGAAAAAGGCGGATCCGACCATCTCGCCCGGTGAATATATATCAACTTTTGCAAGTATATACTATGGCTTTCATCCTTTTGCGGCTAACGGCCATCGGCTAGGATGACTGTGTTATGACTTAATTAATTATCTTAATCAACATGTTGGACCGTGTTCTTCACATCGTCTAGTTACCAAACAACCAACCTAGTGTGTTCTACCATGATTTAATTTGTAAAGCTGGGCACTGCAATATTTAGTTGTTCATGACGATGGTAGAAGATGGTAGTATCTTCTACCATGATTTAATTTGTATTTACACTTTTTTAGTATTTTTCGATTTTGTTGTTCATGAGGAAATCCAGAGTACTCTTATTCTAAAAGTTTGCTAACCGTGTTCCACAAAACATGACATGTTCATAAAGTATAAGTTGCTTTTTCAGAGAGATCAATTTACCGGCAATACATCAGAGCACGCATCCTCTTCTATGCTCAGCTTGGTTTGCCATACTTTAGCCCAAAATAAACATATCTGACGGAAACGATTAAAGTTTGTCCCAAGACCTATTATCATGTTGAGTTCACCATTATATCTTCTTTCCCACCAATTTTGGACACGTTTCTCACAGAATTTGTAAAGGACCTCTCGGTGGTCCCAATTAATGCCCGCACACACCGGTGTGTCAGCTATGCAGATGTCAAGGGGAACGGCAAGGCATATCATGTTCGAATGCAGATTTTGTCGGTGCATTTGGCAAGCTGCGCCCACATGGCATTGGATGCTCAACTTGGAAGGTTGTCATCTAGACTCCTACGCGCATCCTAAGACTACTCATAGTGCGGGTAATTCAGCAACTTGGTGAACTGGTGTGTGCTCGCCCTTCACCACTCAATTCAGCCAATGATACGACGAGGACGAAGCCATACTTTGCGATGCAAGTCCATGGCCATATCTCTTGAAGAAAAACAAAGTTAAAGTGAAACACGGGCTGGGCTCATGGGGAGTGTGGCCGCATGGGGCGCCAGACTTTTGGGGCCCAGAATTTCTTGTGTAAGGCTACATAGCCATATTAGCTTGGCAACGGGCTTGGCCATATTTTGGCCTCACGCCGTCACGCGTGCACGGGACACTTTTTTTCGAGTTGGTCGTGCACGCCAAACGCGATCAAATCGATTTCTTCCCGGTTGCCACGGCCCGACGTATACCTAATGAAAAATGCAGCGACCTGATATCAAGCAGCCTGCACGCGAATTTGAACGCTCACACCAACGCTCCTCGTCTGATTTGTCTTCTCGCTGGCGCCTCCTCGACATTTTCGGGCTCTCCGCATCAATGATTCGGAGAATTGAATCAAACTAGGTGTGTACGTGAATGCGGATTCTGTTCTCCACCCTAGGCGGGTGCATCTTTTTATAATACTCGAGCCTCGATCAATTTTCTGAATGATTGGTCTTTGCCTCTTCGAAGTCATCACGGAAAAACATCAATCCGGTGCCAACAATGGACGAGAAAAGAAAATAAGATATTTGACTAAGTATCAAAGAGTGTCTATGGCGAGGTTTATACAAGAATGACAAGGGTATTCAGATAATTACTCATATATGTTATTATTGTTCATTGGTTCAATTTTTCTAAGGCTGGTCACAATGGGGAGTAACATCGAGTAGTAACATCATGATGTTACTAGACTATGTTACTACCCCCACAGTGGGGAGTAACATATGTGTGGTGTCTTATTTATTAGTCTATAGACTCATTTTGTCTTAATAAGTGTGATGTTACGGTAACTAGCTATCATAAACACTTCTCTCATTATTAACTGCATGCCACATAAGCAAACTTGTATTGAAATGTGTGATGTTACCACCCAAGTTACTCCCATTGTGACCAGCCTAATGAGATGGGGCCATGGTTTAGAACTTTAGGGCCCTAGCTGGATTTTCCGGCCCGACCATGGTGAAACGTTTGTCGATGGCACAAGGTTGTGTTTGAAGAAATGCAGTTTGTCACATGAAACCCACATAAGGATCAACCTTATGAGATTTGTGACATTTTCTGTTTCTATCTCTTCCAAACGAAGACAATTGAATCCAGTAGAAATACGAGAATAAAAGTTCCCCATAATTGACAAGGGACTTCCCTCCTGGAGATAATCGTTGTCGAGTCCACTCTATCTAACTATTATTACAGTTTTTTCGAAGGAGGATGGAATCCTGCCTTTTTTCTGTTGGTTTCCTTGTGACTAATACGTTTAAGCAAAAGCGTATCGGGTTGAAATGCACCGTTTCTAGCGAGGCCTCAGTTTTCTTCGTCTTCTCCTTCTTCATCGGGATTCAGTGCCGCACCATTTCTACCGCTACCAACCTGGATGGTCAAAGATGGTATTTTTGTGCACGGTGTAGGTAGAATTTACTCCTCTTTGTCATTATCTCGAGAATAGTTTTGCATCACGTCACAATGGATACAAACAACATTTTAATCTGTCATGTTCATTAGCAATTTAAAACAACCGAAAAGCTTCCATCTCACGACCATGTTCGTTTACCAACAAAAGACAAAACATGTGCTGTAAAACATGTGCTGTAAAACATGTGCTGTTTTTTGATGAACCAGATGAACAAATGTCAACACACTGGTTCCACGAGAACGGATAGGGGAAGATATGTCCCACGTCACACTTGTGGCAATCTTGGCTCCCACGAAACGCCCGAGTCGCCGCTGAGCCACCACCCAAATCCAACCCCGCAAGGCCGCAACCCCGTCAATTTAAAAAAAAAAAAAACCACGCACCCCGTCATCAGGATCCTCTGCGGCATCCAACACAGCAGCCCACCACATCCCACCACTGGCACGCCTCCACGCGTCCCTCCGTCGCCCGACGCGCGGGCCCAGGCGCGCGCACGAGCCGACCAATCCCAGCACCGCCACGCGTCCCCTGCCGCCTCCCCCTTTATTATATCGCTCTCACGAACGCCTCCCCCAACCTTCTCCTCCTCTCTCCCCCCTCCTCCACCTGACGCGCGGGGCCCACCTGCCAGCCTCCCGCCCCCACCTCGCCGCTGCCGCCGCCGCTCGCCGGACGGCAGGGCCCGGCCGCGAGGGTCCTGTCCCAGAGTCCCCCGCACCCGCCATCCAGCGCCGATCCGGGCCGGCGGGTCCCCCCCGGGCCGATCGATCGCGCCGTCCGTCCGCCCGTCCGTCTCTAGGGTTTCGCGGCTCCTCCTCCGCAGAGGCCGCGTCCCCGGAGATCTCGATCTCCTCACGCCCGGTGCGCGCCAGGGCGGGGATCGGCGACGCTCGATTCGGACCCGGGCTCGCCGGGAGGAGGGAGGGGGGCCATGGCCTCCAGCATGCTCACCGCGGACAAGAGGTTCGTTCCACGACGCCCTACCCTCCACCCCCTCCATCTCGTCGCGCAAGCGCGCGATGGGGTTCCTTCTGCTTACCTCGTCGCTTCGAATTCCGGTGTCGCGATTTCAAGACCGGATGCGTGGTGCCCGTGCATTGTCGCGTGTGCTGGTTCTGCTGACGCCTGCTGATTTATTTATGTTTTTTTTCCAAAGTCGTCACTTTTTTTTGTATATCTTTGCTGTGGTAGTAATCTGGATCGGAAGTGGTAGTAATTGAGCTGCGTGTGTTTGTCTAGGTGGTTTGAATCGATTCCGTGTTTATCCGCGATTGAGCTGTCTGGTTGTGTGGCAATGATGTTACTTGTGCGGCAGCGTCGTGGCGTGACGATGGATGCAGATTGTGCTGTTTGATCAGTTGATTATCTGTGTTTATTTTGCTGTTTTAGGTTTTATCTATGTGGTGATTTGTGAATTAAGAGCTTCAGGCATGGAATTTTTTAGTGACATGTTATAAGTGTAGCACAGCAACTCCCTCTTGTTTGGTTGTTTTATAGCTGAACCGTTTCGTTTATCTATTTCTCAAGTTTATTATTTAGGGGAAAAGAGCTGTCTTTTGTCCAAAGGCAGACTGCTCAGGTTTGTGTTAATTCAGTCATTGACCCTAGTTAATGATATTCAGCAGTATTGTACTAAGTGTGTTGAACACGGTGTTTATCAGAATGCAAGTTGGGTTTCATATCACGTTCAGCACTAGTGTCAGAGGTGTTTCAGAGTCCAGCTTTTTGAGCATACATGTTTTCACTTCTCTGTTTGTAAACCCTCTTTGAATTGGCGAAGTGGTATTTCAACAAACAGTGTCATGTTAACGCTCTTAGTAATTGTATCTATAGCACTGCTGATGATGCATTGTCCGTCGTACTTTATTAATCCGTGTTGCTTTGTGCAGATGGGCTGCTCCTACAAGGAAATCTGGCATGACTGTTCTTGGAAAGATTCCAAAGCCCATTAATTTGCCAAGTCAAAGGTAACAGTTTTCTTATTTACTGGAAACCGAATCTTAACCTTATATACCTCTATGTCTGTGAATTGATCTAGTTGTTCTCATGAAGGTTGGAAAATCAAGGTCTTGACCCCAGTGTGGAAATTGTTCCAAAGTGAGCCCAAACCCTCATGCACAATTTTTTTATTCACTGTTTTAGATATGTATAATGCTAGTCATTGAGAATTCTCAATGTTTTTCAATAATTTGTATTTGACGAGGCTATGATTTGGATTTTAGGGGCACCCACACATGGGGTAGCAAGCCGGGACCCACAACACCAAATGCATGGAATTCCTCTTCACTCCTATCTCCCAAGAAGGACGGGAGTGTTGGTTCTCCGAACCAATTTAATGGCCGTCCCTCTTCTGGGGGAGGTTCGAGACCCTCAACAGCTGGAAGTGAATCCCTTGACTCTCCCAACGCCTGGGGTCCAAATTCTCGACCGTCTTCAGCGTCTGGCACATTACCGTCACAACATTTGCCAGTGGTCACAAATCGTCCTCGAAGTGCAGAGACAAGACCAGGAAGCTCACAACTTTCTCGGTTTGCAGATAATACCTCAGATTATATGAATATATCAATAAGGACCGTTGAGAAACCGGTAATGCACCACACCAGATGTTAGATGGCTTGCCGATTAGCAATTGACGCCTACCTAATATTTGGTCTTAACTATGTAGGGATCTTCACATGGGCATGGATTTACTCTAAGTACCGGTGATTTCCCAACACTTGGTGCCGAGAAAAGCTCTGACTCAAACAGTCAAAGAGGTAACCTGCTCATAAAATGTATTTAATGATTTTGTTTATATGGTCATGGCTTCTAACTTGACACTTGGAATTCTTAATTACCTATGTGGATCAATGCTATTTAGACCTATTTTGGCAAATCTCAGTTCTTTGCTCAGACTGCTCTGATGCTACAAATTCGAATTCTGTATGTTCAATTGATACACAAGATGATCTGACCATACAGTTCACCTTTTTATTCTAGGCCATAGTTCAAAAGGGCGCCCAACTTCTAGTTCTGGTAAAGATGGATCCCAAAATGATTTGGGCAAGGGCCTAACTGCTGGTATTACTAATTTCACACCGGTTTATAGTTGCTAATGTCCCTACTCCCTGTGCTATTGCATATATTTATTTCCTTACCACTTGATGGGATACTGTTTCTGTGGTAGGATCTGGCGAGGTGATTCCATCAGCTAATAATCAACCTGCGGATATCTTGAAGACGGATCAGCATGCACATGACGGAGGTGCTCCCTTTCCTGCCACAGGTCCACCAAATGAAGCTCAGCAGCCACAGCCACAGCTATACCCTCCTAATTATAGTATGCCCCCTCCCCAGTTTGATTCATGGCGTGCACCTCCTGGTCACCCCCCAGAGGGAATGTGGCATAGAAGACCAGGTGGCCCATACAGACAAGTAGGCCCCCCTAGCAGTTTCCCTGTTGAACCATTCAATCATTACGGTCAGTTCCCACCCAACTCAGAAGCAGCAGCAAGGCAGGTCTCTGGACATGGTGGATACCACTCTAAAAATGGAGATGCATATCATTCTATGCGCCCTAATTCCTATGTTATGAATCAACCTGTTATTCCAGTCAGACCAGTTTACCAAGGCCCAATGCCTTATGATGGATACTATGCCCCTCAACGAGCAAATCTCAATAATGCCAATGTAAGAGATGCGTCATTCACTGGAGGCTCTCATCAACCAGGAATATTGAATCAATTCCCAAATCATAATGACAAGTTCCAGCCTGGAAATTCTCAGAACAGACCAATCAAACATGAAGTAGTTCCCAAGGAGCTCTTGGATTCTGGTACAGTACATTTGGTTTCTCGAGGACAAACTAGGATTTTGCATGATAACGCTGAGAGATTAGGTCCCGGTGAAGTTGAAAGGAAGATTCAGCCTGCACCGCCACTTCTTCCACATCCAGAGGGAAAGCGGAACGATGTGAACTTGAGGGCGGATACAAGGAATACCTCTAGTGAAAGGAACATGATTCTTATGAAGTCTGTGCATGACCAGAGAGAGAGGGGCCCAGATCGTTTAAGTCATTCATCTGTTCTGGAAAATGCACATTCTCATCCCAGGGAGACTGATGATGTTACCTTCCGGAAAAAGTTCGAGGATAATCTTCCACTTGACCAGCAACCGAAAATAAAGAAGAATGCAGCTTTGATAGAGAAAATAGGCAGTTTGAACAACAAAGTAAGAAATGTTGATGCACGTAATGCTGCAGAACCATTTCCAAGTAAAGACATTAAAGAGAAGCAGCTAAAAAGTGCTGATTTGAAACCAGATCAGGCGATAAAAGATGTTTCATCTACTCCTGTCATCACCGGTCTTGCTTCTGCATCTGGCCATGTTTCTCATCCTTCTCTGGTACAGAAATTTGTGACGGAGCCTAGTGATGGTGCTGTTGTTGGACCGCTACACTCAAATTTTGCTGAAGCAATCAAAGCTGGAAAGCTGGGTGGATCAAGTCATGATCACACACGTAGGAGGGTTGATTCTTCAAGAAATAGCCTCCATGGTCTTGCTAAAGACATGCCACCAAACAACTCTGCAGGACATGGTCGGGGAGAGAAGTCTATGACTGAATCTTCATCAGTAGTTCAATTGAGGAATATACATCTTGACCAGCCTCCTGATCACGCTTCACAGATGCCACCTGTGACAGTCACTGATGATATGCCAGGTTCACCCGATTATGAATTTCAGGTATATGCTTGAGATCTTTCTGATAATAGTTTCTGTTTAACGAAGTAAAGGTAGTGCCACCTCTGTACATGAGTATAGATCGTTTTGAGTTTAACTTGTCAGTCCCTGATACAAGCATAGGAAAGTATTTCCGCAAGAAAATCCAATTAAATTATTTCCATGTAGTCAATCTATATAGTTTGATGCATATAAATGGTCAGTACTTGAAAAGTTTGACTGCACATGCGCACGACAACCTATTCTTAAGAGGGAGTTCAAAACTGTACAGCTATGAACATATATGTTAATTGACACAATTGAGCCTTGCAGACCAAATGTGAGATCTCATGCTTTTGTGAAAACTTGCAAGGTGACAACGGACTTGTGGTTGTCAACCAAGCATGACATTAATAAACTAATCATTTCACATCTATCAAGTGCATTTCGAAGAGGATGTAGTTTGTCCTGTTGGCATTGTTAGTTTATGATACATTGTCCTATCATGTTTATTTGTATCTGATGTAATGTTTGGACTCCATTTCATTTCACAGACGTTGCTGTTAAGTCAGGGTTAGTGCTGTTTGTTACCACTTAATGTATTGTGTATTTCATCGTTGTTGTGAACCCAGGTTTAATATAAAAATTCAAACCTTGCAAGTGAATTTTTTACAATATAAAACAGTTCTGTATCATATGCTGTTGCTGTTTTGCCTGTTACATGACTGAGTACTGTAGACTCCCATCCTTTATTCCATAAAGTTTGTAGTGCCACATCTGGTTTTGTGCCATGCGTTGTCTGCTCACTGGTCGTATGCAATTAAACAGGCACATCTTGTTCGCCATAATTGTATCAGAATAGATCAAGCTGTTTTATTATATAAAGTTACTTTCTTAATTACCTGTGCAATCTAATATGCAGAAAAAGAAAGCAGCACACATGCTACCTGATGCCCAGGAATACAAAACCATGTTGGTTACTAACTAATATATCTTTGTTGCATTTTCAATTCAGCGTGTAAAAATGAAGGAGTTGGCTGTACAACGTGCTAAAAAGTTGCAAGCTGAAGAAGAAGAACGGACAAAGCGACAGAAGGCAAAAGCTCTTGCAAAATTGGAGGAACTGAACAAGCGTTCATCAGTACATCAGAAGAACTCCAGTGATCCACAACCAGAGAATGCAGATGTGCAGAATAAGCAAAAGGCTGGATTTGATGGGACTGCTGAACCTGCGGGGTCAACTACTGAATCACATGATGTTATTGCAAGAGATAATGTTAGTATTCTTCGGTCACCAAATGGTCCCAAGGATACTGCAGTTCCTGCACAGCCCATGTCTATTCTACCACAAGCTGCAGGTACTGGAAATGATCTTGCTGGTCTTAACACTTCATCCTCAGGTAGGAACACACAGAACAGCATGGTGGAGCATGTAGCCCATAAAAGTGGATCACAGTCACATGATGTCGGTGTTCCAAAGTCTAAGCAGCAAGGCTACAGAAGAAGGCATGCTGTTCCGGAGGATAAAATTCCTGGTGAGAAGTCTAGTATGGTAGTAAGCACAGAAAATGTGATGAAAGCTGCTGAAGCTTCCTTGGACACATCAACTGCTGTTGTTAGATCAAATGATGACCCCCCAGCCCACAACAAGAAGAGTGCCAGGAACTCCAGAAATAAGAAAAAAGTAGATGATGCTCCTGCCACTTCTAAAAATCCACCCGTGGTGCCTAATCATCAGAGCATACTGAGCTTCCCCAGTGAGCCTAAAACAAAAACTGCTGGTGTTATCATTAGTAGTTCTATACTTCCTACTGAAAATACCGTGCTCACTGTGGGAAGTATAACTGTGGGTGGTATTTCATTTGGATCTTTCAACCAGGAGCGCCTGAAATCACCAGAGTTAGTTCAGAATGCTGCAAACAACCGCCCAAAACCTCAGCAAGCAAAAGGATCAAGAAAGACTCATCATGCTGTCCGACCTGTCGAGAAGCCACATGGGAACGAGAGTGCTGTCTGGGCACCAGTTAAGCCATCAGGATGGATGAACTATCTGAGGAAGCCGACGTGGCAGTAGCAGCCCGTCCTAAACCGATTGGAAAGGGTGCCAACGACGGGGAGAATGTTACGAGAACCAAGAGAGCTGAAATGGAAAGGTATGTGCCGAAGCCACTGTCCAAAGAGCTTCAACAGCAGCATTCCGAACAAAATTTACCTTCAGAGAAATCCTTGTGGAGAACAAGAGTAATGATAGTGAGAGGTTAACTGCTACTAAATCAGATGCTGCAACTGAGCCCAAGAAAACTAGTAGAGGGCATGGGATTGGGAAGTCTCATCCTTCTTGGCGCAGGAGGAATACAGATGAATCAGCTTCTGTGGTACCAATTCCTGCTGAGCGAACAGACAGCTGTCAAGAATCACACGAAGTTCAGAGGCTTTCTGACAAGCATCAGCAGGTTGAACATGACAAGCAAGCAGATTATACTGCTGGGAACAGTTTGGCTCCAACTCAAGCAGTTGAGTTACCTGCCAGTGCCACTAAAGAAAATGCTGCCAGGCAAAAGAGGCAGCATGTCAAGGCCCCCAAAAATGATGCAAGTAACCATTCAAATGAGAACAGAGAAAGAGAAGGCAGGAAAGATGTGAATCACATGGCAACACGGGTAATGGATTTGAAATCTTCTGAACATAGGAATCTGTCAAGACCTGAGGTAAAGAGCAGCGCAGCAGTTACACACACCAGAGCCTGGAAACCAAAATCCTCTCATTCCCAGAACAACTCACAGGGAAATAATACTATGGAAGGTCAAGTGGATAGCACTACCCCGCAAGACAGCAGCAACCATAATGTTGCTGGAAACAGTTCCAGAAATGGTGAAAAGGATGCACAAAGTAACCACGGTAAAGGCGACATGATGCATACAGGTGATAACCAGAAGGGGGAGAGCTATGAAGATGCAGAACAGCAGCAGGTTAACCAGTCAACACGTCGCCAGGGACATCACAACGGGAGGTATCAGAGGGGAAGCGGCACGCACAGGGGGAGGGGTTATGATGCTGGGCAGCCAAGCCACGGTGCAAACGCAGAAAGGCGGAGGGGCGGCACTCATCTCGAATACCAGCCAGTCGGCTCGTACAACAAGCCCTCAGACTTCCAGCAGAACCCAAGTGTCGATGAACACAACACGGGCCCTCCAGCTCCAGGACCGGTGTACAGGGAGCGTGGCCAGAACAGGGGCCACCGCCCTGGTGGTCACTTTGTGAGGCGGAATCCTGCATCGACCCCAGCTCCTAATTCTTACCAAGATGAATGATCTTCACTTAACCCCACGATCTTTGAACTTCAGGAACACGCTCCTGCCAAGCAATTCACAACAGGTAGGCAAATGAAATATTTCAGGCCTATTGTCTGTACAGGGATCTTCTGTGATCTCATTCATTCCCTCGTGTTTGCAGGTGTTTGCTTGCGCAGCGGCGGCATGATCGTCGGAGGTCAGCAGTAGTAGGTTGTAATAGTTTTTTTTGGGTTCCTAGGGCCGTTGGGCCTTCCTTCTCGTGTGATTGTTAATTGTTCCGAAGAACATCCCTTGCTTCGGTGAGATGTGATGCTGAAATTTGTACTAACGGAGATGATTACGTACGTACTTGGGATTAAATGCTAGCAGTAGTCGTATGTGGTGATGGCAGCACAAGTGTTTTGGTTTTTGTTGGTGGTGTCCGGAAGATGAAAGGTGGTGCATGTTGTGTTTTGCCTCGACAGTGTTTTTAGGTTTGTCAGGAATAATTGACCTTATTTGTTGTTGACATGATCTTATGAGTATGAAGCCCCTGTACGATATTACTATTGTCTTGTGATGCGTGTAGTCACAATCTTTTTCTTACATCGCCTGCTCATCCTCGAACGTTCCTGGTCCAGTTCTTGCTGTATATATATTTAGTAAGGAAGATGGTGACTAGGGGTTGAAAACGGAAGGGAAACGGAATGACGAAATCGGAAACACCGAAAACGAATACGGAATCGGAGATCGCCGGAAATGAATATGGAACAGATACAGGACGGACACGATATGAAAACGGATATTTGTTGTAACACAATAGCGGTATAATATTTTGGTCCATACTCCTAATATATAAATGTAAGTAATAAGAATTGTTCACAATATCGGCCGGCGATAGTTTAACGTGAAGTACCACAACATAGTTTAACACTTCGACACACACAAAAAATGACAAAAGATAGTTTCATGTAGACACTAACACAGTTAGTTTGATTTAAAAAAATAGTCTTATGTATGCTAATGAACCTAACTAATGGAGCTAACTAGCGATATAGGTAGGCCTCAGCTTGCACATGGGTCTTGGGTCGCTCGAATCCAGCGTGTACTAGTCGAGCGGAAAGTTTTCGCATTTATATTTTCGAAATTTTCCGTTCCGCTTCCGTTTCCTTCAAAAACTACTAAATCGTTTCCTTTGTCATTTTCACATTTTCATTTTTGAATATGTTGTTTCCGTTTGGTTCCAGCAAAATGTTATTTCCATTTTCATATTTTGCTTTTCATTTCCTTGTTCTACAAACTACGAAAAGTTTCCCTATCATTTTCAAGCAAAGGCAGGTACATCATCCTTGGATGTATGTACTCTTCACAAGTCTTTGGGCATGCCCTTGATCAGATCAGCACGAGCTTCTTCTTGCGATGAATTCATGGTCTAGCTCTGATTTTGTTTACTTTGCTCAACGGTAGGCACGCACCAAACATCTTCCCCCTGATCGCCACAGCTCCCAGATCCCATCTACCCAGCACCAGATTGGCCACCACAAGGCTGCTCCAGTGCTCCTATATAAACCTCGTGTTAAGTCCGACCCGCGCCCAGAGCTACAAACCACCACTGCCGCAGCTTCCACCTACTCTGCTCCTCCCCCATCCATCCTCCAGAAGCTTCCATGGCGCGGAAGAAGATCAGGGAGTACGACTCCAAGCGCCTCCTCCGGGAGCACCTCAAGCGCCTCGCCGGCATCGACCTCCAGATCCTCTCCGCGCAGGTGATGGCCTGAATCCACCTCTCTGTTTGCGCTTCTCCTCGAATTGGCTCGTGATCCGGGTGGATCCGCGGGACGGCCGGTGGATCTCGGCGTCCATGATCATGGCCGGCGCGCGGGGTTCAGCTGGAGACTGTGGATGTGGCGCTAGATAATTCTGGGTGTTTATACTGCCAAGCCTGCCCTGCTTTGGGATTGCCGAAAACGTAGGACATATCGGTATACTCACATAATTGGCTTGGGGCATCCACGTGTGATATCGTGAGTCTGTAACGATCATCCACATGAGCTGCTTACTTGCTGCGCACAAGGCAAAAATCTGCAAAGTCTGTGACGCGGCCTGTTGGCTTTCACCACTGGTGCTGCATAACACTACGTCTCCTTCTAGGTTTCATGAGTCTGACACAAGTAGCACACCCCTTACCAGATCTATTAAATTTAGCTGTGATGCCGGTTAGAACCTAGTAACGTCTCTATATATCATGTATGGTTTTGAGTTCAGATCAACGGAATTTATCCGGTGTGCAGTTTGCATATTGAAATTTGGTTTGTGGTAGGTGAATCGGTTGGTTGTTTAGCTGGGGCTTTTCTGCCTGTAATCGGTCCGTAAGGTCATTGCGCCGCCTGAATGTATGTCATGCTGCTGCCTGCAAGGTTTAAAGTGTCCACCTCTGTGGGATCTAACTTCTAACTAGCAGTACTGGTATTGAGTTCAAAATAAGACTCCCTCCGATCCGTTTTTAATGTCGTAGATAAAGACCTGATGTTGTGCAAATGCATAGTAGAAGTCACGACACTTAATTAGGATCAGAGGGAGTATTTATTTTGTAGTGTCCGGCCCAATAACGAGTTGCTGTCAAACATCAGTTATTCATTCAGGAACGGAAAATTTATTTATTTTACTAGTTGAAAAGAATTAGTTTGAATTACAAAGCTCATAATTAAAAAAATTCGGGTCTTGTGTTAGTTTATTTTGTGAAACCATCCCAATGTTTGATATTATCTGTTCACCGGTCAGTTTCTGAATTTGAACTTGCTTTTGTCAGGTCACAGAATCAACGGATTTCACGGAGCTTGCAAACCAGGAGCCATGGCTCTCATCTATGAAGTTGGTTGTTAAGCCTGACATGCTGTTTGGTAAACGAGGGAAGAGCGGCCTTGTGGCCCTCAACCTAGATCTTGCTCAAGTCCGCCAGTTCGTCAAGGAGCGGTTAGGGGTTGAGGTAGCTACTGAACTAATAACATGGCATACTTCTCTGATTAATCTTGGGAATGAGAACCATCTCTAATCTATCTTCGTGTGCTTATATATCTAGGTCGAGATGGGTGGCTGTAAGGCTCCAATTACAACATTCATAGTCGAGCCATTTGTGCCACATGATCAAGAGTATTATCTCTCAATCCAATCAGACAGGCTTGGTTGCACCATTAACTTCTCAGAGTGTGGAGGTATTGAGATCGAGGAGAACTGGGATAAGGTTAAGACAATCTTTCTTCCCACAGAGAAGACAATGACACTTGATGCATGCGCTCCACTGATTGCCACCCTTCCATTGGAAGTAAGCTTTTGCATTGTACTATGTTGTTCCTTATCTCATGCCATATATAGTACTCTAATTCCTTACATTTAGGAAGAACTTGTCAGTTGCCGATAATAATAATCTAGTTCTCCATTAACCATCATTCACAATTTCTGTTTAAATTTCAGGTCCGCACGAAAATAGGTGATTTCATTAGGGGGTCATTTTCTGTTTTCCAAGGTAGCTCACACTTGCGAATGCATCTAAACTGAAGTTTTTTCCTTTGCCGTCAAAATCATGTATAACCATTAATTCTTTCACAGACTTAGATTTCTCATTTATGGAGATGAATCCATTCACCTTGGTAAATGGGGAACCATACCCTCTGGACATGAGAGGTGAACTCGATGACACAGCTGCTTTCAAGAACTTTAAGAAGTATGGTTTAGTCTTCAAGTCTAGATTATGTAGTAGTGCTTATTTTTCTCAACTTATCATTCTGACCATTGGTTTATATTTACAGGTGGGGTGACATTGAGTTCCCTCTGCCCTTTGGAAGAGTTATGAGCCCCTCAGAAAGTTATATCCATGAACTGGATGAGAAGGTATACACATATTTCGTTCTTGTCGTTTTTTTCTTAAGTCTGCTTCCTATAAATATATTTAGAGTATCACTGAAATTATGGCATGCTTCATTTAGAACCGAATGTGGAAACATGTAATGTAACATTTTTCATTCTTTCAGACAAGCGCATCACTGAAATTCACCGTTCTGAACCCGAAAGGCCGCATTTGGACAATGGTTGCTGGTGGTGGTGCGAGTGTCATATACGCTGACACAGTAAACTCGCTTTCTTCCAGATATTTTAGATAGGTCCTAACTGTTGATTAAGATGCTAACAGATTAATCTTATTTCCAGGTTGGAGATTTGGGACATGCTGCAGAGCTAGGAAATTATGCCGAGTACAGCGGAGCTCCCAAAGAGGAGGAAGTTTTGCAGTATGCTAGAGTGCTTCTGGATGTAAGAAACCTGGAGTCTTATAGCTCACTGTTTCTGCATATACGTTTCCTGTGTTTCCTCTGTTCTGAATACCATTTTGATGCTGTGTAGTGTGTCACCGCTGATCCTGATGGCCGGAAGAGAGCTCTTCTCATTGGAGGGGGCATAGCAAACTTCACTGATGTTGCTGCTACTTTTAGTGGCATCATTCGGGCTTTAAGAGAGAAGGTAAGCTGGACCGTCTGGTTGGATTGCTGTTTAATTCCCCAACCACTGAAGCGGTCTACATTGAAATCCTCACCCATCTTATCACTCTGCTTTCAAATCTGGTGTCAGGAATCCAAATTGAAGGCTGCAAGGGTGAACATTTATGTCAGGAGAGGTGGTCCGAACTACCTAACTGGACTCGCCAAAATGCGTGCTCTAGGTGCAGAGCTTGGTCTTCCAATTGAGGTATGATCTCATTAGTTCTTGTATGTGAAAACAAATCAACCATCTCTATTTTTATTGATAAACGAATGATGTCAGCTTCTCGGACATGAACCTCATATCTTCCATTTCATACTTGATGCTGAAGTCTGTTGGCTGCGAATTTAGTAGCATAATAGAGGAGGTTGTTCGGCCATCCGCATCCCCATAACAGATGAGCTAATTTTTGCCCAACAATTCAATGCAGGTCTATGGACCAGAGGCCACAATGACTGCAATCTGCAAGCAAGCCATCGATTATGTCATGGCTGAAGCTTAGTTCGTCACAGTATAGTTCGGGTGTTTGATGTGGTGTCCATTCTGCTTCATATGAATATGAAGAACTGTTCGAGGGAAACAAACGGAGAAACATAGGTTTTGTTGGTGGAAAGGAACTACTGTCATAACACAATAATATGTGTATCTTGCTTGCAGTTTTGATTCCTCTGTGATGGGGTACAATGCTATCTCGGATTAACTTGTCTGTATTCACTACGATATTCCCGGCTCTGCTGTGTGTCACGTCTCTGGAGCGCATACTAATCACTGTCACACTATTTGTATTCGGCCTTTCCCAAGTCTCTATATTTTGTTGCAACAGTACACATTTGTTGTTGCATCAAGCAGTTGAGCTTGAAAATGGGAAAAGGTTGCAAAATGCTTTCCTTTTAAGGTCAATTTGGTTCGAAATGGATTTTCCGTGGGTTGAAAAGTTTTTGGAGTTATTAGAGTTGCAATACTGATGGTAAATTCACCATCAGTCTCTACAGCCACGCCTTCCCCTATCTTTACCCAAAGTCTCTACAACTATCTCCTTCTGAGCGTCAAGAATGCAATCGGCAGTCGGTTCACGCCACCGTCGGCATGCTTCGCGGTCCCACCGATGTGGTCCCCCCCCCCAGCCACCCAAACATTGCCAAAAGCTCCACCACATCATTCTTCGTTCAAACAGGGAACTAGGGAAATAGGCCGGACATGGAACTAGAGAATATGCCAGATGGGATCAGATGAGAACTACGTGTCTGATCAGATAGAGTCTAGGTAGAAAACCCTAATCGCCTAGGTCAAGAGTCGTGGCTCAGGGCCAGAGGGCCTCCTGTACTCCTCGCCGAGTAATCAATCTCTTGCTCCTCGCCAAAGGAAAAGATCAATCTCTTGCGGCGGCCAATCATGGAGTCTCCTCGCAGCAGCCTCGTAAGTGTACATTCTTCCCTGCTTCTCGAATCTCGATGTTACCTCACCCTAACTGTCGGGGGGCTACCCCCGGGTAGGGTAAAGCAATGGTGTAAAGAGTGTTGAGAAGCGGGCAAAGTCAAGGACAATCCGGGTCATGGCAGCCGGGTCGCCTGGGCCAGGTCATGGCAGCCGGGTCATGTGAGCCGAGTCATGGCAGCCGTGTCACTTGGGCCGTGTCGTGATACTCGAATTACCTTAACCGATATTCCAGCGTCGGTCTTGTCTTGTCTGTTCCCATGTGCAGAGAAGAGACGAAGGGAATTCGGCAAAGCCTTGCCGGATCGAAGAAGGGAATCCGGCTTACCTTAGCCGGGTTAGAGGCACAAAGATCAATAAGGTGGCAGCAAGTTCACGGGTCCTGGAGAGTTCCGGCCCCGAGGCTCAGAAGACAGCGGAGTCGAGCCACGGGTTTCCCGGAAGCTCAAGGGCCTAGGCGCTGACTCGGCCATTTCGGGAAAGGGCTACAGCCTAGACTCTGGTGGGCTACTGTGTCATCACCCGAAAAGGAAAGCTAGCCCTGGCCGAGACTGACAGTGCTGCCGTTGGACTGACAGTGGGCAGGGGCTTGTCCTCTTCCTCTTGGCAGTGCCATTACCACTTGGAGGCAGGGGCAAAATGGTAATCCGGATAGTGTATTAGTATAGCATCATCTCCTCCTGCGCGAGAGAGGACGAACTCTAGCTCATTTCCCCCCTTGTAGCTTCATCTTCCACCTTGTATTCCCACCATTTGAGCATCATACAGCTCGAGGAGCGCCATTGTACTTGTGATTCACCGAGATATACAGAGAGGCAGGGCAGGAGTAGGGGTCTTACCTCCTCACGAGGGCCCCGAACCTGGGTAGATCGTGGTGTGCTTGTGGTTGTTTGTGTTCTTGCCATTCTTGTTCTTGTTCTTGTTGTTCTTGCGATTCTTTGCATATGTGCTTCTTGAGCGCACAAACCCTCCCCGGATCCCCCAACGCTCACTCGGCCCCATCTTAGCCATACCCATGGCATCTGCCGTGATCCCACCACGACAGTTGGCGCCCACCGTGGGGCAGATTGAGGCGTTGGATGGGGTTTTCATCCGGACAGGCTCAGGCGAGCGTGTCCTTTCCGGGCTCATTTGCAAGATCGGCGAGTTCACCTTCATCAGCGACAATGCGGGGTGCTTCGCCAACAAGCCCTTCGCCAAGGACGGCTTCATCATGATGCTCGGCAGCTTCGTCACCTACGTCGCCACCGAGGTTGTTCGCGAGTACCCGGAGCAGGTGCTCGTGAACGACGATACTCCTGCTATCCTTGCGGCTCGAGGTCGGCGTATCACTCGCCCCGAGAGCTGCGTGGAGGTGATGATGGCCGGATCGGTTGGTGCGCCTGGCAAAGGAGATGCCGGCAAGTCCAAGCCAACCGAGCCTGTCGTCAAGTCGGCCAGGCCTTCAAAGCCTGCGATGGAGAGAGAGACGGCTGGTCTGTCCGAGGCGCCGGGTCGGACAGCTTCTCTGGCGGACATCATGGATAAGCTGGCAATCCCAGTGAATCCTGAGGCGGATGTTGCCTTAACCGTCGCCGAGTTAGAGGAGCAGCACCTAAAGCTGCAGACGGAGGCCAAGGCTATGGCCGAGGCCAAAAAGGAGTTCGACTGGGATCTCCGTGAGTACAATGCTGCACACCATCTTACCCCAGTAGCAACCCACCCAAGTCAGTTAGCCGATGTGCGCAAGAGAGGCAAGGACCTCAATGCTGAGATAAATAGAGATGCTAGATCCACCTCGGGTAGAAGTGCTAGCCGTATGTCGGGTCAAAAGCCACAGTACAGCTCCCCTGCTAAGACCCTTAGAGCTACCGAGGCGGCAAGAGCAGAGCTATCCAGGTTAACTGGAGACGCTTGGCGTAGGCAGCAGATGCGAGTCAATGAGCTAGTGGTGCAAGCAAACCGGCAGAATGAGGCTTTCCATAAGGCTTACTCCGGACCTGGTGGTTCGCAGATCGTTCATTCGGCTAGAGCGGTTAGCCAGGGGTCCAAGGGGCAGGCCTCATCACCGCATGTCGGAGGAGGAGGAGACCGAGCCCGGAGTGTTACCTCTGCTAAGAACAAGCAGCTGTAGACATATGATCCGGTGTTAACCGGAAAGCAAAAGGTGGGTCAGGGCAATGCTAGCCGAGGAAGAGGTAACTCAGGTCAAGGCAACCCAAATGGCGGGCAAGCAGCTTCGGCTGGCCGAGGTAAGCCACCTCGGAATCCGGGTCAGAACCCGGGTCATCAGCAGCAACCCTGGCCGCAGGGGCAGCAGCACCAAGAGGCAGAGTATGTTCAGCAACCGCCGAATGTCGGTCAAGGCGCTGACCGATATGATGATGGAGACTCGGCTATGGAGAGAGCCGGATACCACAGAGTTGAGGGTGCTTTGGGACCTCGGCTGGGAGCTCGGCAGTTAGCTCCGGATGATGTTCGTAACAAGCTGGATAGGATTTTCCTGTCCGAGAAGTTGGAGGAGGAAGGCCCTCCTGGTCCGGCATGCTTTGGGCCCCGAATCATGAGAGAGCCACCAGTGCCTCAGTTCCAGTTGAGCCGGAACACCAAGCCTTACAATGGTAGCACCAAGCCAGATGATTGGCTGATAGATTATGTGAGTTCTGTGCACATCGCGGGTGGAAATCGTCGATGGGCAGTATGTTATGTCCCGCACTTGTTGGAGGGACCTGCTCGGATTTGGTTGAACAATCTGCCGGCTGACAGTATAAACAGTTGGCTGGACTTTGAGGAGGCCTTTAAAAGTAACTTCTTCAGCACATACAAGAGGCCCAACCGACCTCAGTTGCTATCCATGTGCAGGCAGAAGGATCATGAGACTGACCGGGATTACTTGACTCGGTGGAGCAATATCCGTAACTCCTGTGAAGGAGTGATAGAGGCTCAGGCCATCTCGTGGTTTGCGCAGGGATGCCGGCATGGCACCATGCTCTGGCAGAGGCTGCAGAGAGATATGCCCAAGACCCTGGCGGAGACAATCCGGATAGCCGACACTTATGCGCTTGGCGATCCGATGCAGCCCTTGCTAGACTCGGCTGAACCGAGCAGAAGACCTCCGATGAGCAACAGACTCGGACCGAGGCACAATGATCGTCAAGAATTTGGACACAAGAGGAGAAAGCCGGATTATAATCAGAGATATACTTCGGATCAAGTTGCTGCGGTGAACCCGGATCAGCCCGGAGCTGGAGGTGGAAAGAGACCGAAGAATAATGGTCCGGCTTGGAGTCTGAATCAAGAAGCTTGTGCGAAGCCGTGGCAGGAACCGGGGCCACCCTTGACTTATGAGTCGATGCTGGACGGTCCCTGCCGTTATCATACGACCGACCTGCGCAAGCCGGCTAATCATACAACTCGGCAATGCAGCTGGCATCATCGAACCAGAGATGAAGGGGCTAAGGCCGGAGGGAACAGAGGAGCACCACCTCAGTGGTATCCGCCAAGACCGAATCATAACCTGTCCGGAGCAAATGCCACTCCGATAAATGCAACACCTCCTCCGAGGCCTGCACCAACTAGACCGGTCAATGTGGTGAATGTCCGAGGTAGCAACAACAACAATGGTGCCGGGCCGAGTCAGCAGAATGAATACCCCGGAAATGATTACAGAGAGGCTCATGCGAGCTATGTGGTCTTTATGACCGAGCTAACAGACAAAAGGAGTCAGCAGAGGCGTGCCATGGAGGTGAACGCAGTAATGCCGGCTGTGCCGAAGTACATGAACTGGTCTGAGCAAGAGATCACTTGGAGCAGAAAGGATAACCCTCGGATCATGCCGAGTCCTGGAAAATATGCACTGGTGGTGGATCCGACGTTCTGTGGGCCTAACGTCAATGTAAGGTTTACCCGAGTTCTGGTGGACAATGGTAGTGCCATTAACATCATGTATAGAGATACAATGGTAAAGTTGGGCATATCGCCGAATCAATTGCTGCCGAGCAGTTGTACCTTTCACGGGATTGTGCCTGGTGTTTCTTGCGCACCCATGGGCAAGATATGGATTGATGTGGTGTTCGGTACCAAGGATAACTGCCGGGTTGAAAGTATTGAGTTCGAGGTGGTGGACCTGGAGAGTCCATATCATGCCTTGCTCGGTAGGCCGGCTCTGGCCAAATTCATGATATCCACTCATGTTGCATACCTGAAGATGAAGATGCCCGGGCCTAATGGAATCATATCTATCTCTGGTGACTACAAGCGAGCCATAGACTGTGCCTCGGTTGGGTCCAACTTAGCCGAGTCACTGGTGATCGCTGCTGAGAAGAAGAGGATGCACGAAGTGGTGGCAATGGCACAATCAGCTCAGCTCGGCATGGCCGGGATGGCTAACCCGGAAATGACAGCCGCATTTGAGGTGCCCAAGGAGACCAAGAAGATCCCCATTGACCCGGAGTACCCAGAGCGCAAGGCCATCATTGGTGCCGGGTTGGACGAGAAATAGGAAAGCGCGCTCTGTCACTTCCTCCGTGAGAATCGGGATATCTTTGCATGGTCGGCTAAGGACCTGCCTGGTGTTCCGAGGGAGTTGGCAGAGCACTCTTTGTTTGTAAGGCCGGATGCCAAGCCGGTAAGGCAACCGACACGTCGTCTCTCAGATGACCGAAGAAAGGTTGTATGCGATGAGCTGGCCAAGCTGCTTGCAGCCGGATTCATCATGGAGGTGCTGCACCCGGACTGGATATCTAACCCGGTCCTGGTAGAGAAGAAGAAGGATGAGCCCCTGGTGGCCAAGGTGTGGCGCATGTGCATCGACTTCACCAACCTGAATAAGGCGTGCCCGAAGGATCCATTTCCTTTACCTCGGATTGATGAAGTGATCGATTCCACTGCTGGGTGTGAGTTGTTGTCTTTCATTGATGCGTACTCTGGTTTTCACCAGATACCCCTGAACCCAAAAGATCAAATAAAGACTGCTTTTATTACCCCGTATGGGGCGCATTGCTATCGTGTCATGTGTTTTGGTTTGAGAAATGCTGGGGCAACTTACCAGAGGTGTATGCAGAAATGCTTGCATACTCAAATGGGCAAAAATGTGCAAGTGTATGTCGATGATATCGTCATCAAAATTAAAGAGAAACGCACCCTCCTCGAGGATCTCGAGGAGACATTTGCGAACTTAAGAAAATATCGGTTGAAACTTAATCCAGATAAGTGCACATTTGGTGTCCCGGCTGGAAAGTTACTCGATTTCCTCGTGTCGAGCCGAGGTATTGAAGTTAACCCGGCTAAAATCCGAGCTATCGAGAACATGAAATTACCGGTTTGTCTGAAAGATGTGCAAAAATTCACCGGGTGCTTAGCCTCGTTGAGTCGGTTTGTGAGTCGGTTAGGAGAAAAAGCTTTACCTCTGTATCAACTTATGAAGAAAAGCACCGGGTTTACATGGACCCCGCAGGCCGACTCGGCGTTCAATGAGTTGAAGAAAATGTTGTCCACAGCTCCGGTGTTGGAGTCACCTTTACCCAACGAGCCGATGTTGCTCTACATCGTGGCTACAAACCGGGTTGTGAGTGTAGTAATGGTGGTCGAGCGAGAAGAAGCAGTCAAATCGGTGCAGAGGCCGGTGTATTATTTGAGTGAGGTGATCTCTACCTCGAAGCAGAACTACCCTCACTACCAGAAGATGACATACGGCGTATACCTGGCGGTCAAGAAGTTGAAACATTATTTCTAGGAGCACCCCATCACTGTGGTATGTGAAGCTCCAATCTCGGAGATCATTGGATGCAAAGATGCAACTGGCCGAGTCGCCAAATGGGCAATAGAGGTGTCTCCTTATACCCCGCATTATGAGAGAAGAGATGCAATCAAATCCCAGGCGTTGCCTGACTTCTTTTGTGATTGGGCCGAGATGCAATATGAGCCACCCTTGCCGGATTACAATTACTGGAAGATGCACTTCGATGGCTCCAAGACCAAGATCGGGTTCGGTGCCGGAGTAGTCCTTACCTCGCCGAAGCGAGATCAGCTGAGGTATGTGCTGCAGATTCACTTCTCAGCATCAAACAATGTGGCGGAGTATGAAGCTTTGATCCATGGACTCAATGTGGCAAAGGAGATCGGCATCCGGCGAATAGAATGTTTCGGCGACTCCGACCTGGTGGTGCAGCAATCGTCCGGAACTTGGGATGCTCTGGATGCCAACATGGCGTTGTATCGGTTTCATGTGCAGAAGATATCCGGGTTCTTTGAAGGGTGCGAGTACAAATATGTACCTCGGCTGGAGAATGAGGCTGCCGACATATTGTCAAAGCTCGGCTCATCTCGAGATCAAGTTCCACCCGAAATATCCCTAAATCATCTGAGAACTCCTTCGATCAAACCTTCGCCCGAATCCGAGTCAATTTTTATCCCGGCGAATCCGGATTCTGGACCTGTTCCTATGGATGTTGATGTCGGGTGCGTCTGGTCAGACCCGGGGACTGCGTGGCAGAACTCGGGGACTGCGCACCGAGACTCGGGGACTGCTCACCGAGACTCGGGGACTGGTCGCTTAATGGTGGAGGAAATCATGGAGGAGATAATGGCGGCCGAACCAATGGAGGTGGATGAAACACTATTCCCTTTGCATCCGGTGCCGGAGTGGGCGGAGCAGATCATGAAGTTCATAACAGAGGGAAGTTTGCCAAGTGATACAACCGAGGCTAGGCGAGTGCAAAGGAGAGCCAAGGCGTACACCATCATCAACAAGGAGCTATACAAGAGAAGCGTAACCGAGGTGTTGCAGCGATGTGTCGAGCCAGCTGAAGGAAAGGAGATGCTCTTGGAGATTCATCAAGGAGAATGTGGCCATCATGCCAGCACCCGAGCTCTGGTGGCCAAGGTGTTCCGACATGGGTTCTACTGGCCCACTGCTCATGCTGACGCAGAAGATATAGTCCGGAGATGCGAAGGATGTCAAAGGTTTGCCAAGCAGACGCATCTACCAGCCTCGGCGCTCAAGACAATTCCTATCACTTGGCCATTTGCTATGTGGTGTTTGGATATGGTGGGAGAATTCAAGCCAGCCCGAGGAAACATGACTCATATGCTGGTGATGGTGGATAAGTTCACCAAATGGATCGAGGTAAAACCAATCCAGAAATTGGATGGTCACTCAGCAGTGTCTTTTTTGAAGGACTTCATTCTGCGATATGGATACCCCCATAGCATTATCTCGGATAACGGTACAAACTTTGCCGTCGGAGAGTTTGCTCGGTTCTGTATGGATAAAGGAATCCGGCTGGACATAGCCTCGGTGGCACATCTGGAGTCTAATGGACAAGTGGAGAGATCAAATGCCTTGGTTTTGGCCGGCATCAAAGCTCGGTTAATTGAACCTCTGGTACGAACTCCGGGGTGTTGGATAGATGAGATACCAGCAGTATTGTGGGGTCTAAGGACCACACCAAATTGATCAACTGGCTATACGCCATTTTTTCTGGTCTATGGGGTAGAAGCAGTGCTACCCACCGACATTGAGTACGATGCACCAAGAGTGGCAATGTATACTGAAGCCGAGACAAAAGAGGCTCGGGAAGATGCAGTAGACCTGCTTGAGGAAGAAAGAGAACTGGCCTTGTCTCGGTCATCAATATATCAGCAAAGTCTCCGACGTTATCACAGTCGAAATGTCAATCCTCGTGTGTTTCGTGAGGGAGATTTGGTACTAAGGTTGGTTCAGCGCAGTGCTGGCCGACACAAGTTGTCACCTCCATGGGAGGGACCATTCATTGTGAGTCGAGCGCTGCACAATGATTCATACTACCTTGTAGATGCGCAGGAACCGAGGAAAGATGGGCTGGACAGACCCGGATCAGAGACCAAGCAACCCTGGAATGTAGCTCTACTCCGACCCTTCAACTCTTGAAGGGCGTAATGTATGTACCTCGGTTTATCCTTAATGAAAAGTCGGCACTCCGAAGTTAAGCTCGGGGACTGCCTCGCTCGCATGCATGTGTTTTTATTTTTGTTCATATTGTTCATATGCCGGATTGTCTTGAACCTCGTCTCAAACTTCAAGTAATGTATGCTGTGTGCTTAATCTTGTGACTCGACTGACGAACGCCAAAATGGTAGTCAAGAACAAAGATGATAAAATGTGGGAAACATGAAAATGGTCTCGGGGACTCGGTCCAAAAATGATCCGGCATATGTCGTTTACTAACCCCATTTTTTTCTTTATACTTATCTCGGATGAATTTGAAAGGTACCTCAGAATTTATTAAGTACTGTATGCTCTAATAATCAATCTTGTGACTCGACTGTCGAACGCCAAAATGGTAAACAAGAGCAAAGAATGCTAAGTATAGTAAACACGAAAGTGAACTCGGGGACTCGTTCCAAAAGGATTCGGCATAAGTTTAAAAACATGATTCGGATAGCAAAATAATATGGTAGCAAGGCAAAATACTTAAGTGTATATTACATCTGCACCCGGCATACCGGGGATTTAATGTTTTCACTTGAGAATAGTTCAGGCAGAGAGAGCATCAGTAGCAGGAGCCTCGGTTGCGGGAACAGACCCGGATGACGAAGGAACCTCGGTTGAAGGAGGAACCTCGGTTGCTGGGGTAGCTTCGGTCTGAGGAGGAGCAGACTGCGAGGTGACCTTGCTACTTGTGGAAGCGTCGACGAGAACAGGTGTAGTCTTGGCCGAGTCAGGCACTGGCTTGCTGAGAGTGTCGGCAGCAGACTTTTCCGGGATCTTAGCCGAGTCATCAAGAGTTGATTCGGAGTCATCAGACTCGGCATCAGACTCGGCGTATTCATGCTCGGAGTCGTTGTTCTCTGCTGCGACTTCTTCCTCTTCCTCATCATCCGAGTAGACAACGTCAGGCTCGAGAGTCCGGGTATTGGCAAACCTGGCCATGAAATTGGCTGCTTCTTCGCGCTTTTCAATCAAATCCGGGTCGATAGCCTAGACGGAGCCTTCCCGTAAGGTGCGCACGCTGTCGATGTTAATCTTCTTATACCAAGACATGACGAAGAGCAAGGCTGCGTCCGCACCGGCGCGAGCAGAAGAGGACCGCCACTCCCTTAGCCGGGTCTCAGTTTGATGCAAGCACTTAGTCAATTCGTCCACAGTCTTGCAATCGGGCAGTTCGGGCCACAAGACCTGATAGGTTTTGATGCCGGCGTGGAGAAGATCGAGGCCAATGGTCTTCAAGGGAGAGATACGAGCACTGAGTGCAAGCAGGTGATCATCAATGTCCCAAGCCTCGGGTAGCGGAGCCCCTAACGCCTCGGCCCTCCTAGCTCGGGCATGCTTGACAGTGTTGGCGGCGGCGACTCGGCAATGCTTGAACTCTCCTGCAAATAAATAGGCTAACGCCGGATCAAGTGAGGAACCAGCATAAAATTTCATGTCGGGAAAGATAAGGAAAAAGGGTGTGACTCGGCAAACTTACTGTCCATTTCCTCGTTAAGTTTAGTGAGCTCAGCTAGCCATTTGGTGCAATTTGCCTGGAGGGCAGTCAACTCGGCTTTGGCTGTGGCCGTCTCAATCTCGCACTTAGTAATAAGTGCCTGGATCTTCTGGTCGCCAGCGGCACGCTTCTCCACTGCTTGCTTCAGAGTGTCCCGCTCTTCCTTCAGAGCGTCCCGGTCTTTCTTCAGCGCATCTTTTACCTTTGTGACCCGGTCAAGCTCACGCTGGAGCCGAGTCACGTCCGAGTGTTCTTCTTCAAGAGCACGCTTGTGCTCAGATGCCTTCCTCTCCATTTCTTCTTGTTGGCTCTTGAAGGCGATCTGGAGCGACCGGTGCTCCAAAGCTAGAGTCTAGAAGACCCGGCTCTGAATGATGGTGCAGTCCTGTCAAAGGGAAGAATGTTAGTAAAGATGAAAAGAGTCTCGGGGACTGGAACCCGAGACTGATAAAAGATGCTGGCAAGGTAAAGCCAAAAAGGATCTCGGGGACTGGAGGCCCGAGATTGATAAAAAGTGATGCCGAGTCAACTTGACATGAGACTCGGGGACTGGGCGTCCCGGTATTTTTAATGACTCAGGTCTTATGATCAAGTTTTTTCAAGATTCAAGCCGAATAACTTTTTACTCGGAGGAGTATCAGTAATTCAACCCGAATCTCGGGGAGTGGGGATAGTGTGACTATTGATCATAATAGAATAAATGCGAAGTTCGGAAAGCTTTACCTCAACGACTCGGCTAGCTTGAAGAGCCGAGGCTTGCATGGAGTGAAGAGACTGTGCAATCAGACCGGAGCCAGCCGGAGGTGGATGTGCCGGAGCAGAGGAGACTTCGCTCGGGTCCGCGGCGTTCCAGTCCATCACGTACTGCTTCACCGAGCCGAGGCTGTTGCCACTCGGAGTGCGGAGACTCAGCAAAACATGGCTGTTGACCCGGGGCGCGAAGTCATCTCGAAGAGGTTCTTGTTTGCCCGGGTCATGGTGGCAGTCAGAGTAATCTGCTTGCTCTGCTTATTTGAAGATGGGCCAGAGGCTGGTTGACTCAGCACTGATGGAGGAGGGGATACTTGGGTCTGGACCGAGGCGGATGGTGGTTGTCTCGGCTGCGTCGCAGGCTTCTGTTGCTGGTGATGTACTTTCTTTTTCTTCTCTTGCTGGAGCTTCTGTTCCTGCTCTTTGTCCTTCTGCTGTTGCTGGTTCCGTTTGTGTTGTGCCTTGGGAGAGAGGCCGGAATCCAGCTTAGACGAGGTCTTAGCCGGAGTCTTGGCCCGTTCCGTCTCCGGGTCCTTGGGAGGTGATGGGGGAATTTGATCTCGGCTAGGAGTTGAGAGGATCTCGAGGTCCGAGTCTCCTCCCAACTCCGGATCAAGGTTTGGTGGCAAAGAGTCGGCGGCAGTAGCACGCACCGGGGAGGGGATTACCCTCTCAGGTTTGCTGGTCTCGATGATGGTCGCTGGAGGAGACAGTGGGGGAATGGGAGAAAGGATGGAGGAATGGCTTTGTTCCGTTTCGATGAGGTCACTGCACAAACCAAAGTAAAGAGTTAAATCGGATAAAGTTAACTCGGATAAGGAAGTAAAGTGGTACAGAAATTGTTTTACCCCTTGCCGGTGGGTAGGGCTGCTTTGAGCCTACTCTTGGTAGCCGGCTTGAGCTTCTTAGCCGGAGGGGCTGCAGACCCGGACGCACCGGAGCGTTTCCGGGAGGTGTCTTGGTCATCAGATTTGGCTGTATCAATAGGTGGGCACCACGAAATAGGAATAGCATCAATGGGATCTATGATTCGGCAATCATCATCTTCATCGTCGGATAAGTGGTGAACGAAGGCATGAGCGAGTCGCTTACCCGAGCGGGAGGTCTTGGCGCGAGGAGCGCGAGGGATCGGCATGTAATTCTCATTATCCGGGTCTTCTGCCCCCTCAACCGGCAGACGGCGATCTGGCGCCCACACCTTGGTGGTCAAGTCGCCATCTTCAGTAGTTTGGCGAGTACAGCGCTGCAGAAAGAACAAAGAAGATCCGGATTAGTCCGAGGATGACTCGCTGAAATAAAATTGACTCGGAAAGTAAGATTCGGCGATGAACTAACCTGAGGCGGAAGCCGGGAATGCTCGAACGGCTCTACGCCCCACTCCCAGTCTTCTGCCATCTCGGTTTGGGCGATGGCTTTAACCCGCCTCCTAACTTGGGAGTGGGAGAGATCATGTTTGCTGACCCGGGTAGGGTCTAGCAAGCCATTCATATGGCAAATCTTGTGCACGCGGTGCATCAGAGGGCTGACCGGCGCATGACGAAAGTCCTGAAGAGATCGTCAGCTCCCCATTTCTGCTTCAGCAGACCCTCAAGAATTTGGTGAATCAATTGAATCTCGGGAACGGTATCCACCGGGTCGAAGCTCCAATTCAATTCGGCTGTAGGGGGCTCGATCTTGAATTCTGGCAAGTTAAGAACATCATTTCCTTCTGGGCTCTTCACATAAAAGAAGGACCTCTGCCACTTCTTGCAAATCTCCAGGCCTATAACCCGGGGAAAGATGGAATGCAGTCGCGGAATGATGTTGGTTGCTCCACAGGCGGTCATCACCTTCGGGATTTCCGAATTCTTGTTTGGGACAGTTTGCTTCCGGAGACGGAAGTACTTAGGCCAGATAGCAACAGTGGGCCAGAGGCCAAGATAACCCTCGGTGAAGGAGGCAAAAGCCGAGAGAGATACGAAGGCATTGGCCGGGAGGTGATGAGGTTGCAGGCCGAAGAAGTCGAGGAACTCCCTGAAGAACATGCTAGCTGGGAGTCCGAATCCCCGCTCAAAGTGCGCGAGGAAGACGACTCGTTCACCCGGTTCTACGACCGGTTCGAGTTCTTTCCCGGGTCGCCGGCATATCACTTGATTTGAAATGCGCCGGGTTTTCCGCAGCCAATCGAGATCAGCAGAGGTGATGTCGGATCCCTCCCAGCCACCTCGCTTGCTGTGTGGAGTCGATGACCCAGCCGGGTCGGAGGCATTACGGCGTGACATGTTGACACCCAAGCCTGCAATAAGTTAGAAGTGTAAACCGGGTTAGATGACTCGGAATCAAGAGTCTAGGAGGACTCGGAAATACATGACGCTGTAAGAGCAGTAAAATAGACTCGGGCACAGAGTGCAGGAACCGGGTCAGGAGATTCAGAAATGGGGATAAGTATTTCGGCTTGGATTATTTAGTTGCTTCGGAAAGGTGACTCGGCTAGAAGCTATAAACCTGGAGTTACACGAATCTATGAGCAAGTAAGATCTACCCAAGCAAGTAAAAAGGAAATAAAACACGGGTCTAAGGCAGAGAGAGATGAAGCTATCAAGAATCGCATCAAGACACCACCACGGAGAAGAGCTAGAGAGCGGATCTGAGTGAATTCATCTAGGAGCAAACAAGCCTAAACCGAGCGAACTTAGGGTTGAAAGATCTAAAGCACCCCAAGAGTGAAGTGTGAAGAGCGCGCTAGGAAGAACACAGGAACAAGTTCTTGGAGAGAATGGAGGTTGGAGATCAATACCGGAAGAAAGGATCCCACGGGAAGGGATTGGGCGGCAGTAGTGTGGTCGATCCTCATCGTAGGCGGCTGCGAAGCGTCCCCGGCGTTGTGCGGCTGCAGAGTGTTCTTCACGGCGGCGGCGCGCGGCTGCGGAACGTTCTTCACGGCGGCGTCTGCGGCGGAGGCAGTTTCGCAGTGGGGGGCGGAATGAAGGAGGAAGAAGGCCTCGCCGTTCCGTTTACCTTGTTTTATAGGCGCGGAGGCGTGGGTTTCCCAAACGGCGGGGGCAGTTCCCCAACCCAGCGTAGTGGTGGGTCCGCCATCATTGGGCGCGGTTACCCCGGCGCCACGCGCGGTGGTCAAAGTCAGTCAAAAGCTGAGCTTGATGTGACCAAACGCGACACGTGTGACGTATGCGGCGTGGGCTGCGCGGCGCGTGTAGAAGCATAGTCAGCGGTACACGCGTGGCAGGGCAGGCTGAGGTAAAAAAGACTCGGTTGGAATTCAATGGAGCTAAAGCTAGATTCTCAGTATCGGTTGGATCACTTCAAGAATGAGATCCAGGCAGGGTCGTTAAGTTGACTCGGTAAAACTCAGTTGCAACAAGTGATATTTGACTCGAGCAGATAACTTATTTGTTTACAGTTAAACCTGCTACGGCCCTTCTTCCGAGGCTGTAGGACCGCACCAGCTTCGGGGATTAATGTCGGGGGGCTACCCCCGGGTAGGGTAAAGCAATGGTGTAAAGAGTGTTGAGAAGCGGGCAAAGTCAAGGACAATCCAGGTCATGGCAGCCGGGTCGCCTGGGCCGGGTCATGGCAGCCGGGTCATGTGAGCCGAGTCATGGCAGCCGTGTCACTTGGGCCGTGTCGTGATACTCGAATTACCTTAACCGATATTCCAGCGTCGGTCTTCTCTTGTCTGTTCCCATGTGCAGAGAAGAGACGAAGGGAATCCGGCAAAGCCTTGCCGGATCGAAGAAGGGAATCCGGCTTACCTTAGCCGGGTTAGAGGCACAAAGATCAATAAGGTGGCAGCAAGTTCATGGGTCCTGGAGAGTTCCGGCCCTGAGGCTCAGAAGACAGCGGAGTCGAGCCACGGGTTTCCCGGAAGCTCAAGGGCAGAGGCGCTGACTCGGCCATTTCGGGAAAGGGCTACAGCCTAGACTCTGGTGGGCTACTGTGTCATCACCCGAAAAGGAAAGCTAGCCCTGGCCGAGACTGACAGTGCTGCCATTGGACTGATAGTGGGCAGGGGCTTGTCCTCTTCCTCTTGGCAGTGCCATTACCACTTGGAGGCAGGGGCAAAATGGTAATCCGGATAGTGTATAAGTATAGCATCATCTCCTCCTGCGCGAGAGAGGACGAACTCTAGCTCATTTCCCCCCTTGTAGTTTCATCTTTCACCTTGTGTTCCCACCATTGGAGCATCATACAGCTCGAGGAGCGCCATTGTACTTGTGATTCACCGAGATATACAGAGAGGCAGGGCAGGAGTAGGGGTTGTTAGCTATAATCTTGCCTTAATTAGGTGTGAGTTTAATTAGGTTACGTGAGTTGAAATTATCTTCCATATGCTAGTTCTCTATCTATGGTGGCTGATCGTTCGTGAGTCCAAGTACTACTAGGCTGCTCTTGTTAGTTTGTATACTAGCAGGTTTAGCTAAATAGGAAAGTTTACTAGTCGGTTTGGCTGGTGTAGTCCGTGTCGTATAATGAGTTCGTATAGCAGAAGGATTAGGTGGTTTAGGGTCGGTTGTTGTGCATATATATATGCAGGTCCTGTAACACAAGTAGTACCGCAAGATTGAGAAGAAATAAAGAAAAAGAACGGGCGCGACACGCACCCTTGGCTATAGTTTTTTTCGTGTGCGTGAGTTCGTCTAGTTCCATGTGATTGATCCTGTGGGCGAAACCCAACATTTGGTATCAGAGTAAGGTCAAAAAAACCACGCTTGCCCCGGGGAGGCGACCCGACTAGCGCCTCGGGGCGGGCGATCGTCGTTCGGCGGAGCGACACGGAAGAGACGGCACGACGCTGTCGTCGGCAAGCTAGTGAAGGTGGATGATCGTTGATGGAGCGGTGATGCTGAGGTGTGGCGTCGGAAATCTCGTCAAGTTCGTCTTCGGGGGAGTTAGAAGAGTTCGAGGAGTCATGGACGTGCAAGTTGGCACGTTGAGTCGGCGTCGTTTATGTGAGTCGTCGTTGTGTCCAAGTGCTCGTCTTCGTGAAGGCTCGTTGCAGTTGAAGCGCGTCATGGTTGAGGTGTGCACGGTGTTCCGTGAGTTGTGTCCATGTTCTCGTGGAGCGTCCTGGTTGCGGCCAGCGTGGGTTCGGTGTTCCGAAGGCGGACGGTGGTAGTATGCTACCGTAAAGCGAGGATGTGTGCGGACAGTAGAAGGAGAAGCTACTGGATGCAAGTACAAGAGGAGTATGGTGTGAACCGAGTGTGAGGACCGCAATAGCGGTGGCACTGATGTGCGAACCGAGTGCGGGAGGCCGATCAATGGCGGTGGCAAAGCATAGCAGAGCAAAGGTGCACTGCATGTTTCCTGCGTGGTCATACTTAGTGTACGGACATGACGATCAAGATGTGGCGTGAAGCTGTGGCGAGTCAAGACAAGGAGGAGTACGAGGAGATGACAAGTCAAGATTAGGAGGAGATTGTTAGCTATAATCTTGCCTTAATTAGGTGTGAGTTTAATTAGGTTACGTGAGTTGAAATTAGCTTCCATATGCTAGTTCTCTATCTATGGTGGCTGATCGTTCGTGAGTCCAAGTACTACTAGGCTGCTCTTGTTAGTTTGTATACTAGCAGGTTTAGCTAAATAGGAAAGTTTACTAGTCGGTTTGGCTGGTGTAGTCCGTGTCGTATAATGAGTTCGTATAGCAGAAGGATTAGGTGGTTTAGGGTCGGTTGCTGTGCATATATATATGCAGGTCCTGTAACACAAGTAGTACCGCAAGATTGAGAAGAAATAAAGAAAAAGAACGGGCGCGACACGCACCCTTGGCTATAGTTTTTTCCGTGTGCGTGAGTTCGTCTAGTTCCATGTGATTGATCCTGTGGGCGAAACCCAGCAGGGGTCTTACCTCCTCAAGAGGGCCCCAAACCTGGGTAGATCGTGGTGTGCTTGTGGTTGGTTGTGTTATTGCCGTTCTTGTTCTTGTTCTTGTTGTTCTTGCGATTCTTTGCATGTGTGCTTCTTGAGCGCACAAACCCTCCCCGGATCCCAACGCTCACTCGGCCCCATCTTAGCCATACCCATGGCATCTGCCGTGATCCCACCACGACACTAACGAATACCAAGTGGAAAATCCCGTTCTTGTCCGTTTTATTCAGTTAGCTATTGAACTGTTTTGCAGAGCAAAGATGAAGGAGGAATGAGTGCGTGCGAAGGTGAAAATAGAATCTGTGCACTCCCCGACGACGTTCTTCTCCAAATTCTTGGACGCCTTGATCAGCGCTCCGCCGTTCAGGCCAGCGTGCTCTCCAGGCAATGGAGGCACCTCTATCACCAGCGCTCCCGTGTGATCATGGAAGTGGCTGATTTTCTCAAGCCCGGGCGGAGCGTGGATCAGGTAATGGCTGCCTACACGGACGCGACACTGAGGCTGCTGTGTCCTCTAACATGCAAATGCCTTCGTACCATCAAGGTCCTGCAGCTCAGCTTCTATCTGAGAGAGCCTTGCATGACCTCTATCGGTCATGCTGTTGGAGACATCGTCAAGATTGGAGCAGACACATATTAAATCATTCAATAGAAAATAATGTATCCTCCGAATTTCCATCGGGCTGTGCCATAGTTAACTAATTTTGTATGAATCCTAGAAATTCATTTCTTTGGAACAGACACATAGAAATTTATATGGGAGATTTCAGCACACTTTCTCCAATCACTGTGCATTCCAAACAGGGTTAGGCCGCCCTTGGTTCGTTATACGATTGTTTTCCCCCACGCCGTATGTCATGGTGCCTAGTGAAACGGGAGGGGATTTTAATCAGGAGGTTGTTGGTCCGTGAAAAGTTCCTGGAGTTACGGCCCGAATACGACTGACCAAGCGGGGTCTTAAACTTTTTTTTAGCCAGCATATCTTTCAGTGGAAGTCTTAACTCTGGTTTCTTTTGTTTTTCTGCATTTTACCAATATGCTAACTTCTAAATAATGTGTGTCGTTTCATATTCCGGTCCATGAAGTTATCTCGGCGTTCGTGTAAACTCAGTAAGTATGCGGACAGTGCGGAGAAGACCAACGTGTTGTGGGAAACATCCGATTTCAAGCACTTGAACCTAACGTTGCTGGTGATGAGAGGGTTTGAGGAGGAAGACAAGCTGGTGAACTATATTCGGCTGGTCATGGAACGAGCTTTGGGCTTGAGGAGAATTAATTTGCAAGATAAAATCCCATGCAAGAAGTGCAACGCTATAAACCGTGAATCTCCCAGATTCCCTGTGGATGCACGTCGCAAGCATCGAATTAGGGAGCAACTCTCACGTGGACTGTTCTCATCTGCAGAGATTATAATCGGGTGATGGATGTAGTCAAGGAATTACCCCTATATATTAAGGGGCAAGTCTTTCAGGGCCTGAGATTGCTCCAAAATTCGGCCGTCGGATTCTCCACCCGTTTACTTTTACAAGGCACTATGAATATTTTAATATGAAATAGAGACAGACCAAATTGAGTGAACCTACACATTATGTATGTCTACATACGTGCATTTTTCGAAATTTTTATTTTGGCGTGGATGATTAATGGTCAAGAAACGGTAATATATACTCTGATTTATCATGATTCAAAATACGCAACAAATAACATGTAAATTGCAGCATCACCTGTGTACTAACTCACAAATTCTTGCTCATGTTAAAATGGAACATATGCATCAACATATATGGAGAAAATTTGTTCGCCTTTGGGCATATGCTCAAGAAGCCAATGTCCTCTTCGGTGTGAACGTTCCTTTTTATGTTGAAAACCTCCTAACTTGGGAGGACAAATCACGGGCTGAAGCCACCAAAATCTTTTTTCACTATTAGCAAAGTGGGGTACAACAATGTTCTTTTCTATAGAGCATTAGAGGATTTCATACATCAAGATATCATAGATCTTAAATGCAACAAGAATATTTGGGGCACAAGAGTCAGTGATTGGAGCAATCTCATCAAAGATGGTGAAAATTTGAATGAAACAAGGTAATGGATTTAGATTTCTCTTCTTTCAAACTTCCTCTTTGTCGTTCTTTCTCGATTTTCTTCATTTCTTCTGCAATGGAGGCTAACTTGGAATTTCTGTCACCCCTCATGGTGGTGGCAGGCTGAGAGGGTTAACATCCCCAATCCGTCATGTGCAAAGTCCAAAATGATTCTAAGTCATGACCTTAACTAGTAGTGGGTATTTACCTGTCTAGCCACCTGATAGGCTTTAAATTGCCATATCCTCATATCCCACACGAGGAGGATACCCAAAAAATCTCCCCCTTCAGACTTATGAGATCTTCTCAAGATGAGGAGTACCGCCATGAACGCTACCTGGCAACAACAAGTAGCTTCTCACTTGGCAATGTCTTCATCAGCATATCTGAATCATTCTTGTCGGTATGGATCTTCTCAAGATATACCATCTTGGAATTTACAACATCTCAAATTCTACTACACCTCAAATCAATGTGCTTGGTTCAAGAGTGCAAGATTGAATTCTTGACAAGATAGATAGCACTCTGACTATCACAAAGCATATTATACTTCCCTTGCTACAACATTGATGCTATGACACTCCTCCAGATAGACTTCCTAGAATCTGTATCACCAGCATAATCTGCATCCGTATAGGTTTGCAATGTAGGGTCACCGCTTTCAAAGTATAAGCACACTCTACTTCTAGATATACGAGAATCCACTTCACTGCATTCCAGTGAGGTTCACCTAGATTTGTCATGAACATACTAGCAACTCCAACTTCATAGGCGATATCAGACCTAGTGCACACCACGACGTGAATCAAACTACCCACGACAAGATTGGTACGGTACCTAACTTACTCATTTATTCTTTCTCCTTCTTGCTAGTAGGACATTGTTCTGAATTCGGTTTATGATGGCCAACAAGTGTAGCGATAACAAACTTTGTGCCTTTCACATTAAACTTTTCAAGTACCTTCCCAATGAATCTTTCAAGTGAGAGCCAAAGCAGGGTATTTGATTGGGATATCGGGATATCTTCATTCCAAGTATCTGCTTGCTTGATCGTGCACAATGATCATAGAGATGAGCATGATGACATAATCTGTTACCAAGATTGGCAGTTTCAGCGTGATTTAGTTGAGCCCCGGAATGGAGCGGAAAGATATGCATAGTCCATTCAATTTCATCACGAAGTTCATGATTAGACAACTCATCAGCAACTTCAGAATGATTTGGTTGAGCACGTATGGGCTCACGTAGGAAACCAATAGTTTCTCATTTTCTTCGAATTTATTCGATACAAATTTAAGTTCGTTTGGTTGTAATAAATTAAACCATGTGATTTTTTAGTATTGTGCCATATTTGCGCCAATATGCCTAAATTGTAAAAAAAGATAGAGCACACCAAATGAGTCGTCTTGTTGGGTGCAGTGGCGAGAAAAGCCCAGGCATGAATGAGAAGTCTGTATGATGATTTAAACGGCCAAAAGGTGAACTGGGCACCCCATTTGCCAGCTTTGTTTGCAAATTTATTGGATAAGCGGTGTATATGCCACTAGTCCATTGGTGAAAGTCTGTCATGAGTAAATGACAAGGTGATAGAGAAAACGCCACATAACTTCCTCATGAGCTATAAAACATTGACACAAATAAGGAGTAATAAAGTTTTGAATAGTTTAAAGGTAGCACATGAAGTATTTACTTGGAATGGCAGAAAATACCACATAATAGGTAGTTATGGTGGACACAAATGGCATGGGTTTTGGCTCAAGGTTTGGATGCACGAGAAGCATTCCCTCTCAGTACAGAGTTTAGGCTAGCAAGGTTGTTTGAACCAAACACAAGTATAAACCGGTACAACAAGACTCACATAAAAACATATTGCAAGCATTATAAGACTCTACACCGTCTTCCTTGTTGCTAAAACATTTTACCAGAAAATATCTAGACCTTAGAGATATCAAACATGCAAACCAAATTTCAACAAGCTCTATGGTAGTTCTCCACTAATAGGCTTTAACTACATGATGCAAGAGCTTAAACATGATCTACTTGAGAGCTCAAAACAATTGCAAAGTATCAAATCGAAACAAGACAATGATCTACAAGAATGAATATGTCTTTTCCAATACCAACTACCACAAGTAGCATTTTCTGTTTCCAACCAAACACCAATCAATTTATTTCAACATAAAACTCTCCAAATAATACTACAATGCAACAAGAGAGTACTTCTCTACAAGAACTAACAGCTCTGAATAAGAGATGCATGAAAAACAGGAACTAAAAGCATTGCAGTAGCTAGTTAAGAATACTCAACAAATATAAGTGAAGAATATCAGTATTCATATGAAAAAGCGGAGCGTGTCTCTCTCCCACACAAGAATGCTAGGATCCAAATTATTCAGAAAATAAAACAAACAAAGCAAAAATAACAGCACATAGACGCTCCAAGTAAAGCACATAAGATGTGAAAGAATTAAAATATAGTTTCACTAGAGATGACCTGATAAGTTGTTGATGAAGAAGGGGATGCCTTGGGAATCCCCAAGCTTAGACTTTTCACTCTTCTTAATCATATCATATCATCCTTCTCTTTTGCTTGAAAACTTCCTTCACACCAAACTCGAAATAATTCGCATTAGAGGGTTAGTGTATAATTAAAAATTCTCATATTCTGTAGTGACACAATAATAATCAAAGCCTCTGGACATTAGCTACAGCCACTGATGTTTTGTGGAGTATAGAAATCCACTCAAACATTGTAAAAGAGAGAATGCGAAACAAAAGGCAGAATCTGTCAAAAACAGAACAGTCTGTAAAGACGAATTTTTTCGAGGCACTTAAGTTGCTCAGATGGAAGAAGTCCAAACTAATGAAAGTTGCGTACATATCTGAGGATGACGCGTGATTTGTTTCAGAATTGTTCAATTTTTCTGCACTGAATAAAGCTCAAAACCATGACGGCAAAAATCTGTCCCTGCGCAGAAATCCAAATCTAGCATCAACATTCAACTAGAGACTTTACTTGGCACGACAATGCAATAAAATAAAGATACAAAGGAGTTTTTACAGAATTAAGCAAGCTCCTTGACTCAAATAAAAAGAAAAATAAAACTAACAGAAAATAAAAACCATGGCTTGTCTCCCATAAGCGCTTTTCTTTAACGCCTTTCAGCTAGGCGCACAAAGTGAAAATCAAGTGTTTCCAAGAGAAGAAGCATCAACATCATAAGTTGTTCTAATAATAGAATCAAAAGGCAACTTAATTTTCTTCCTAGGGAAGTGTTTGTAACAGCCCCACTCTTGGTACTGTAAAATTTGAACCAAATTTTCACTTTTGCTTCTTATTCATGCATCATGGCATCCATTGTTTCAGTGTCAAGTTGAAATCAAGTGATAAAAACAAATCGAAACAAATGGAAACAAGGGCACCAAATCAAATTCAATCCTTGTAATTCAAATGTGCTTGTTCTTGGCAAACACAAATACAAATGCCAATCCATATTTGTCAAGGAAGTTCCAAGGGTTCAAGATTTAATACTTTGGACTGGTTCAAAATTCAAAAGTAAATTCATTTTAGTTTTACCAAAAATGCCATAAACAAACCCTATGAACAAAAGTGTGGCAAAACTTTTTATTTTGCCAAACCAATTTTTGGGGTGCTTCTAAATGATATTGGGAGGCTACATGATTTTCCTCAAATTTTTATAAATTGTGTAAGTGCCTCAATTAAATGGTGGAAATGCTACTGGTTTCAAAAAGAAACAAAAGAGGGCTTATTTGTAAATAGAAAAATGCAGCCGAGGGGGTGTTTGCAAAATCGTCGCCTCCCTCCTGTGGCGACCGCGCGGCCGAGCCGCACCCGCCGCGCGCCATGGCGACACGGCGATGCCGGGGCCCCCTCCCTGCGCCTCGACGCGCTTAAAGGAGCAGCCAGGCCCCCCGTGCTCCGTGCTCGACACCACTCCTCTGCCCTCCCTCTCCCCTTTCCTCTCCGCCATGGCCGAACCATAGTTGAGCTCGCCGTCGCTGCCGCCGTCGACTGAGGCCTCCCGGAGTAGATCGAGCACCACCATTTGCTCCGCCGCGTCTCCCTCTTCATCCTCGTCGAAGGAATCGAGGCGGGAAGCCGTCGTTCGCGAGATCCCGCCGTCTCCTTCCTCGCCGGCCGAAGCTCCGCCGCTCCTTTGCCGCCGTCATCGACCTCCTCCGTCCAAACCGAGCCTACCCACGCGTCGAGGGTGAGCTCACGGTCCTCCTGGTCCTCCCCGTTCATCCTAGATCGACGTAGATCGCCGTAGCGCGTTAAGCCGTAGCACGCCGCCGCCGGCCGCCGCGAGTCGAGGATGAATCCGTTGTCTCCGGCGACCTCCAGGTGGTGGCGCCACGTTAGATAAGCTCGCCGTGCTCGGGCGCATCGAACGCGCCCCGTAGCTCGTTCCCGCGCACGCCGTAGCGACGCAAACGTGATCGTCGCCGGCGACCGCCGTCGCGCGCGTCTGCGACGCCGCGCTCCAGTCAAACCGGCCGCTGGGCCCGCGCGCTTGCGTGGCTGCCAGCGTGGCCGCTGGCCCACCAGTCAGTGGCTGTGGCTAGCCAGCCACGCGGTGAAAAACGTTTCGGCGTTTCTCTCTGTTTTAAAGAAAAGGAAGAAAACAGAATTGCAGTTCAAATGTTTAATTCTAAAATCAATAACAAATTGAAAAATGCTCCAAATAGGGTGATTCAAAGTTCCACATGTTCAGCAAAGTGTGCTCTACATGTTCATGTCATTTTTGGCACATGTTAACATAAAATAAATTGCCTTTTTAAATTAATTACAGGAATTGCAGAGGAAAATCACCTCTTTAAAAATTCATAACTTCATCTCTGAAATTCCAAATTGAGCAAATAAGGTGTCTAAAAATTGGTCTTGACAACCTTTACACATCCATATTTTATTTGGACTTAATTGAGCAATTTAAATCCTCTGTATGTTGAAAATACTAAAAATGGCAGTACTGAAATGCAACTTTGGAAATTCATATTTACTTCAAAATAATTCCAAAAATGATGTTGTATGGCTATAAATGTTCAGCAAACCAATACCCATTCAGTAGCATCATTTACATGCATGTTTACATGAATTCATAGCACAGGAAAGCATTAAAACCAAATATGGACTTTCTTCTCCCTTGGCAATTTAATTATTTTGCACCCCATTTAAATTGATACATTGGGTATAATAATTTCAGTGCATCAAACTTGTCATGTCATCATGTGTATGTGCATTGCATTTGGTTTGCTCGAGTGATATTTGATTGTGTTCTTTCCGGTGTTCTTATGCATCGATAGATCAAGCAGTCGGGGTTTCTCCACAATACCCTGACGACCCGTATTACCAGCCCGTTGAACAAGGCAAGCGTAATCCCCCCTCTGAGCATGTCTCCTATGTTTTCCGCAGATATTTTCTCCACTATAATATTGCATGCGGTTCCAAATGTCAATTTGGTTGGATTAGAGTATCCTATTAGATGCATTATGTTTTCCGATGCCATTACCTGTTTCCCTCCTAATATCCATAGGATTGTTGTGTTGGCCTGAGTTAATTATATCCGCTATGTTTATGCTTAGCCATGCTTAGTGAAATGCTTAGTCGTCCGGTGGATATGTTATTGTTGGAACTGTGGTGAATGTTCGGATGATGGTGGAAATTTGTGGTGACATATAATAACATGATTAAAGGCGGGGATGAGAGGCCACATGGAATGTGGTGGGTTGTCTCGTTCTCGCCGCCTAAGTGCGAGTTCTCCCCTTCGAGCCAAGACCGAGCGTGCACCCATGCGTGAGGCCTATGCAATTGCAGGAACCCTCATAGACTAAATAACTCGGGCGGGGCTAGCCAGGGTCCTCTAGTTCGAGCTTCCATTTTGCGTGTGCGTGATGATGGTGGTTGAGAATGGATGAGGATTGTGGTGTTAGGAAAATAAGTGGCCGTGGGGCAGGGTGTTGAAGGCACTAGCGTGCCCTGCCGCCACTGATGATCCTGGAAAGTCCTTGACGAGGGAGAAGTCGACGCCGCTCCCACCCAGCCGGCTTTCCATGGAAGAGAGCTAATGCGTAGGCAATGGGCCGGACGGTACGCGTGGTAAACATTGTACACCCCTGCAGGGTAAATCTTTTCGAAAAGCCGTGTCCACGGTTAAGGACGACTTGGTGCCGGATTCAGAGACCATAGAAAACTTGAACGGAATGATTAAAACCTGAGTACTAAAGGTACTAACAAGAATGCAAGGTTGACTTCCTCGAGGGTGATTCGGGGAGGTGCCTTTGTAGACAGGTGAAGTGGTTGATGATGGTTGTGATGAGAAAGTGATCAAGAAAAGAGTTACTTCTTACCCTTTTGAAAATACTCTGAATAGTCGATGCCATGAGAGTATGTTTTCATAAATAAAATCAGCTTTATGCAAAACAGCCATAAAACTTGAAAGCCTCATCGAGCTAAAGCTCTATATTTAATCTTGCGAGTTCGTCGAACTCAACGTCGTTTGCTTGTTTCAGAGGAGGACTTCACCGACCTCGAAGGTGGGTTCTTTGTGGACGTCGACGAGTAGTCTGGGGTTCCCAGGTGGCAGCTTGGGACATCTCCGGAACAGCTGGCGCTGGAATGTTTATCTGTAGGCCTCTTAGGCCATAATTTGGATCTTGTTGTTTAGAACAACTTAATTCGCTTCCGCATGATGTACTGTTGGGTCTGTGACCTCTGGTTGTAATATTTGCTATCTTTCTCTATTATAAGAGTTGAACTATATGCTTTGAGTCGTAGAGTCTGTGATGTGCCAGTTGTTCCACAAGTCTTGATCTCTCTATTATGCATTGAGGGTTGTGCCTGTGTTAAGGCATCAATCGGGGTGTTGCGTTGCCGATGATCCATTCCGAGCAACGCCTGCCAAAGGTTTTGGCCGGGGATTGGTAAACCCGTAACCTCCGGTTGTATCGCTTAACCGGTGACACACAGCATCACTGTATAGCAGTCGGGTCGGGGCGCCACAAGTTGGTATCAGAGCAGTACTGCCTGTAGGAAACCCTTCTACTGGTCGACGTTGAGTCTAGTGTTTGTGAAAATATTTTAACCTAAAAATGAGTTGTGAAAACCATCTTAGGATTCTTTTTACTCCTTATCTGGTTACCCTCTAATCTCGGAGCAATCTTACCTCGATTTGAGTTTAAAGTTTTACTTCTCATCTGTGACTTCAAAATTATTAGGTAACACTGAAGGTAGTGGTGTTATTGGACCTTTAGTGTTATGTGTCACGTTGCTCCCGCTGCGTACAATCCAAATCAACTCAGATGTTTGAACACTGTTATTCTACCGAGTCTAATCATTTGATCCTTTCTTCGGGTTTAACCCAAGGACTTGAACATAAGTCCCGGATTGTGCCAACTAGAGTGTGTTAAGTTGTGATTTCTTAACTCTCGCTAGTAGCACATGATGCTGATCTTTGACCCAAGTTCTATCTTTTGATTCCTTGTTAATTGTTGCACAATGTATTATCGTCCCTAGTCTGTGTACTTGAGTAGACGCTAATGCTATTGTTCGACCATTCGGAGAAAGATACTAACCGTGTCATTGTCAAATCTCCAGAATGGCTCGAGGAGGCCGTGGTGGTCGCGGTAACCACATGATGATGAGGATGATCTGCCGCCACCACCCTCGATGGCTGAGGTCTTGATGGCCATTGAGGAGAACCGTGGGCGCAATGAGCGCTTGCTTGAGCAGTTGGTGCAGCAGAATGCACTGAGGAATGGCTGCAACACTCTCACTGAGTTCCTGCGCTCGCAGCCACCCACCTTTGCTGATGCTAAGGAGCCACTGGAAGCTGATGATTGGCTTCGTGCTCTGGAGCGCAAGTTCTCCGCGCTGCATGTCCCAGTGGCTGAACAAGTCAACTTCGCCACCTACCTCTTGGTTGGTGCAGCTGGCTGTTGGTGGGAAAGCCATGTGGCTTTGTTCCTGCCAACCATGTCTTCACTTGGGCTGATTTCCGCACTGCTTTCCGTGCGGAGTACATTCCCCAGCCGATCATGGATTTGAAGAGGAGGGAGTTCCTGGATCTGCAACAGGGACGTATGGACCTCCGCGCTTATGGTTGTCAGTTCAACCATCTCTCTCGTTACGCCCCTCGGGACGTGACCAATGATGCTGACAAGCAAGAGTTGTTCCGCAAGGGGCTTGCGCCGAGGCTCCGCTATGAGTTGCTGCCCTTCAAGTTCCAGAACTACCAGGAGTTGTTCAACCAGGCTCTTACTCTTGAGCAGGGAAGGAAGGAATTCGAGGTTTCCAAGAGGCCGCACAAGGGGACCACCCGAGTTCCTCTGCTATTGGGAACAAGAAGCGCAAGGTTTTCGTGCCCTACAGCGCTGTGCCGCGTGCTCCATTCATGCCTAGGGCCGCGGGATACAGGCCACCACCTCCGCGCCCCACTACTTCGACACTTGGGGTAGGCGGAAGTGGGTACCGTCCTATGCTACCTGCTCCACCTGGACTCACCTGCTACACCTGTGGCCAGGCTGGCCACTACTCCAGGGAGTGCCCCCAGAAGGCACCTATCAGGGACACCTGCACGAGCCCCTGCCACTCCAGCTGGCAAGGCTGGACCTATTGTGCGTGGTCGCCTGAACCACGTCTCTGCTGAAGAAGCTGAAGAGGACCCCGGCGTCCTTATGGGTGAGTTACGAATCAACGGCAATTCAGCTACAGTTTTGTTTGACTCTGGAGCATCGCATTCATTCATATCTATAGCTTTCGCAAAAGACCACAACATACCGTTCGAGAAGATGAGCCATCCCTTGGTGATATCCACCCCTGGCTCTAAATGGCGAACCGATGGTGTTACTCCTGAGGTTCAGATTAACATAGGTTACTCGTCTTTCCTTCTCGTTGGTAGCTCTGAAGTCCAATGGCATTGATGTCATACTGGGCATGAACTGGCTAACCAAATACCGGGCTAATCTCGACTGTGCTGCCAAGACCATTACTGTGACTACTTCTCCGGTGACATTGTGAGTATTGGTCTGCACTATCAAGACCTCCATCCTCAATCATCCCAACTCACCGAGATCCTCCTTTGCTTTATGGAAGGCGAATCTCCTCCTGAAATCCAGGACATACACGTGGTGTGTGACTTCCCGGATGTGTTCCCGGAAGAATTGCCTGGCATGCCTCCTGACCGAAGTGTGGAGTTTGTCATAGATCTACTTCCCGGTACCGCTCCAATTTCCAAGAAGCCCTACCGTATGCCGGTGGAAGAGTTGGCTCTGTTGAAAGAGCAAATTGATCAACTGTTAGCGAAGGATTTCATCCAGCCTAGCAGTTCACCTTGGGGTTGTCCGGTACTCTTTGTCAAGAAGAGGGATTCTACCGTGCCTCGTCTAGTCTCTGACTATCGACCGTTGAATGCGGTGACAATCAAGAACAAGTATCCTATTCCTCGCATCAATGATCTGTTGGATCAGTTAGCTGGTGCAACGTATTCTCCAAGATGGATCTGAGGTCAGGCTACCATCAGATCAAGATCAGAAAGGAGGATATTCCAAAGACGGCATTTGTTACTCGCTATGGCTCATATGAGTATACCGTCATGTCCTTTGGTCTCACAAATGCTCCAGCTACTTTCATGAGGCTCATGAACTCCATCTTCATGGATTATCTTGACAAGTTTGTCGTCATTTACATTGATGACATCCTCGTTTATTCAAAACCGATGAAGAGCATGCGAACATCTTCGTTGGTTCTGACACGACTTCGAGAACACCGCCTCTATGCCAAGTTCTCCAAGTGTGAGTTCTGGTTGGATAACCTTGTCTTCCTTGGTCATGTGATATCCGCTAATGGTGTGGCTGTCATTCCTGACAAGATTCAGTCCATTTTGGATTGGAAAACTCCAATGTCAGTCAAGGACATCCGTAGCTTTCTCGGATTGGCGGGTTACTACCGCCGATTCATCGAAGGTTTCTCCAAGATAGCCAAGGCTCTGACTGACCTTCTCAAGAAGGAAAAAAGTTCGTATGGACGGCCGAAGCTGAAGAGAGCTTCAAAACCTGAAAGCCAAACTCACGTCCGCTCCTGTGCTTGTCCTGCCGGACACAAGCAAGGATTTCGTCGTCTTCTGTGACGCCTCTCTGCAAGGCTTGGGTTGTGTGCTAATGCAAGATGGCCATGTGGTGGCTATGCTTCTCGCCAATTGAAGCCGCATGAGCACAATTACCCAACTCATGATCTAGAACTTGCCGCTGTGGTCTATGCTTGAAGCAATGGAGACCATACTGTTTGGTAACCGTTGCGAGATCTTCTCGGATCACAAGAGTCTGAAGTACCTCTTCACCCAGCCGGATTTAAATCTCAGGCAAAGGCGTTGGTTGGAGTTAATCAAGGACTATGATGTGAGTCTGAACTATCAACCCGGCAAAGCAAACGTCGTGGCTGACGCGCTAAGTCGGAAGTCCTATTGCAACAATCTGATGATTGAAAAGGCCAACCTGCCTTCATGAAGAGTTCTCTCGTTTGAACTAGAAATTGTTCCCTCCGGCTACCTTGCAAATCTGGAGATCAAATCTACTCTTGTAGATCAGATTAAGGAAGCTCAAACCCGTGACAAGGGTATTCAAAAATCAAGGAGAACATTGCTAGCGGGAAGGCCAAATGTTTTTCTGTCAATGAATCCGGAGTTGTTTATTTTGGTGACCGCTTGGTGGTGCCAAAGAAACGAAAATTGAGGGAGCTGATCCTCCAAGAAGCTCATGAATCTCCTCTCTCTATTCATCCCGGTAGTACCAAAATGTACCAAGACCTTCGACCACAATTCTGGTGGACTCGGATGAAACGGGAAATTGCCAAGTATGTTGCTGAATGCGACATCTGTCGACGGGTAAAGGCTGAACATCAAAGGCCTCCCGGCACTCTTCGCCCTATTGCAGTCCCTGAGTGGAAATGGGATGAAATTGGTATGGACTTCATCACTGGCCTGCCGAAGTCTCCAAAGGGAAACGATGCCATCTGGGTCATCATTGATCGCCTATCAAAAGTGGCTCACTTCCTCCCCGTTCGTGTTGACATTACAGCTGCCAAGTTGGCAGATCTGTATGCTTCTAGGATCGTCGTACTCCACGGCGTTCCCAAGAAGATAATCTCTGATCGTGGAAGTTTTTCACCTCCAGGTTCTGGACTAGTTTCCAACAAGCCATGGGAACCCGTGTCAACTTTAGCACCGCTTTCCACCCTCAAACTGACGGTCAGACTGAAAGGGTGAACCAAGTTCTGGAAGACATGCTCAGGGCATGTGTAATCTCCTTTGGCAAAGATTGGGAGAAGTATCTTCCCTTCGCGGAGTTCTCCTACAACAACAGCTATCAAGCCAGTCTGGGTATGGCCCCATTCGAGGTTCTGTATGGAAGAAAATGCCGAACTCCGCTGAATTGGTCCGAGACCGGAGAGAGGGCACTCTTTGGTCCGGATATTATCAATGAAGCTGAGGAGAAAGTCAGAATCATACGAGAGAATTTGAAGATTGCCCAGTCTAGGCAGAAGAGTTATTATGACAAGCATCATCAGGAGGTTCACTATGAAATTGGTGATAAAGCTTACCTCCGTGTCTCTCCCCTCCGAGGCGTTCGCCGCTTCGGAATTAAGGGAAAATTGGCCCCTCGCTACGTTGGCCCTTTCACTGTCCTGGCCAAGCGGGGAGATCTTTCTTATCAATTAGAGTTACCAGCTAACTTCCCCGATGTGCATGATGTGTTTCATGTATCCCAACTTCGCCGTTGTTTCAAGGATCCTATCCATGGAGTCAATCATGAGGAGCTGGATATCCAGGCAGACCTCACTTACCGCGAGCATCCTGTCCGTATCCTGGATGAAGCAGAAAGGAAGACTCGAAACAAGACCACCAAGTTCCTCAAAATTCAGTGGTCTCATCATTCCGAAGATGAAGCAACCTGGGAAAGGGAGTCTAGTCTTCGTGAGGAGTATCCCGACTTCCTTCCGCAACCTTAGAATCTCGGGACGAGATTCCTGTAAGGAGGGTAGAATTGTAACAGCCCCACTCTTGGTACTGTAAAATTTGAACCAAATTTTCACTTTTGCTTCTTATTCATGCATCATGGCATCCATTGTTTCAGTGTCAAGTTGAAATCAAGTGATAAAAACAAATCGAAACAAATGGAAACAAGGGCACCAAATCAAATTCAATCCTTGTAATTCAAATGTGCTTGTTCTTGGCAAACACAAATACAAATGCAATCCATATTTGTCAAGGAAGTTCCAAGGGTTCAAGATTTAATACTTTGGACTGGTTCAAAAATTCAAAAGTAAATTCATTTTAGTTTTACCAAAAATGCCATAAACAAACCCTATGAACAAAAGTGTGGCAAAACTTTTTATTTTGCCAAACCAATTTTTGGGTGCTTCTAAATGATATTGGGAGGCTACATGATTTTTCTCAAATTTTTATAAATTGTGTAAGTGCCTCAATTAAATGGTGGAAATGCTACTGGTTTCAAAAAGAAACAAAAGAGGGGCTTATTTGTAAATAGAAAAATGCAGCCGAGGGGGTGTTTGCAAAATCGTCGCCTCCCTCCTGTAGCGACCGCGCGGCCGAGCCGCACCCGCCGCGCGCCATGGCGACACGGCGATGCCGGGGCCCCCTCCCTGCGCCTCGACGCGCTTAAAGGAGCAGCCAGGCCCCCCGTGCTCCGTGCTCGACACCACTCCTCTGCCCTCCCTCTCCCCTTTCCTCTCCGCCATGGCCGAACCATAGTTGAGCTCGCCGTCGCTGCCGCCGTCGACTGAGGCCTCCCGGAGTAGATCGAGCACCACCATTTGCTCCGCCGCGTCTCCCTCTTCATCCTCGTCGAAGGAATCGAGGCGGGAAGCCGTCGTTCGCGAGATCGCCGCCGTCTCCTTCCTCGCCGGCCGAAGCTCCGCCGCTCCTTTGCCGCCGTCATCGACCTCCTCCGTCCAAACCGAGCCTACCCACGCGTCGAGGGTGAGCTCACGGTCCTCCTGGTCCTCCCCGTTCATCCTAGATCGCCGTAGATCGCCGTAGCGCGTTAAGCCGTAGCACGCCGCCGCCGGCCGCCGTGAGTCGAGGATGAATCCGTCGTCTCCGGCGACCTCCAGGTGGTGGCGCCACGTTAGATAAGCTCGCCGTGCTCGGGCGCATCGAACGCGCCCCGTAGCTCGTTCCCGCGCACGCCGTAGCGACGCAAACGTGATCGTCGCCGGCGACCGCCGTCGCGCGCGTCTGCGACGCCGCGCTCCAGTCAAACCGGCCGCTGGGCCCGCGCACTTGCGTGGCTGCCAGCGTGGCCGCTGGCCCACCAGTCAGTGGCTGTGGCTAGCCAGCCACGCGGTGAAAAACGTTTCGGCGTTTCTCTCTGTTTTAAAGAAAAGGAAGAAAACAGAATTGCAGTTCAAATGTTTAATTCTAAAATCAATAACAAATTGAAAAATGCTCCAAATAGGGTGATTCAAAGTTCCACATGTTCAGCAAAGTGTGCTCTACATGTTCATGTCATTTTTGGCACATGTTAACATAAAATAAATTGCCTTTTTAAATTAATTACAGGAATTGCAGAGGAAAATCACCTCTTTAAAAATTCATAACTTCATCTCTGAAATTCCAAATTGAGCAAATAAGGTGTCTAAAAATTGGTCTTGACAACCTTTACACATCCATATTTTATTTGGACTTAATTGAGCAATTTAAATCCTCGTATGTTGAAAATACTAAAAATGGCAGTACTGAAATGCAACTTTGGAAATTCATATTTACTTCAAAATAATTCCAAAAATGATGTTGTATGGCTATAAATGTTCAGCAAACCAATACCCATTCAGTAGCATCATTTACATGCATGTTTACATGAATTCATAGCACAGGAAAGCATTAAAACCAAATATGGAACTTTCTTCTCCCTTGGCAATTTAATTATTTTGCACCCCATTTAAATTGATACATTGGGTATAATAATTTCAGTGCATCAAACTTGTCATGTCATCATGTGTATGTGCATTGCATTTGGTTTGCTCGAGTGATATTTGATTGTGTTCTTTCCGGTGTTCTTATGCATCGATAGATCAAGCAGTCGGGGTTTCTCCACAATACCCTGACGACCCGTATTACCAGCCCGTTGAACAAGGCAAGCGTAATCCCCCCTCTGAGCATGTCTCCTATGTTTTCCGCAGATATTTTCTCCACTATAATATTGCATGCGGTTCCAAATGTCAATTTGGTTGGATTAGAGTATCCTATTAGATGCATTATGTTTTTCCGATGCCATTACCTGTTTCCCTCCTAATATCCCTAGGATTGTTGTGTTGGCCTGAGTTAATTATATCCGCTATGTTTATGCTTAGCCATGCTTAGTGAAATGCTTAGTCGTCCGGTGGATATGTTATTGTTGGAACTGTGGTGGAATGTTCGGATGATGGTGGAAATTTGTGGTGACAGATAATAACATGATTAAAGGCGGGGATGAGAGGCCACATGGAATGTGGTGGGTTGTCTCGTTCTCGCCGCCTAAGTGCGAGTTCTCCCCTTCGAGCCAAGACCGAGTGTGCACCCATGCGTGAGGCCTATGCAATTGCAGGAACCCTCATAGACTAAATAACTCGGGCGGGGCTAGCCAGGGTCCTCTAGTTCGAGTTTCCATTTTGCGTGTGCGTGATGATGGTGGTTGAGAATGGGATGAGGATTGTGGTGTTAGGAAAATAAGTGGCCGTGGGGCAGGGTGTTGAAGGCACTAGCGTGCCCTGCCGCCACTGATGATCCTGGAAAGTCCTTGACGAGGGAGAAGTCGACGCCACTCCCACCCAGCCGGCTTTCCATGGAAGAGAGCTAATGCGTAGGCAATGGGCCGGACGGTACGCGTGGTAAACATTGTACACCCCTGCAGGGTAAATCTTTTCGAAAAGCCGTGTCCACGGTTAAGGACGACTTGGTGCCGGATTCAGAGACCATAGAAAACTTGAACGGAATGATTAAAACCTGAGTACTAAAGGTACTAACAAGAATGCAAGGTTGACTTCCTCGAGGGGGATTCGGGGAGGTGCCTTTGTAGACAGGTGAAGTGGTTGATGATGGTTGCTGATGAGAAAAGTGATCAAGAAAAGAGTCACTTCTTACCCCTTTTGAAAATACTCTGAATAGTCGATGCCATCGAGTATGTTTTCATAAATAAAATCAGCTTTATGCAAAATAGCCATAAAACCTTGAAAGCCTCATCGAGCTAAAGCTCTATATTTAATCTTGCGAGTTCGTCGAACTCAACGTCGTTTGCTTGTTTCAGAGGAGGACTGCACCGACCTCGAAGGTGGGTTCTTTGTGGACGTCGACGAGTAGTCTGGGGTTCCCAGGTGGCAGCTTGGGACATCTCCGGGACAGCTGGCGCTGGGAATGTTTATCTGTAGGCCTCTTAGGCCATAATTTGGATATTGTTGTTTAAAACAACTTAATTCGCTTCCGCATGATGTATTGTTGGGTCTGTGACCTCTGGTTGTAATATTTGCTATCTTTCTCTATTATAAGAGTTGAACTATATTGCTTTGAGTCATAGAGTCTGTGATGTGCCAGTTGTTCCACAAGTCTTGATCTCTCTATTATGCATTGAGGGTTGTGCCTGTGTTAAGGCATCAATTGGGGTGTTGCGTTGCCGATGATCTATTCCGAGCAACGCCTGCCAAAGGTTTTGGCCGGGGATTGGTAAACCCGTAACCTCCGGTTGTATCTCTTAACCGGTGACACACAGCATCACTGTATAGCAGTCGGGTCGGGGCGCCACAGTGTTCCATACCTTTCTTGAGTGGGAATTGGTACCTAATGTTCCCCTTCTTTCATATCAATGATGGCACCAACAGTTGTAAGAAAAGGTCTTCCCAAAACAATAGGACAAGATGCATTGCATTCAATATCCATAACAACAAAATCAACAGGGACAAGATTATTTTTAACCATAATAAGAACATAATCAATTCTCCCCAAAGGTTTCTTCATAGCATTATCAGCAAAATAAACATCCAAATAACAATGTTCCAAAGGTGGCAAATCAAGCATATCATAGAGTTTCTTGGGCATAACAGAAATACTAGCACCAAGATCACATAAAGCATTGTAATCAAAATCATTCACCTTAATCTTATTGATGGGCTCCCAACCATCTTCTAACTTTCTAGGGATAGAAGCTTCATGTTTTAACTTCTCTTCCCTAGATTGTATAAGAGCATTTGTAATATGTTTTGTAAAAGCCATGTTGATAGCACTAGTATTAGGACTTCTAGCTAGCTTTTGCAAGAACATAATTACTTTAGAAATATTACAATCATCAAAATCAAAATCATTATGTTTAATGGTAATGGAACCATTGTCTCCCATAGTTCGAAAAAATTCAGCACTCTTATCAGGAACAGTTTCAGCAGTTTTGGGCAATTTTAAACGCTTTGAAGTGGTAGTGGAAATATTGCCAACACCAACTATATTACCATTGATAGTAGGAGGCTTACTAGGATGTGAAACATTAGCATTACTAGCGGTGGTAATAGTACAAACTCTAGCTATACTATTCTCTTTATCAATTTTATCCTCTCTTTCCCACCTAGCATGCAATTCAGCCAACATCCTAATATTGTTATCACTTTTTACTTGGATGGCATTTTCTGTAGCAAAAGACTTACTATCTTTAAACTCATTAGGCATAACTTTAAGTTTCAAAAGATCAACATCAAGAGCAAGACTATCAACCTTAGAAGCAAGAACATCAATTTTGCCAAGCTTTTCCTCAACAGATTTATTAAAAGCAGTTTGTGTACTAATAAATTCTTTAAGCATAGCTTCAAGATCAGAAGGTACACTTCTATTATTGCTGTAGGAATTACCATAAGAATTGCCATAACCATTACCATTTGAAGGATAAGTCTTATAATTGTTGCTACCAAAATTATTCCTATAGTCATTGTTGTTGAAGTTGTTGTTTTTAATGAAATTTACATCAACATGCTCTTCTTGAGCAACCAATGAAGCTAGAGGAACATTATTAGGATCAACATGAGATTTACCATTCACAAGCATAGACATAATGACATCAATATTTTCAATCAAGAAGGAGGTTTCTTCAGTAGAATTTACCTTCTTACCTTGACAGCGTGTTTGGTTGGGGGATATTTTAACTAGGGAATGGGAGTTTAGGGGGTGTGGGAGTAAAACTCCTTCGTTTGGTAGGGGGCAGGGGGAGTTGTACAGGGAAGGGGAAAGGGAGTTGAGGAGGCCAACTCCCTCGTTTCTATTCCGTGGGGGGGCCTGGTAATTCGATCGAGATGGAGACTTCGACAGAAAAAAAAGAGCGAGCAGTCCCGCAATCGAAGGAACAAAAACCCCGCGAAAATCTTTTCCAGTTCGCGGCAAAATCCTCCTTAAATAAGATCGTGCCGCACCTTCTCGCGTGAACTCAGCCAGCCCTAACCGCGTCCTCATCTATATCGAGGTGACGGCAGGAGCGAACAGATTCAGGTGCACTTCTTCTCCTCTTGCAATCTCAATTTTTGTGCTGGAAATTGATGCAGATCGTACCATCTAGTATGGATTTAGCTAATTAATTCGTCTGGCAACTAATTCTGATTCTTCTAGCTTTTCCCTTCACCGATCTATCCAGATCGATCCATTCCCCTTCTATTCTTTTCGTTTTGCTCTATGGACAAAGTTAAAGATCGATTGTCTCCTTAATTCCCGTTTTTCTTTGTCCTATACAGATCACGAGCAAGAATCGCCAAAGGACACATGTGTGTAACGATGCGTTGACTGCTGTCATCAATTTGTTTGCTAAGAAATTATGTATATGTCTCTCTGTTTCTTTGTTCTCAGTCTGTGGTTAGAATTAGAAACATTGCTGGGATAGTCAGTAGATGGTCTCTTGTATGAATTTAATAGTTAGATAAATTTATAGTCTTAGGTTGCAAATATTGGTTGCACTGGGTTGTCGCTCCCGTGGCTGCAGATTGTTGCCTGTACATTACGATTGCACATACAGAGAATCCCACTTTCAATCATGCTGGAACTACCAAATTGCTTGATGTATTACCAGGTTTTAATATATTGTTGGGATAAATAAATTCATCAGATTACAAACTACTGAGAGGATCTCTCGACACAAGTTTAAATAGTAGGTAGCTGGCATGTGCATTTTATTCTTGCTGTATTTTAATGCCAAAAATTCATAGCACTGCATTTTATTCATGCATCGAAATGCTTACATACACAGTATGGAGGGGGACTTGATCCACATCAGAATGCATCACGGAGGGTCTTTTTCAACAGAAGGTCCACTTACTTATGAAGGAGGCGAAGTATCTATTTTTAGAGACTGTGATAGTGAGCGTTTATCGTACTTTCGTCTAGTTCGCATGGCCAAAGATGTAGGTTTCAAGGATGGTGATGAGTTATTTTATTCAGTACCTGAGCGTAGCCTTGATGTAATTTTAGCCTGCTGCTACATTCACAATCTCATACGCCAACAAATGTGTATTGATCCTTGTGAGGAATATCTGGATGAGTACATGCGAAGGCTTGAGCAGCAACAAGTAAATGAGGATGTTATTCAATCGACTGAAGCATCTTCACAGTGGACTGAGAAAAGAGACAAGTTAGCCGAGGAAATGTGGAAATCTTAGAAAGAGAAAAGACGAGACAATTAATTGATGCATGCTAGTAGACGTTAGGCGTAGTATCTTAAATTGTTTACTAGCTTTGTGTGTCAAAACATTCTTCCATGCTGTTTGTTTGCTCCCATATGTCACAGTACCATTTGATTTTTCTCATGTTAATGTATGAACACCTTGTGTTTGTTTCTCCCATATGTATTTTCCGTTATGATCAAATATATTCCTTACTCTTGTACATACATTTCATTGCCATATTTATTACCTAGCAGAACACAAAGTCAAAGGGGAGCAAACTTACATCCAAAAAAAGAGATAAGAGAACATGGACAGCCGAGGAGGAGAAGTTACTTATTGATATTCTCCATAAAATGAATAACTCTTCTTGGAAAGTAGATACAGGTCACAAGTCTGGGTATCTCACATATATTGAGAAGGAAATGGCTAAAGTGCTACCACATGCTGATCTTAGAGCTGATCCGCACATCAAGTCAAAAGTGAAGATTCTGAAGAAGCAACTTTCGTATGTTCTGGAAATTATGCAAAATGGCAGTGGGTTCGGATGGGATGATGAGATGAAGATGGTAACTGGAGATAGAGAAACCTATATGGGCTGGGAAAAGGTACAATTGATTTGTATTAAATAGAGAAAGAATTTTATTACTTTCCAATGTTTGTTTTGTGTTATGTTTCTAATTCAAATTCATGGTTACATTTGTAGTCCCGTGAGGGAGCAGGTCCTCTGTACATGAAGCCCATGGTCAATTTTGACAAGCTTTGTGAGATCTATGCCAATGATTTGGCTAAAGGAGGCAGTGCTAGAGGTCCTGGAGAACAAGAAGTGGTAGAAGATGAATCTCCCGTAGATGCAAGCCAGCATGCCGAGGAGAAAGCTACACAGGAGAACACCAACCCGTCATATGGTCCTAGGCAGGGTCGTAAGAGAACGTACCCAGATGATGAAGCAATCGAGTCAGGACTTGTAAGTGTTTCTACTACACTTGCAAAATTCTTGGAAGCGGAGCAGGAGAATGCAAAAACCATGTTTGGTTTACAAAAGGCATTGAATCATGAAGCTGAAGTCCATGAGCAAACTTCAGCCAACAGAACAAAGTTACTTGATGTTCTGCAAAATCTAAAAGAGCTCAGCGTTGAAGAAGTTGTCATGGCTGTTCGTGTCATTGGTCGAGACGCTGGACAAACAGAGCTTTTCTTAAAGATGCATGAGAAGTTCCAAGTGGTGTTTGTTCGCCAGGAGCTCGAGGCGGCTAAAAAGTGAATTTTTCATTATCAGATTTAGAAGTTATTTGTTTCCCTTTTTAATTAAAGAACGGCACTAGTGTTGTTTTTCATAACTCATCAGATCATATGTTTCTTTCATCGAACATACAATTATCACGATATTATTTGAGGTTATTTTCATCTATTTGATCAACTCTGAGTGTATTATTCTCCTGCTATATGTTTTTTAACTTCCTGGATTGTACCGCTCTTCCAGTACTTATAATACTTGCTGCTCCTTTGAATATCTATATCAGCATGTTAGTTTTTATTTTTTTTAAAGATGTAATTTGTGTCTTGCGCACATACAGATGGTCATTCTTGTGTTAGCCTGCAGTTCACATATTAATCTCATCGCCATATTAATTTGTATGGACGAGTACTCGAACCCACGAGGTGAACAATAAATAACAACTCCATCTCAAATTCCATCGGATATTCCCATGATACACCAAACAAGGGAATGGGAAGAAATATCAGTTTCCCACGTCAAGTCCCCAAGCGAACTCCCACCCCTCAATTCCCATTCCCCTGGCTCAGTATTACCAAACACGCTGTGAGGAGCCCTTTTAGTGTGCCATTCGGAATAGTTAACCATCATATCATCTAGTAGCTTTGTTGCAGCACCCAAAGTGATGGACATGAAGGTCCCTCCAGAGGCCGAATCCAACAAATTCCTTGAAAAAAAAATCCTTCATAAAAGGTTTGGATGATCATCCAAGCAGTCAGTCCATGGGTGTGACAATTCTTTACCAAATATTTCATTCTTTCCCATGCTTGGGCAACATGTTCATTATCAAATTGCTTAAAATTTATAATGCTACTTCTTAAGGATATAATCTTAGCAGGAGGATAATATTTTCCTATGAAAGCGTCTTTGCATTTTGTCCATGAATCAATACTATTTCTATGCAAAGATAGCAACCATTCTTTAGCTCTTCCTCTCAAAGAAAAAGGAAATAATTTCAGTTTAATAATATCCCCATTCATATCCTTATACTTTTGCATCTTACAAAGTTCAACAAAATTATTAAGATGGGCAGCATCATCATCAGTACTAACACCAGAAAATTGCTCTTTCATAACAAGATTTAATACAGCAGGTTTAATTTCATAAAAGTCTGCTTTAGAAGCAGGTGGAGCAATAGGAGTGCATACGAAATTATTATTATTTGTGCTAGTGAAGTCACACAACTTGGTGTTCTCAGGAGTACTCATTTTAGTAAAATAAAAACTAGGCCGAAATACAAAAATAAAAACAAGTAATTAATTTTTTGTGTTTTTGATAAAGAGAGCAAACAAGACAAAATAAAAATAAACTAAGCAAGACAAATAACAAAGTAAAGAGATTGGAAGTGAGAAACTCCCCTTGCAGAAGCAACTCGACTTCCCCGGCAACGGCGCCAGAAAACTTGCTTGACACGTTCGTCAGGAGACCTCAAGTGTAAGGTTTGATGAGTGTAGCAGCAAGTCTTCCCTCAGTACGAAACCAAGGTTATCAATCCAGTAGGAAGTTGGTGATGCTTCAAAGGTGTCAACGGCGTCAGAAAACTCGGCGAAAAGTCTTGACAGTTGACTTGGAACCTGCACACAAGACAATCAAACTACTTTGCCCCAACGAATCTGTGAGGGTGTCAATCTCACCGGCTTGCTGAAAACAAAGGATTAGATGTATAGTGTGGAAAATGATGTTTGTTTGCAAAGAATGAAAAAGAACAATGATTGTTGTAGATTGTATTTCAGATGTAAAAGAATGGACCGGGGTCCACAGTTCACTAGTGGTGTCTCTGCATAAAGATAACTAACATTGTGGGTAAACAAATTACAGCTGGGCAATTGACAATATTGAAAAGTGCATAATATGCATGTGCAAGTTCTAGTGTCTACTATGAGATTCATTTGGGCATTACGACAAAGTACACAGACCGCTATCCAGCATGCATCTGTACCTAAATAGTCCACCTTCAGGTTAGCGTCTGCACCCCTTCCAGTATTAAGTTGCAACCAACAAACAATTGCATTAAGTAAAGTGCATAATGTAAACAACACATTCATCCTTAGATAAATCATTGTTGTTTTACCCCTAGTGGCAACGGTGCATCCACAACCTTAGAGGTTGCTGTCACTCCCCCAGATTAAATGGAGATCGAACCCAACTATCTAGCATAAATACTCCCTCTTGGAGTTACAAGCATTCACTTGGCGAAAGTTTCAACAAGTAACGGAGAGCATGCAAGATCATAAAAGACATAGACATGATAATTCAATATTCAACTTGACATAGTATCAATATTCATCGGATCCCAGCAAACACAACATGTAGCATTACAATAAGATGATCTTGATCATGATAGGCAGCTCACAAGATCTAAACATGATGGAACAAGAGGAGAAGACAACCCTAGCTACTGCTATGGACCCATAGTCCAAAGATGAACTACTCACACATCACTCTGGAGGCAGGCATGGCGATGTAGAGCCCTCCGGTGATGATTCCCCTCTCCGGCAGGGTGCCAGGGAGAGCTTCAGAACCCTCCCGAGTTAGGGTTGACGACGGCGGCGGCGGATGTTTTCTGGAATATTGGCTCGGGTGTCTAGGGTTTTCCCGAAAAGATGAATATATAGGCGAAGGGGCGGCGTCGATGGAGGCCCGAGGGCTCCTCACCACGTGGCGGCGCGCCAGGGGGCCTAGCCGCGCCGTGACATGGTGAGGGCGCCTCGGTGCCTCACTTCGTCTCTCCTTCGGACTCCGTGTACGTGTTGGAAAAATAGGGACTTTGACTCCTGTTTCGTGCAATTCCGAGAATATTCGCAGAACAACTTTTCTGAAACTAAAAACAGTAGAAAACAGGAACTGGCACTGTGCCATCTTGTTAATAGGTTAGTCCCAGAAAATGCATAAAAATGATACAAGACATATCAGTATCCAAATATTGAATTGGCACAAAATGTTGCGCCAAAAAATTCCCTCGACAAATCTACAAGACATACGTGTATAAAGGAAGCTCTAAGCAGAGTGTAGCCTTTTGGCACCCTGACTCCATGGAGCTCTTTACTTTAAACATTCAAAAGTTAGGACTTACTTTGAAATTTTAAAATATCCAAAAAATGTATATACATATAACCAATAATGTATTCTACAAGCTTACACACATTTTCATACTGTATCACACACATGTTTACAATTTTGTCTTTTGGTGTAGTTTAGAATATACTAGATCTATGTGTGTGAACAGTAGATATGTAAAACTTGTCGGATTTTTTCGTCTTCTAAATTCATCTTGTTTGCATAGACTAGAGAAACAAAGTTGGTATTAAAATTTTGCACAGTTGTGTCATACAATATTAACTCCATCCTCTCTTTTTTTGAATTTTATCTATATTTAAAACATTCAAAAGTTACACTCCAAGCCTGAAATCATGCATGCTCTTTATAATTTATACTACGAGCGCGTGAAAATTTTAAACAAAAAAAATCATTGTATTATAGTCTACACAAAATGACAAATTTGGAGATCTGAAATGTTAACTATGACCAGACATGTACATCTGTAATCTTTACGTAGGCTGGACTACACAATATGTTGCATTGTAATTTTGGATGTTTATAGAATATAACATCGAGAAGATGCACGTTTTTTCAATTATCTTTGAAATTTCTAGATATATTTTCCGATTTGTTTTTAAAGTAGCTGTAGGGGTGTAAACGGATCGGATCGGTTTGGATTTTGCTTCTACCATATCCTTTACCATATTTTTCTCTCAGATTCGGATCGGATCGGATAATAAATTGTTGCGGATTCGGGGGCGGATAGATATAATCACAGATTCGGAATGGATACGAAACGGATTCGGGACGGAAAAAAAATAGTCGGATCGGTGTGTGCAATGTACAACATCAATCCATTTAACCTAAAATAATAACTCAACAACGTAAATATTTTGCAGGTTTTCCATATGGCAACAAACTTGGGCATGCCTTCTCCTGTCGGATCAGGGAGAATTTATTACTTCTGAGTGCACACAATTGTTGAGTGTGGGTGTCGGCATGCTAGTATAGTAAAAATGTTTAGTTATTTTTGCATCGTTAGATAATTTTGAGCAAAAAAAGGAGTAAAGAGTAATAATAGTAGTTCAATTTATACTCTGAAGTTTTTTAAAAAAAATACTTACTTAATCATAAACTAGAAACTGCTATTGAGATATGTGTAAGATCATACTCTTTGTATCTCTTTAACATCAATATGTATAAATTATATTATGTATTCTAGAAAATAGTATTAGAATAATCTTGAGTTATAAAATATAGTTTAATACCTTCCAACGATACTCGATACAAATAAAAAACACCAACTAATATTTAACTCCCTCCAATCCATATTTACTGTTGTCGATTAAGCAAGCCTTTGTACTAAATCAACAAATTAATATGAATCAGAGGGAGTAGCTTTGTTGATAGTATGGTTAAACTATGATAACAGATAGAAAATTGTACTTGTACAATGTAACATGATAAAATAAGAGTTATAAAGTATGAAAGTTTAATACAAATTTTGTTTATTTTGATTCAGCCTGGGTCTTTCAAACAATTTAACTAGAGAACATAGACCGATATGGATTTGGGGAAAAAGTGACGAGGCTAGGGTTTTAGGGGTCTGGAGTAGAAGACAACGAGGGAGGGCGGACGTCCTTGTTCTATGGGTTGGCGAGCAACATGCTCATATTTAAAGGAAGTGAAGGGTTAAATCTTTGACCACAACCGAGTCCATCGCGTCTGTTTTACTTGATAGGAACATAAATGAGAGTGGAACATATTAAATATGAATAAGATTAATATGCTTGTACACCGTCTTAAAGTACGGAAAATCTCCATATTTAGGATTTTCTTAACAGTACCAAGATCTTTCATCTCAAACTCACTACTCAATTTTGAATTATGAGCATTGATTTCTTTCTTACTCTTGGCAACAATCAACATGTAATCAATATATAACAGCCATTAGATAGTTAATCTTTTTTAGGGACATTAGATAGTTAATCTATCAACAAACATAATGTACATATAGGTCTCAAATTCAGCCGTTTTAAAGCAAAGCCGCCGCAACGGGCCTCTGCTTCGCTCTCACGGAAGTTAGTCTTTATCTTTATATGAATCTGGATCGCAATAAAACAACAAGCTAGAAACACGTGTGTAAAGGAAGCTCTAAGCATTGAATCTCCTTTCTTTGATGTAATCCCGGATTTCATGTCATTCCATCATATTCTAATCTAAATCATTGGTTTCATAAAGTACTAGATTGCAAAACTTCTTAAGGGCTTGTTTGATTTGTAGGGTAGGAAAGACATAGGAATAGGAAAAGTAAATGATTGCTATGTCATGCAAATTCCAATCCTATAGGTAACAAACTTTGTTTGATTCCATCAAAGGAATTGTAAAAAGAAATTGGAGTGGATGTTAGAATTCCTATAGGAAGTAGTAGAAAGATTCCTATGGAAAAATTTCCTATAGAAACTAATTCTACGAATAAAACAACTAGCAAAGGAAAAATTGGTATGGGAGAAATTCCTACAAGAATCCTATACAATTTATTTGAATCAAACAAGCCCTAAAAGGTTATGGATTGTGTTAAAAAAAATCCTTGGATATTTCCACATGGCCAAGGGTTCTCAAGTCTCAACACAGGAAGCATAGCCTAGCCTCTGCCGTCCCCTGCCCCACCCGTCAGCTCGCACAACACAACAGAACCTCCCGGCGTCGCATCGAGCAGCCGGATTTGGGATCAGCCGCGCGGCCGGAGAAGCAGCTCGCCTCGCCTCGACATGGGGATCGGCTACGTCCTCGGCGCCATCGGCGGCGCCCTCCTCGTTCACGCCGCCTACGCCACCATCCAATGTAACGCCGCTCTCCTCCCCGCTCCACGAACATGCCTGCTCCCGTCCTTCTTCCTCGGTCGGTTTCCGATCTAAGTTGTCTGACGGGTGGTGGAACCTCCGGGGAGGGTCTCTGGTCCCCTGTTCCGCGCGCTCAGATCCTCGGCAGACCAAGCCTGGTTCCCGAGCTGCTCCGGTTTTTGCTTATGCCAGGGTTTAGATCTAGGTCGGCTTGAATTGACTGGTGTGCTGAAACATGTTAGATTTGAGGTTAGCTTTAGTCGAGAGTTGGATGATAGGGTTGCTGTTGGGTTTCCTGCGAGCTGCTGGTGTCTAGGTGGTTGCAGCATCTGATCTGCGTGCTCTTTGTGTTCTTGTTGCTGCAGATCGCTCGGTGCTGAAAATCACGGAGGAGGAGTTCTCGAGCCCGCCAGTCGATGTACGTGCGCTCCCTCCCTCTTGAAATCCTTTGCCTTGCTATAACGCTCGACTATCCTCGTTTGCTTCCATTATGTACTGTATATCGGTAGCTTGGGTGGTAATTTTACTCAGTATGTTGGAATTTTGATTGTGTACATCGTACAATGATTTTTTTTGGTAATAATCATGTTTCCCCAGAATAAGTTGTTCAGTAACATTCATGTTTCCACAGAATAAGTTGTTCAGTTACGATTCGTTGTGATTTCAGTTATTTCTGCTCCAGAAACTTCTTTATTAGCTCTGAGTACTTTGGGCACATTATCCCCGCAAGCTTATGTCTCAGCTAGTGCATTGCGTAACTTGTGTTGTCTGTTGTGCAGGTGATTATTCAGTTACTTGTGGGGCTGGCCTTATGCATGTGGGCCGGTGTCTCTGTTCCAGCGAAGTTCCATTCTGTGCTCCCACATTCCGAGGAGAATAGGTAAAGACCATGGCAGTGTTACATTTATGTCGAGTTTTGATGTGCAATCATGGCTGGTGGTCATAACTTAGGTTCAAATATTATGTGAGGTAGAAAAATAGTAGTTCCCAGTTTAGGCTGCGATTGCAAAATGAGTAACAGGAAACTAAGGAAATGTGTTTGCATACCTTTACAGCTTTGCTTGAGCAGTTGCTTTCCTTGTAAAATGTCGCAGAATCAAATGTTAAATTGGCTGAGGACAACCTGTTGCAGGATTACTATATTGCAGACATCTTCAATAACATGATTTTGCTGTAAGGCATACATTAAGAATGAAAGTTAGACGGATTACCTGAATAGAGATACATGTACATAATGTGTTAGCGCGTGGTAGGAAATAATGCATGATACGGTGTAAAAGTCAAAAGACAATGTTGATGTCGTGTCACTCATAAGTCAGAATTGTGATCAACTTATGCAGTCTTGATTCATGACTTTGTAAGAACATGTGCATTTGATCCAGTATTAGAACCTGTTAAATAATTGAAGAGGAAAATCTTGTCTCTGAAATATGTTGGACCTTCGAAAACTATTTATACCGAGTGATATTGGTCCATATATATTCATGTTTCTGTGATCTTATTATTTTCTTCATTATTCGAATTTCTTACAGTGACAACGTATAACTCCTAGGTTGAGGATAGACCATAAAAAAATCATGTGCCTATTTTTGAACCTATATTCTCTTGATTGTCTCGCTACACCAATAAGTTGGTTAACAGATTACGAGATCTGAAATGCGTATGGTGTTAGTTAGGCATGTCTTCTAGGTTCTAGCATCAATTAATCCCTTTGTGCATCATGATGAGCTTTTTCCGCCACAAGTTTGTCTACCTAAAAGATCCTGAATTTCGAATTACGTGCATGGTTTATCAGAAGTTGTTTTTCCATTTATTATTATTTGGCGTATATGTCTTTTTCCTCGAATGTTCAGTTAAGATACAAGGGCCACTTCTGCACCCGTATTATGTTATCGTGAATTGTTTAGTTCTCTGTCTGTTTTGATTCAATTATTGATACACACTGCATAGACCACCAATTTTTGTAACTCCCATTTAATTCGGTCACCTCTGTTTGTTAGCAGAATTTGTATTTTGTGTCACTCATAAGTCAGATTTTATCAAGTTATGGAGTCTTGATTCTTGAGTTTGTAAGCACATCTGCATTTGATGCAGTGTTCGAACCTGTTAATTAATTGAGGAGGAAATATTGCCTCTGAAATATACCGGACCTTTGAAACCTATTTACGCTGGGTGTTATTGGCGGATTTATCTTCATCTTGCTGTGAGCTTATTATTATTCGAAATTCGTACAGTGATAACTTCTAGGTTGAGGATACATGATAACGAATATAACGTTCCTATTTTTGCACCTGTATTCTCTTGATGTTCTCGCTACTCCAGTAAGTTGGTTCGCACAGGTTTTGAGATCTTAAATGTGGGTTATTTAGGCATGTTTTCTAGGTTCTAGCGTCAATTAATCTTTGTGCATTCATGATGAGCTTTTTCTGCCACAAGTTAGTATACCTGAAAGGTCATGAATTTTGAATTACGTGCATGGTTTATCATATTTTTTTTCCATTTTTTCTTGCTGGCATATAATTCCTTGTCCTCGAATGGTCAGTCAAGACATAAGGGCCCATTCTGCACCCGTACCTTATGAATTGTCGAGCCTACTCTGCAGTTCTCTGTCTGTTTTATTTCAGTTATGGACACACGCTGTATAGGGAGGAACTATGTTATTTGACCCATCTAATGCCTCTAATCCGCCACTGAAATTTCAGGATTGTATCGCTCCCGGCGAACCTGGATTTCATGATTTTCAACCACCGTGGTAGGGCTCTGCCTTCAGACGCAGACTTGAAGCTGAAGATATGAACAACTTTCACAGATTCTGTTCCTTGCTTGCCCTGTAACCTTTTGCCCTGGAGGAGGATCTACCCAGTTCCTTTTTGTGTCACCTATGTTAAACAGGGGGACAACCTTCCCGAACTGTAACTTAGCTACGCTATAATTCCAGAATTTATGACATTGTTCTAGTTTTCTATATATTGTGGGGAGGTTAACCCGAGCTTCTGCCCCACCTGATCTAGTGCAACTTTATGTGAAAATCATCAATTGATCATTAATGTATGCATTAACATTAATATTATCAATCTTTCCACTGGATCATTTACAAAGTCAATCAACACCGTCGATCAGTGGCATTTGTAGATTGTTAAGTTTGATGCCAGAAGATCTGACCAAATTTTGTGACTCCCATTTAATTCGGTCACCTCTGTTTGTTAGCAGAATTTGTATTTTGCGTTCACAATATTTCTTTTGGCTTCAAGCTTGTCATCATCTTGGGTTCGGCACATCCTTGAATTGGCCATTTGGTATGCACCTTATTAATGATCTTTGGCCAAAACAAGAACAGGTAAAACTTGTGACAGAAAACATTCCTCTTTTGGTAGGATCAGCTTGGCCACCGTACCAAAATTTGCTCTGAACGGGACCGAAACCAAACGCAAGCTTATAAGGCAAATATTATTATTTTTGGTTTTGTGTTGGCAATGTTATTGTTTGTTTTGTGGCTTCCAATTTGTCATTATCTTGTGATTGGTGTCTCCTCGAAGTGGCCATTTGCTTATTGCCAATCCATCATCTTACCTATCTTGGCCAAAACAAGGACAAGGAAACTCGTCCCGAATTCTTATCTGGCGCATTCCTCTCCTGGTTTGAATGAGATACAAACCAAACGCATCACTTATATTTGGAAAATTTTGCTAACCAGTTTCGTCATTGCCAAATCGAGTCGAAGATGATCTGGCCCGTCCGCTGATCCGACGGCCATGAATCCTCGTCGGCCTGTCCAGAAGGTTCCGCGAAACCCCCACGGCCATCACAGCGAGGAGAGAGCCAAGCACTCCCCACGTTTGGACTCCGCGTCGTCCACGACTCGCTGTCAAGCGGGACCCACCGCGCAGCCTCCCTCCTCACAAAGACGAGGGAGGCGAGCAGAGCACGGCGGAAACCGCCTCCCAAAACCCGCGACCCGTCAAGCGCCTCCGCCCCTCCCATGTCGGGCCCGCGACCGCCGAACCCTAGCTCCCCGTCGCGCTCCCAGCCCCCGCCGCCGGCGGGCAGGGTGCGCGAGGAGGGCGAGGTCTCCTCCGGCCCCTCCGACGACGAGGTGAGGCCCCCCAGCCCACGTCACTGCTCTCGGATCTACCTGCTGCTGCTCGCGGCCTTCGGCGCGTTGGCGGTGAAGCAGAAGCAGCAATCTGCTGGTAGCTGTTTTTTTTTTGACTCGCCTCGGGTAGGGTTTGTTTGGCCTCCTCCTCGGCATTGGAGGAGCACCCGAGATGTTTGCTCTGGGTGCGATTCGTTGGTAGTAGCAGGACGCCGCGTGAGGTGCTGTTGTTTGGTTTGAGGTAGATGCTGCTCACGACCTTATCACTTGGTTGTTGGAACAAGGAGTAGGGTTTTGACACGGGCGTGATGTGATGTGATGTGATGTGATACGCCTCTGCTGGGGTTATGGTTGCAGCTGTCCCAGTTTGTACCGCTGCTTACTTAGTTGGAGCTGTCGTAAGTTGGTACTCGTACTTAGTTGGAGCTGTTCTAAGTTGTACTGCTGCTTAACTGGATCTGTACCGGAAAATTATTAGTATGGACTGTGCGTTGCCATGTTACTGAGCACCGGCAACGCTTGTGCTGTTACGTGTACACCTGCCTAGGTTCTGGAACTTGATTGCAGCTATGAGTTGTACTGCTGCTTAATTGGAGCTGTGCAGGCAAATAATTAGTATGGATTGTGCGTTACCTTGTTACCGAGCACCGACAATGCTTTTGCCGTTACGCTTACACCTGCCTAGGCTCGGGTACTTGATTGAAGCCGTATGAGTAAATAATCGCTGTGAATTGTGTACTCAGTTTCTATTACCAAGTGGGCGTTGGTAGATTTGGTCAGGATAGTACCGTATTGATGGTACTGTGGCTCCTGTGAAGTTCCTTCTGTCTATCTATGTACGTATTTACGTACTAATCGCCTTAATTATGTATCATACTCTGTACCCTGTCGTGCATTTATCACCTTTGCATGTAGCCTCGCGGCGGGCATTTATAGCTTATCGTGTTTACCCAATTGCTGTGAGCAGGCTCTGCAATCTAAACTGACAGCTCTATCCAACGCTGCGAAACTTGCGCATGCTGCTGCTCAAGGGGCATCGGCAACTTTCCCTGGTAAAGGTAAGATCTATCACTGTCAGTTGCACCTGATTTCAGGGTTCATCTTGTGCCATTGTTGGTCCTTGATCTTCCCGTTGTTTCCTTGCTGGAAGGATGTTCTGTTAACTGAACCCAACTGTCTTGGCCTCTACTTCTGATTTACCAGGCGGTAGCAGTTTGGGTCTCTCAAGTATTCTTCCTCAGAAATCAGTTGCTCAAAGCTATAAGAAGACCTTGAGGGGAAACCAAGGGCAATTCAAACTTGGCACCAATCGTAATCTTGCTTGGCTGAAGCCTGTCTCAAGTGATAATCTTGTGATAAGTTTTTCAGATGATGATAGTGAGACCGACTCTGGAGTGGCAAAGCAATATAGAAGTAAAAGCACGAAAACTAGCTCACAAGTTACACATAAAACAGGGATTACTATGCAAACTAGAATTCCGAGGGAGGAGGTACCCCAACAGAAGACCCTTGCTGCAAACGTAGGATCCGCAAAATGGTCTGCTAATCCAAACACACTCAGAAATTCAAGTACAGGTAGGGGCTCAGGTGCTACCTATTCTAGAAGAGAGCCACCGAGTCGTCAAGTTACTCATCTGAAGTCTACTCAAAAGGATGGAAATGGGGCAGGAGTAAAGTCAGCAGATGATAAGTTGGAAAGTTTGCGCCATAAAATTGCTGCTAGAGAAAATGAGTTAAAAGTTCAGAAAAGACCCATGTCACCTGGTTTTGTGAAGGATGCCAACTTCTCCAGTGATCAGATAAGGCCGCCGTTGGAGAAGGTAGGATTTGAAGCTTCCAACAGTGGTGGATGTGTTCACCCTGACGCCCCGTTTGGACATGATGACAGACCAGTTAAAAGGCTTAAGCCTAATCAGCAATGCATCAACAACCAAGCAAGTGGCGATTTGGCAACACTGGTGCCAACTGGAAGTTCATTGGGAAATGACAATTTGATATCTTCTGGAAGAAGGGATCACATTGAAAATGAAAATACCATGAACTGTACTGTTGATGAAACACAACATGCAGCCACAGCAGATCTCTTGGATCAAATTCATCCTAGTGGTACTGCTAAGAACCGTCTGCCATCCAAAAGTAACCACATGGTTGTACAGGATGGTGGTACGCGTACCACAGTTGAATATCATGGCAAGCCTGCAGCGCCACCATTTACTAGCGAGCAATCTTTGGCTGAAGATACTAGTGCTTTGGTTCCTGTTACCTCTGTCCGAACAGGGGTCAATATAGAAAGGTCCTCTAATCATGCCAAGGATCATATGCTTTCCACTTGGGATGGGCAACATGTAAAGCCTGTTGACACTACTGTTTCAAATGAGAGGCCACACTTGCAGCCTGGTCTGCAGGTTAGTTCAGCATTACTTTGTCCTTGCTATGTGCTCTTCTATTGCCGTTTCTTATTGTATGCCACCTTAAAATGTACTATAAGAATTTGAATCCATTCAACACTAGTCCAAAAATTAGTGATCAACAAGCTCAACAATTAGATAACTCGGGAAGTTGCGTTAGCAGATTCCTCTAGTTTCAGAATACTATGGTTGAGTTAGGTGTTACATGAGAATAAGAATATATACATTGACACTGAACCTATAACTCAGCATAAGCAGGTGAAATCCTAATTCCTGACCAGCTTGATTATTTTCCTTTTGGAACCAGTGGTACTTAGTTGGTAGCTATAACTGAAGTTATACGCGATATCTATGTACCTTTAGGCAGCTGTGTTTTTATCAATGATAAAAGATCAACCATTTGTTTCTCTTAAATTATCAAAGTGAACAGAATGCAAGCAACATCTTAGGGCTAGTTTGTCACTCCTACTATATGGAACTTGTAATTATCGTTTTATTGGACATACATCTAATCAGTTGAAGTTTGATAAAATTCTTGTAAAAGAAGGTTAGCAAATGCTTGGGCTTGTCTCTCTTGTTTAAGTTACATGTCTGTAAGCCGCCGATAAAATAAAACAAAGATACTTTCCAAATTTGTATAGAAGCTTTCATGCTGTAACTGAAAATTTAATGCATTGTATTTTATGCCGCTCTTATTTATTTGACAATCGCCTGAAAAATTCTTTTAAACGTTGTAAATTCATTTATGTTTAATGCCCATATGTTGACTATCACAATCTTTGTATGACAACCCAACAGAAGAGTAACTTGTCAATGTGCCCTTCTTATTTTGCCAGAATGTCAATCTCTTGAACAATATTGGCGAGACATGTAAAGGAGATCAGAACACAACATTGGTCTCTCTGTTCGAGATGGAGGAAGTCCAAGAGAGGGAATTGGATGATGCTCAGGAGCATAGGCGGAAATGCGAAATTGCAGAAAGAGAAGCTCTCAGAGCGTACCGCAAAGCACAAAGAAATTTAATTGAGGCCAATGAAAGATGTGCCATGCTTCGTAGAAAAAGAGAGATCTGTTCTGCACAAGTCCATGGTTTAATTGCAGAAAATTCTTCGTTGGTGCAGTGTTTAAATATTCAGAATGCTGGACATGGCCTTGTAATGCCATTGCTCAATTCTCAGTTCCACACAGATGGTCAAATGCCTGAGATTCAGGGTGGTAGGTCTAGCAGTCAATACCTGGATGAACTTCCTCAACAGCCAGTAGATAAGCATGAAGCACGTTCACTCTATTGTGATGAGCTTGCCGTTAGCACTGCTGATCCAAAATTTGTGAGTAATGTCCATGATACCAGCACACCTTCACAGTACAGGGAGGATGATCTTCTGTTCCGTCCTAAGCGGGCTAGATCAGAGTGCACTTCAAATCCAGAGAATCACATGGAGGAAACTATACAAGTATATTTGGAAGAGAACAGACAGCCTTCTGGTGATAGCACACAGGACTATGAGCTGTTAGAGGCATCTTTGAGGTCCAGATTGGTGAAAAGATTTGGGATGAAATCGTGCCTAAGTAACTCTGCAGAAGTCACTGAAGAACTTGCTGGTGGAAAAGCATCGGAGATTGAGCAAGACAAACAATCTGCACATGTTGAACTTCAGTCACAGGAACCAGACGATATTCTTATGACAAACCCTGAAGGTTCACATTTCTATCCAAGTCATTCATATTCCTGTTTTCTGTTATTGCCATATGCTCTCCTCTTAATGACTTCCTACATATGTGTTGACGGATTGCCATCATGCAATGATAGACCTTTACATGTGTTGTTAAGTTAACCAGTCATCAGTTTTCTTTGTCGTAACTATGGTATCCTATACATTTTGCGCGTGCATGCAATTGAAGTAACTAACTGCTGGGCATATCCTTGAGTACCGTTACTGTCTGGTTCACATGGCAGTGTCTTTCTACTCTGCATGTATACTTCCTGCATAAAAATTTATGACACTATTGCGTAGGTGAAGTGGAGCTTGCAGATGATGGCGCTGATTGTGTTGAAAAGATGGCTGGATTATCTTATTCTAGTAATGCTCCTTCCATGGGAAACTGTGATCCTGAAGACAACGTTTCCTCTCTCAGAGAATTATGCACGCCATCAAGTGTGGACTATCTCGTTTGTCCTTCAGCTCCAAAAAATGCTGCTAGACACATCAAATGGGTATTTCACACCTTTCGTAAGGAGGCTTCAGATTATAAAAAAGACTCTTCAACTAGTGATATAGCATCTGAAGCAGCAGTGAGTGTTCCTTATATGATACAAGGCTGTGCAGAGGAGAATTTGAAGATGATCTCAACAGCTCCAAAGGATAAGGGCATGGCACACAGTGGCATTGATCCCTTCTGGCCTTTCTGCATGTTTGAGCTTCGAGGAAAATGCAATGACGAAGAGTGCCAATGGCAGCATGTTGAGAACCGTCCTTGGAGAAAGCCAAAGCACACAAACCATGCTGTGCCCTCTGTTTCAGGTTGTTTTATGTGCAATCACTGTATCCTCTTAATACTTACTTTGAAATACATCTATATACCTTCCATAACATTGTGCTTGGCGAAGGTTCATCATTAATACCTGCAGTAAATATATGCAGGCCGGAGTCCTTATGATCTGCTTCAGCATAATCTGCCCGTACCAACATATCGTGTTGGTTCCAATCTTATTAGAGCTGATCTGAACTTGATGCAATCGGTGTTGGCCAGCAGTATTTGGCAGTATTGGCAAAGGGGGTTTTGCGCTTCCTTTCCTTTACCTTTATCAATTCAGAGAGTTCTTCCATCAGATGCACCATTCTTACAAGCTGGTGATGGTCCGATTGCCGATTTTGATAGGAACAAACAGCTATCAAATCTTCGGATGCTGGATAGTAGGAAGGTGGGTAATGGGTAAAGTCCATGTGTATCACTATTATGATCGCATAGCGTAAGTGGCATATATCAGTATCTGGTTCCAAACGCTAGACTTACTCTTAGATGTTTGCTTCTTTGCATGTTCTCGTGTTCCCATTTAAAATATTGAATTAGCTCATATTTTGTACTCACTTGCTTATATCACACCCTTTTCTTGCTATGTCCCTGCGAAAAGATTGGCAGTTAGAATGCTTTGGATAGTTACTCCACAAATGGACAAAAAAATTCAACCTGCTATCGGCATGTTTAACGCTATTCGCTTGCATTTGTTTTCACTTTTAATGACTCGGCAATTTCCTTTGAATGAAATGCTAGTTTTACACTTTCTATTACTAGTTCCTTGCTCTCTGATCTGCTTATATTTTGATTACTTTTTATTTAACCTTTTGTTCTGTAGAATAAGATTGTACAGGGATCTGTTGATGTTGAACTATTCTTAGAGGCTGCACTTGGTTTATATTGTGGGAAACTAAACAAACCTGACAGGCTCAAGGTGATCTTTGTATTGCTTACTGCTTAGGGATATGTACAGTTACACAATCAAACTTCGATTGGATTTATCGTCTATCAGCTGTTCAGCTTAGCTCTAATTCTAAACATGTATTCTGTAGGCTCTTTTACTTCTTGCACGCTCCATTGAGGCAGATCCAAGTACAGTCATCCTCTGGGTGTTTTATCTTCATATTTATTATCAAAAGGATGAAGGACTTGGGAAAGATGACATGTTTTCCCATGCGGTACACCATTTTTTGATATCTTGCCACTTAAATGCATTATGCTGTACTTTTTTTTATGGTAGGATGCATGGGCTACAACCTAGATGATTTTTGGGGTATGTTTGGTTTTCAGCCAAAGCTAGCCTTGCCAAAAAGGTTGTTTGGTTGGGTTCACTTCTGTTTTGGCCATCCCAGCCCAGCTCAATCCATGCACGGCTTTGCATTTTTCACCAATGTGTGGGTGAGCTGAGAACGGTCAAATCCTTTACCAAAAGGTTGGCCGCGCCAAAAATCTGGTAGGGCTTGTTGGTGCTTAAACCAAACGTACCCTTTACCTTTTCTTTTGGCTACTGCGTGGGTTCATCTTACCGATGCTTTGTCACTTTGTTCGTACCACTTGTTCTTCAAATATTTAGTTGAAGTTATTTATAATTGGTTGACCAGATCAAAACATTTTTACAATTGGTTAGGCATGATGTCCATATTTGTCTACATGCAATCTGTCCATGTTTGCTTTAGTTTTATTTGTCATTGATAGCTAATGTCATGCCTTTTTCCTTTTAGGTGCAACACAATGTTAACTCCTATGAATTATGGCTTATGTATATTAATAGTAGGTTGCGCTTTGATGACCGATTGGATGCTTATAATGATGCTCTGAGCATGCTCTGCCAGATGACAGCTGAGACTGATAATGAATTGAAAGATAGAAGTGCTTTCATCCTAGATATCTTCTTACAGATGATTTACTTCCTGTGCATGTCTGGAAATGTAGAGAAGGCTATTTATAGGATTTATGGAATTCTGCCTACCGCAGCTCCTGACTGTCCTGGTGACAGGTTGCTGGCGGATGCCATTTCTTGCTTGACCGTTTCTGATCGATGCGTATTTTGGATTTCATGCCTGTATGTCTCAATTTATAGGAAGCTTCCAGAGGAAATTTCTGATCAGCTAGAATTCCCAAAAGATCTACCTCGTGCGTTAGTATGGCACCCCGTTGAGCTTAGGGTAGATATCAGATGTAAGGTTGCAGAGCTATTGAAATGTGCTGTTGATAAGATGGCTAAAGATATTAATGAGACTGTTAAACATGGGGATCCGTCTTACCTGACATTGACACAATTCCTTGCTGTTAGCCACATCAGTTGTCTAACTGCTATCGAAGGCTTCCAATCTTCTGTTGATATGCTGGTGAAGTACATGAAGGAGTACCCAAGGTGCCCTAATATTCTCCTTATCTCAGCTCGGCTATATCAAAAGTATGGTATGTTTCCTGGTCTGAAAGGGTTTGATGAGTTGCTCATGGATTGGCCTAAAGATGTGCAAGGAGTTCAGTATCTGTGGAATCAATATGTTGAGCAGGCTTTGGCGGACAATACTGAGTTAGCAGAGAAGGTGTTGGCTCGCTGGTTTGAAGAATATGGAAAAGAAGGTGATTTCCACAGTAGAGCTGTTGTTGCTACAATAGAAGTCAGTAATGAAGTGTCTGAAGAACCATCACTTGCCTCTACCCTAGAAATTAGTTCTGGTCCATCTGCATCAGAAGATCAGGTCTATTGGTTGTTAAACCTCTCACTGTACAGGATGCTAGAGAGAAACCTACAGGAAGCACAAGTTGCTGTGGACAAAGCATTAAAGTTAGCCCAAGGGGAGAGCTACGAGCACTGTTTAAGGGAACATGCTACAGTTCACACTCTAGAGAGACCATCATCTTGTGCAGACACTCAGACTCGAGCTACATTGAGCCTGATCAGTGGTTATATTGTAGATCATCGGAACCTACCCATGAGGGAACTGCTGTCGCGAAGGTTTATCCAGAATGTTAAGAAGCATAAGCTTAGGCTGTTGATAGATGACACTATAGGTCCAGCATCTGCAGATTCTTCTCTGATAAACTCAGTCCTTGAGGTGTGCTATGGCCCGAGTCTCCTTCCAGAACAAATAGAAGTAAAGCACTTGGTCAATTTTGTTGAATCAGTGATGGAGATCCTTCCTGCAAACTACCGCCTAGCCCTGGCAGTTGGCACATATGTGGTTAAGCATTACACTGGTGCTGACCCTACCTCCATGGGCACTAGGTTCTGGGCAAGTTCTGTTCTGATCAATGCCATCTTCCGCGCTGTACCTGTCGCACCAGAATCAGTATGGATAGAGGGTGCCAATCTCCTGGAGAAGCTACAGGCCTCAGAGATTTTGAAGCGGTTCCGCCAGCAGGCAACATCAGTGTATCCCTTCTCTTTCAAGCTATGGCATGCCTACTTGACAGCCTGCAAGGCTAGTGGTAGCAACACAGAGAGCATTGCTGAAGCTGCGAGGCAACGAGGTATCGAGCTGAATGTTATGCCACCCTAGTTTTTCCGCATCAATCTGAAGCTGAGGAGTTATAGCTGTAGTTAGTGGGTTTACTGAAAGTGACAGATACTTGGAATCCGTGGAGCGGGATATATCAGGTGGAGGCTGTAGTTAGAATTTTGTGTGTACTGCAAGTGACATAGTTACCTGGAATCGGTGGCGTGATGATGACGACGGGATGGTTTTCTTGTTAGGCACAGTTTTAGGATCAGATAGTCGTGGATAGCATACAACATCGGTGGGCAGTTGATGGCGATACCGGGCAGGCACATATGGTGAATGGTCCGCATACCACCTGACAGGGTCGTCTCTTTTTTGTTGAGAACAATGCTGGAGCCAGATTTGTTTATCTGCTCCAGTTTTAATTTTTGTTTGTAGTGTATGTCATGTTCAACTGTTGTTTAAATCATTCTGTTCGGAGAACATGAACGAGATATTTCAGTTACTGTTGCAGTGTGTTTTCTGTTAACTTTTCAGTGTTTAGCATTGTCCATGTGAACCATGATAACCAGCGTTCCGAATCCCATCCAAAAAGAGCACTATCTTTCAAGTTTCAAGTAGTTCATGTTAACAATTTCCTCCGTTCCACAATATAAGATAGTTAAGTTGTTACATATGTTGCATAGATTTTTTTTTTTTTAGGAAAGGATCCGACTCATATATTAAGGTAGCACAACACTTTACAAAAAGGTCCAGAAGAAACCGAAAATTACAAAAGGACCCCCGAAAAGCAGCGGCCACCTCAAGCTACCAGAAGAAGCACAGCCGGATCCACCGCCGCCGCACCCCAAACTCCTAGAAGACGCCGGAGCCGCCGTACCACCAGCCACCATGAAGAAAGCACCACCACCAGATGTAGAAGACCGCAGGATCCATCCGCCGCGCAGCGACGAAATCTAAACTCGATGAACGATCACGGTCAGAGCACCATCCTCCCGATTCCACCCAGCACCTAGCCGCCTCCACGCCGTCCAGGACCACCGCCAGCATCACCCACCTCCAAATAGCCGCTCCCCTCGCCACCACGGTCGGCCGGAGCAGAACCATCGGAGAAGAAAGCCACCTGCAACACCACCACCAAAAACGGGTCGTCCCCAACCACCTCCTTCTCCCCTCACCTCCACGGTCGGCCGGAGAAGCGAAGCAGGAGGAGAAGACCTGACGCAGAACCTTCACGACCTCCCCGGCACGACGGCCGGAACGGGGAACGGAGGGGAAGGACCAGAACCCACACGCCGACGCCATCGCCGCCGTCTCGATGCCGCCGAGGAACACACACCTAGGGAACCTAACACCTACCTATCTACACGCACAGAGGGAGTAGTTAGCCATGAGAAAGTGGATCGTACGCGTACCACAATATGCTCGTGCGTATGTTGCATAGATTTAGACTAGAAAGAGTGAACATATACAATAAAACATCACGTGTATATATTGTGGAACAGAGGGAGTAGTTAGCCATGAGAAAGTGGATCGTACGCGTACCACAATATGCTCGTGCGTATGTTGCATAGATTTAGACTAGAAAGAGTGAACATATACAATAAAACATCACGTGTATATATTGTGGAACAGAGGGAGTAGTTAGCCATGAGAAAGTGGATCGTACGCGTACCAGGCATATTCGCGCATTGGCTAGTTTCTGCAACATTGGCAGCACATCATCATCGATTGTATTAAGGCTGGCCAAAACGGCGGCCCCTCCGCGCCCCGAGCTACTGTAGCTAGCACTGTAGCTAGCTACAGTCAGCTACAGCGTGGTGGGGCCCGCGCGTCAGCGACCCAGCGCGCCCGGAATTTTTGCAGAGAAGCACGTGAGGGGGCGGAAATTCCATGTGCTTCTCAGAAAATTCGGTTTCAGGGACCTATTCGCAATTTCGCGAAACTTCGGGATCTTTTTTGTAAAACCGCCACAGCTCCCACCCTCCTCTTCCTCTCTCACGCGCGGCCGCCGTGCCGCCGCCGGCCGCCGACGCCTGCCGCCGCCGCAGCACGCCTCCGCAGACGAATCGAAGGACACGACGCGGCCCGCCGTCGCCGCCGCTCCTTCCTGGCCGAGCGCCGCGTCCCGGGACGCCGTAGCCGCGCGGGAATCGCCGCCGCCTACCCCGCGGGTCGCCGCCGCTTCCGGCCGCCGCCGACGGAGCTCCGATGACCTACGCGCGGCGGCGCTGCCGCTCCCGTGCAGCCCGCGCTCGCGCGCGTTCGATGCGCCCCCCAGCGTGTCCCGGGTCGCGCTGCCGCGCCGGCGGCGACCTTGGCGCCGCCGCGGGAGGCTCCGGCCGCTGTGACGTCGTGGACGTCACAGTGGGCCCGGGTTTTTTTTTTCTCCTTTCCTTTTTTTTTCCACCCAGATTGTTTAAACAATTTTTAAAAAATTCCTAAAAATGCAAATTCAATAACTTTAAATATATTCAACAGAAAAAATGTTAAAACCATATCAAAATGACCAAAAAAAAAAATGCTACCTAATTATGCCATCCGATCATAATTTAAATTTATAAATTCCTAAAAATACAAATTCGATAGCTTTAAATATATTCAACGGAAGAAATATTAAAAACATATCAAAATGACCAAAAAAAAATGCTACCTAATTATGGCATCCAATCTAATACATAATGATATCCCCTAATTATTGATTGGATATAAATTAAATTTCTCAACAAACTCATATAAAAAAATGCTACCTAATTATGCCATCCGATCATAATTTAAATTTATAAATTCCTAAAAATACAAATTCGATAGCTTTAAATATATTCAGCAGAAGAAATATTAAAAACATATCAAAATGACCAAAAAAAAATGCTACCTAATTATGGCATCCAATCTAATACATAATGATATCCCCTAATTATTGATTGGATATAAATTAAATTTCTCAACAAACTCATACAACGTATTCCCTTCAATTATTGACCTAAATTATACATCTAACATAAATTCAACGGTTTCCAAATTTCCACACTTCCTAAAAAAAAGGGACATTTCCAAAATTTCCAATTATTCAGATAAATTATACATTTAGCATAAATTCAATGATTTCCGAACTTTCCACACCTTCTAAAAAAGAGAGGACATTTTCCATATTCTGACATTTACAAATTTGAATTTTAAAATTCAGCTGCCTAAAACAAATTCAACTATTTCTAAAAACACATATACTTCCAAAATTATCTCGCATATTGCACTCTCCCTTATTTTTCTCTTTCTATTTCCAAATACTCCTGAAATTTTCAACTACAAATTCAAATCGCTCCACACCAACTTCAGATCAGGACGCATGAACTTCTACAGATTTCAAACAAATCAAGATGAACATTTCAGAAGCTTTGCGCCATTCTCAAAGAAAAAAAAACTTACAAACTCCAGATAGTAGTACTTGAGCAAAGAAAAAAAAATAAACTAAAAAAGAGAAAATTAGATTTGAAACTTAATCAGACCAATTGTTTCAAATATTCGCAAAAACTAAAGTAGTCATTCTACATACTTCGTGGCCTTTTCCAGAATATTTCAAATCTTGAACATTTCAAGTCATAGATAAATCTTCATTTGCCACCTTCGCGCTATTTCAAAAAATATAGATTTCAATGTTTCCTTTTAAAATTCTTAATTCAGACCATTTTCTAAATAATTAAAAAAATTAAAAAACAATCCAAACAGTTTGGAACCTTTTCCAGATGATTTCAGACCTTCGAAATCCAAATAATATAGACCATCTTATGTAAACAAAATCATATAAGCGACAAATGTTAAAAAACCAAAATCTTCATATCTATCCATCACAGAAATATCAACAACATTTCAAAATAATCAAAAAAATACCTACCAACTTTTGGTGCCAAAATGCAAACATATTGGAACATTTCAAATCAACATACATTTAAAAACAAACTAAATATATTTCCTTCGATTATTGAATTAGATTAAATATTTAACACAAAACACAAACATATCATAACGATTCGAATTACAGTTGATATTTACAAATAACGTAACTAAAATCCCTCTAATTATGCAGATCGGAGTTAATAACTTCTCAAAATACACTTACCTCTCCCAAATTATAGAGTTAAATTTAAATGATGCTTTATTACATCCACATTTACAAACGATCACAAATTCATCTTCTCTACAGATGAATTCAATTAAATAGATGCTAACATAACATATTTCTTCTAACCATCGATCAAAATTACATAATTATGATGGAATACGAATATAATATTTAGACACAACCATGGTATATTTCATCTAATTATGGTGGTACACAAGAAATTTATGGCAAAATGGAACCATAGTTGATCATTTAGATTTAGCTAACATATTTGCAAGTATATAACTTAAAACTCTCTAATTATGTAGCTACATTCGTAACAAAAATGATCGATTAGATAAGTATTTCCAAGAATTGCAAATACATTTCCTCTTTATGGATTGCTTTCGAATTGAATTCTAGCTAAGTACATTATACAAAATATAACTACTACCTTTCCTTACAATATATATAATGCAGCTAAAATAATAAACAATTTACCACATACATAATAAAACATTCAAATTTGACAAGTATTCGAAGCTACCATAGCATAAAAAAAAGGTCAGCATTTGGACATAACTCAAAAACATTTTCTCTAATTACAGTTAAGAATTCATGGCAACATAGACACATATTTAAATACTCCAATTTGCTAAATATTTAAATACATTCCCTGTGATTATAGTATGCAATCAAAAAGAAAAGAAAAAGGTACCGACCATTATTTGCACTACTTATAGCATAATACAAACGTATTCCAAGATTTCAAATCAGCAAATATTTGAGGAAAATCCGAATTAATTCCCTCCAAATTCTGGACAAACTTTAATATATGTCGCATAATGTACTCAATTTGATTATGCAGTTCAATTAATTCTTCAATTCAAAATGAAAACTTATTATACCTTCCCAACTTATTTAATAATCTACAATTAGTTATTTCGCTTAAATCTCCCTAACTATGAACGTAAAATTAAAACATGCTTCGTCCATTAAATGTTTGCATAAAATAAAAATCCATTTCCTCAAATTATAGATTGAATTTAACAAAACTCCTTACAATGCATTTCCTCAGACTATAGAGTTAACTTAATTTTTTTAATATTTACGACAAATTACATAGATACTTCACTATTTCAATTTATGTAATTAAATTAATTCAGCGAATGCTGTTTACTTACAATAATGCAAATTTTAATATGGATATGGAGAGAAAATAAGAAAAAATTTCCCCCATCTAAGCGATTTTACCGCTTAATCTTCTCAATTTTTAATCATTCCTTTAATATACTTTAGACACCTGCAGTACTTTAATAAAACATTGTTTACGAAATATTACAACGACAACTTGCCAATCAAAACTTAAAAACTAACAAAACCGCGTCGTGACGACGCTCAACATTCCAGCCATTTCCACTAACTGCTGATAAAAAAAATAGAAGCAATTTCCAACCATTTCAATTTTAGATGTACTAACATGCTAAAAAAAAAAAAAATTTAAGTCAACATGCTGACATTTTCATACATTTCCAAATGCTCAATATTCCAATGTTCTACAAAATATAACGCAATGCTCAAGAAAACACAACAAAAAAATTTCTCATAGCAAATTACAAAAATATTTCAACATTTTCATTTCAGCTAATATTTCAACACCATACGAACGAACTTTCCGCAAATGTAAAATAAAATTCAAATGAATTTTCCTTATTTCACTTACATATTGATGTCGAAATGCAAACATGTTTGACCACATTTCCCCTGGTTTTTTTCCCTCCGAAAAACTTTCGCACCTTCCGAAAGACAGCTTCAACAATTTTCAGATCTGCAAAACTTCAAAAATGTAGACATTTTCAACATTTCAATTCCACCACATAGCCACATCGTACAAATTTGAAAATTCCAAAAAAAATCGAATCCTTCCAGACACATGATGCATTTTCTCTAATTACGTAACTACATTAGATATCTATAGCAAAATACAACCGCATTTAAACATTCGAGTTTGGAAAATATTTCAAGATAATTCGAACGCATTTTCTCTAATTACATTTAAACATTCATAACACAATACAAATATGTTTGAACATTCCAACTTGCTAAATATTTTTATATTTTTAAAACATATAAAAACAAAACAGGAAAAAAATACTAACTATTTATGGTAAAATACAAACATATTTGAACATTCCAATTTAGCTAATATTTGGATACAATATAAATCGATTTTCCCTAATTATATAATCAAATCCAAAAAATATGCATTCCCACTAATTACATACTTACAGGAAAAAAAAGATGCATAGTTAAACATTTTCTCTAATTATGGCTTGATTTTAAATTGAAATTAATAAGCACTCAAACAATTTATTCCCTCCAATTATTGAGTTCGATTAAATATTTAACACAAAACACAGCGATATCATACCAACTCAACTAAATTAATATTTACAAATAATATTACTGAACTTCCTTCAATTATGTGGTTCAATTTAATAAATGTTCAACTTGAACTTAACTCTCTCTAATTATGTAGTCAAATTTAAATAATGCTTCATTCCATTCACATTTAAAGAAATCAAAAATTTGTTTCCCCTAAAGATTGATTCAATTTAATAGATGTTAACACAACATATTTTCTCTAACCAACAAGCTAAATCACATATTTACGGCGAAATAGACACATAATATTTAGACATAACCAGAATATATTCTCTCTAATTATGTTGTTTCGTATGAAAATAATGGCAAAATAAAACCATATTAAACCATTCAAATTTGCTTAGCATATTTGCAAGTAATATAACTTAAATCCCTCTAATTATGTAGTTATATTTAAAAAAAATTGTTTACATGAATGTTTTCAGAAAATACAAACACGTCTACTCTAATTATGGATTGCTTCCAAATTGAATTCCACCTAACTACATTATACAAATTAGAACAACCACATTCCCTTACAATATATATACCGCAAATAAAAAAAAAAATTTATTACAACATATCCTCAACAAAGGCGCGTCGTGTCGCCACGCTAAATTCAACTATCTAAATATTTGAATATTCTACAAAATATATAAAAAAAAATCGAATGAATTACTATCTACTCATAACAAAATAAAAAACATGTTTGCAAATTGTAATTTCGCCAACATTTTAGCGACTTTTCCTAATATTCCACAAAATATGACAAGAATGCTCCCAAAAAATAACCGCAACATACTTATAGCGAATTACAAATATATTTCAACATTTCAATTTCACCAACATTCCTGACATCGTACAAACAAACTCAGAAAAAACTCACAAAATATGACAAGAATACTCATAAAAAATGCTACCTATTCATGACAAAATAAAAACATGTTCCAACATACCAATTTAGCTAACATTTTGGTTAAAATAATATATATATATACTGCAGAAAAAAAACATCAAGGGCGTGCCGTGCCGGCACGCCAAATTCCACTAGTTGATCCATAAGTTCAGGCCAAATCAAACTTTGACGGTTACTTTGTCATGTTGCTCAAGTTGCCTGAATATTCCAATCATGACTGTTACCAATTATGTCATGATTGGAATATTCCAATCATGACTGTTACCAATTATGTCATAAATAAGCCTCAGTTCTTTCCCCGTCCTTATCCTCTCCTCTCCCTCTCTGCTCCTTCCCCGTCCTTGAGCGTCTCCACTGTGCTTCCGGCCCCTCTCCTCTCTCCCTCCGGCGGCTCTGCCGGCCGGAGTGGGGGGAGGAGAGGGTGCCCGGCCCTCTTGTTTTTAGTAGTTTTAGGTGCCGTGTGTTGGCGGCCGGAGCTTGCTGCTGGTGACTCTCTGAGGTGGGGTTGGAGGCCGGCGGCGGGATCTGGTGAAGCTCTCTCCAATAAGCGTGGTGAAGCTCTGGCTTGGGCTCCCTCCACTTGATCTAGTTGCCATGGTGGCAACAGGTGGTGTGGTGTGGATGGTTCTGGAGCTTCGTGTGTGTTTAGGCTTGTGTCCGTGATGCTCCTGGTGGTGTCCAGCGACGCCAGGGGATTTGGCTGGCCTCGAGCTTGCAGGGGTCCTTGGTGGACTTTCGGCTGGCTTCGATCTGGCGCTGTGGAGGACATTCTGCAGCTTGTCTATCCCCTTCCTCGTGGTCATGGTGACGAGGGGGTTGGGGAGGACGACTTTGCTTCGGATGTGTCAGATCCAAGCGCGCCCTTTTGCCTCCTTTTCTTCGGCCGGCCGTGGCGGCGAGGGGAGAAGCTGGAGGTGGTCGGGCTCCCGTTTTGTTGGTCGTGGTGTTGCAGGTGGTCGTCTTCTTCGTGGGTCCTGCTCCGGCCGGCCGTGGTGGCGAGGGGAGCGACCGTGCGGAGGTGGGTGCTGGTGGTGGTGGTCCTTGGCACTACGGTGGCGGCTGGAAGTTCGGCGGCAGCGGGAAGACGGCGCTTTGGCCGTGCTCTTTCAGCGAGGTTAGATTCCGCTGCTTGCGGCGGATGGCGTCTGCGGTCTTCTACAAGGTGGTGGCGCCTTCTTCTCGACGGACGGCGGTACGGCGCCGCCGGCAGCGTCTAGGAATTTGGGGCGAGGCGGTGGTGGGTCTGATTGTGGTTTCTCCAGGCAGCTCGGGGTGCTCTGTGCAAGTTTCGGGGTCCTCTTTGTATTTTTCTTTTCTTTTCGGACCTGTATGTAATTTGTACTGGGCTTCCTGATATATGAATCAGATCCTTTCAAAAAAAAAATTATGTCATAAATAAATATTACCTCCAAAATATAAAACTTAATATTCCCTCCAAAATATAAAACTTTCTGTATGTGTCCTAACTTGTATGTGTGTGTTAGGATTTAATTAATTCCTTTATTAAATATGTAATCCCTGCTTGTATGTCGGTTTGCACAACCAACATGCCCCTCTGTAACCGCTTGTTTGGGTGCTATAAATAGCACTCTTCATCATCAATGGAAAAACACTTCGATTCATTTGTTGTCTCTCTCGATTCCTCTCGATTTACTTCTAACACGTTATCAGCACGCTCACGCTGAGCGATTCGATAGACGACAGAAGACAACAAGCAGAAGACGGCGGCTCCCGCGAGCACCGTCGACGGAGGACCACCGAAGATTCCTTCTAAAAGGTGAGTCTACCCGGCGTCGCTCCAGCGGCACGACACCCACGTGCGGCGTCGCAGCGATGGCTGCACCTTCTCATCAGAGCGGCGGCTGCTGCTCGCATCCACACGACGTGGTGGCGCCCGCGCACGCGGCTCCTTCCGGCGCGGAATCCGACGGCGGCGCGTCGTGCGCAGCCCGAAAACCGCCCTCGACGGACTCACCGACCCACCGGAAGCGTGGCTAGCGCCCAGCGCGCGCGGTGGCCCCACGGCCGCGAGGCATCTGCTCCCCGCGGAGACGTGCTCAGCGCGTGCGGCGGCCAGCCGTCTGCGAGGCGCGGTGCCGCTCCCCTGCACACCGGGGCGAGGAAGCGACAGCGGCTCGACATACGAGTCGCGGCGGCCGGCTCCGACCGGCAGTGCCCCTGGCGCGCGATGGCACCTCCAGCGCGGCACGGCCGACGGCCGCGCCGCACGGCTTGCATCCTTGCGGTACGCCGGCACCCGTGACCGTGGCCTCCCGGCGTGGTGGTGCTCCTTGCGACGCTCTTGGTCTTCACGACCAGCGGCCGGGCGACGCTCGCCGACGCGACGGCGGAAACGGCGCCCTCAGGTGCTTCCAACGCGGTGTAGCGACGGCGGCCCACGGACATATCCCGTTGCGGAAGCGCCTTCCAGCGCGGCGACCACGACCAGCAGCGGGCTCCGGCGCAGCGGCTGGCTCTCCGTGCGTCTGACGGTCGAACCAATCGATCGATTGGTAACCGCCCACTCGCCCAGGAAAAGGATAGGCTCGGCCTTATCCATTCGACTATTTTGCATCAACATCCCTGTACTTACGGGAATTAGCAAAATCGGTTTACACAGTAGTCACAGACCATTATTTGCGAAAAATCCCATATAAAGTAGTGGTATTTCGCAAAATGGTAGCACTGTTATCCCATCTGTCTTATCCGTTGATTGCAATATTTCTATTTGAATATTGTTTTCTGTTGAGAACATTGTATTCCAGAATCTATTAATGATGTGATATATTTCCATGTATTTTTACATGTCGAGATTAATTGCATCCACTATTGCAATTGAGATTGTGATTTCTTGCAAATAAATAATCATTTCATCTTAATTAAACCATATTGGCTTAATACGAGCGAGAATTGATTTGTTAAATAGTACAATGTACTATTTTTATTCTGTCGAGTACGATGTATTCCCCATGCTAAGTTGATGTAATATATTTCCACGTTTGTCACGTGTCGAGATTAATTACGATTATTTGCAATTGAGATTTTTCTTAATTTCTTGCAAATATAGATGCAAAATTCAAAGTGACTTCTTCGAATTGATGTTTTGGGATCATGATGTGGCGTGTAGATTTATCTACCACTACTGTTTAAGCCTACATTTTGTCATTTTTGACATTATGATTGCCAATGTGCTCTCCCATGCATTTTAATTAAGTTATGACATAAGGCATTCGAAGTGTGAGTATCTATACTCCGCTAATGCTGCTAGATCTACTCCAAAATTAAATTGGAGATTATCTACAACGTGCCATACTTAACAATTTGAGGTTCACACTAATGAGTTCAAGCCCACTTCTTGAAACTTCATTTATTTTGTATAGTTCATTACGATATAATCATGATGGATTTTAATTTACATAATGTAAATTGATATTCTCTGGTTTACCATATAGAAAACGATGGCCCGAGAGTTTGATGCACTCGCTCTCAACGGCCACAACTATCTTACATGGGTCATGGACATCAAGATCGCCATTGCGTCCTCTGGATTAGTGTGTGCAATCCAAACTCCGGATGTTCTAACCCCGGCTGGAGTCACGCCGCTGACACTACCACCGATCCCATGAACGCAACAGACCTTGAGGGAAAAGGTTTGAAGCCAACTTCAACCTTAACCCAGATGGCACCGATGGAACTGGTTGTTCGCGAGACGTTCCTTCTGGACCTCGCAAGACCGTAACTCTCCAGCTATCATAGGACCCAGTAACGGAGGACATGATGGTTGAGTATGCCTCAACCAACATGTTTGGAGACTTCGTCTAGTCCCACTATCTCCTTGGTGGTCGCTTTATTAATGTCCATTTGTATTGTCGTAAATACTATGTCAGCACTCTTATATGAATAAGATTGTATACATTCTATATCTATAATAAAGATTTCCATATTGAAACTTCTTCAATTCAATATATAGATTTCTACGAGTGCCAATCCGATGGATGTGGAACAAGTATATGAAAATGTACCCACTCTATTGTCTGGATTGTACTACACGTACATCCAACTCGTAGCACATGTTGCATATAATGCAATTCCATCGGTCATCTGTTGCATGAGCTAAACTTTCCAGTCATGAGATTTATTTTGCACATATTATGCCAATGGATCACTTCAGTCCCTTGAACACATTCAAGGTGATATTTGTGGACCCACCAACCATTGTTTGGACTAAATCGAACTAAATCAATTTAAATGGACAAATATTGTTGCGAATTTCTTCACATGCCTCCACTATTTAGTGCATGGCTGAGGATCGAAGTTAGCACAATGTCCATGTGTCCATACACAATTGTTTTTGGCTCCATCTCTGATCAAAAGGATTTTTCTCATTGCACGACCCATGTTAATGAATTGCAATTTACCAACTTCACGTTGGAGTCACGTAGTTTTACACGCTGCTACTGACTAACTGCTATAGCAGTACTTCCCCTCTGCAATTGATACGTGGAAATCCTCCGAGCATTTCCCATCTGCGTAAGTTCGGAAGCGCTTCACGCGTACCGATCTCACCACCGTAGCATACATCATGGGCCCACATATGAGGGATCTATGTGGGGTACAGATATCCGTCGAGTACCTTGAACCCCTCATAAGGGATGTATTCATAGCCCAGTACGCTGATTGCTTATATTTAAGGAGGATTATTTCCAGGCATTAGGGGGAGATTTCAAGTACCACATCGAATGCCAGGAAATCAATTGGGACTTCACGTTCCTCCTCATACCCACGTACTCAAGAATTTGGACTCTACGTTCGATTCACAAATTTGCAACACATGCAAATAACCTGCCAGATTCATTTACTGATCTCAAAGGTGTTACAAAATCCTTCAATCCGGTTAGAAATGCGCCCGAAAGAGTGGAGGTACCAATAAAAACCACTCAACTCCCTGTTTTATAAAAAGAGGGGGAGTAGTACGGCCTCTGACCAGGATCCAGCTTTTCGCAAAGCAACAAAGGAAATCGAGGATAAATCCTCTAAATCAGTAAATGCAAGTCAACCTTGCGTTGATGAACACCTAATGGGTAGTATACACCCAGTGGAAGGGAAACCTCCACAACCCCAGCTCCAGCTTGCACACACTGGCTGGGACATCGGAACACCCAGACTCACGCGTATTGGGAAATCACGAAGAGTCATCAAGGGTGCATGATATTTGCTCCAAATATTCGATTCTGGAGAATCATATAACCAAAGCCTACAACTGTCGACAAACATCTCTTGTATGATTGCAAACAACCTTCACAATGATTCAGATCCAAAGACCATGGCCATGGCAGAGTGTGAACACACTTGCTAGGACTGAACTCATCAAAGGATGCAATCCAAGCAGATATAGCCTCGCTCTTCCAAATGAATTCCCTATGGGATTATTCAATGTGTTTTCTTCCGAGAACGGAATGAGAAATAAGGTGGTGAGAAAGCAAGGCTTGTAGCATAAGGTCGGGTTTCCGCAGAGATCCGAGACCTACTCTCCAGACATGAGTGAAATCTCTTTCCGATACATTATCATTGGCAGTACAAAATCATCTATCTGTGCAGTTGATAGGTGTAGTGACAACATATCCATGTGGATCACTAGATTGCGACATGTATGGTTCCCGATGGAATCTCTGTCCAAATCGAAACACAAATGCAACATGTATTGTGTAAAAATCAATAAGTCACTCCAAGACTTGTTGTTGTCGGTATATTTTGGTACAACCGACGTAGTGAGTTCCTTATACACAAGGATTACTCCTACCATGATGATACCCATGCGTTTATGTCATAGATAAGGATAACTCCTAAATGACAAAACATGTGATCATCTAACAGACGGATTTGAGATGAAGAATCTGGATAAACCCAAATAGTGCTTGGACTACAACTCGAGCACCTTCACTCAAGTATTATGGTACACTAAGATGCCTATATCCAAAAATTGGAGAAATTTGATATAGACAAGTCATGTCCATCTCCTAGGGATTGTTCGATCTCTAGACGTAGAGAAAGATCCATGGAAGATGGAGAAGAGATGTTGGCACATAATGTTCCATATCTCAATGCCATTGGACCTACCAACAAATTGGTTAGGGGATCAAGAATATCTTTCGATATCTCCAAGGCACCAAATATCTTGACATATTGTATCAATTTCGAGAAATCTGAACTCCAATTTAGACACTGGTATTGGCTACTTACATGATCCTACAATGTGTACATACATGGTAGATCTGTCACTCCATTGATGTCTTCAAATAGACTCTGGTGACTATACTACCACGATCATTCTAAGATGCAATGCTTCATGTTAACACATGTGGCTTCACGGAATGACAAACCGCATACATTAGTCATGTGGTGTTGGTTCTCTCGAATCACCTATCATTATCTACACAGATAATGTTGCTTATGTTGCATAGATGCAAAACAGGTTACATAAAGAGCAATATCGTTAAGCATATTGCGCTAAATGTTTTATCCCCATAAACTCATGACGAGTCGGGAATAAACATCTTGCAATTAAAATCATGCGATATCCTCGCTGATCTATTCACCAAGTCTCTACCAACTATAACATTCCAGAAATGATTCATGGATTGGTATGCGACGGCTTCGGGATTTGCAAGAGTCAGGGGGAGTATCTTCCTGAACTATTCCTGTTCAAAGCATCATATTACACTCTTTTTCCCTTTATGAGTTTACTTTTCAGGTTCTCATCAAGGTTTTTAATGAGGTAGTATCAACATGAGATCATATGTCATACTTTCTGTTTTCCCCACCGGGGTTTTTAGGAAAGTATACACGACATATTTATTGTCCTCTAAAACTCTATGGATTTCATTCATATTGAGTTAATAGAGACAATAATCATTATATGTTGTATCATTTTCTCCTTACTTTTCCCACTGGGTTTTAAAGGAGTTTTAACAACATATCAAATACAATTCTCCTCACATTTTTCCCAAAGGGTTTTTGGGGGAGAATTTCAAACATCATATGTCATACTTCCTGTTTTCCCCACGGGGTTTTTAAAGGAAGTATACAAGGCATATTTATTGTTCTCTAAACTCGCTATGGGTTTCCTTTTAAGGTTTTCCCATATGAGTTATCAAAGAGACAATAACCATCATATGTTGCATCATTTTCTCCTTATTTCCCACCGGGTTAAAGGAGTTTTAGCAACATATATACACACTATTTCCTCATATTTTTCCCACAGGGTTTTTGGAGGAGACTTTTCAAGATGATGAACACACAAGGACAACCATAGATTAGGGGGAGTGTTAGGATTTAATTAATTCCTTTATTAAATATGTAATCCTTGCTTGTATGTCGGTTTGCACAACCAACATGCCCCTCTGTAACCGCTTGTACACATTTTCTGGTGTCTTCATGCACTCATTTTGAAACGAATGTGGAGAAAGTCAAAAAGATGAAAAAGTCTTATATTTTGAAACAGAGAGAGTACATGTCTTGCATGCGGCCGAGCTTCATGAAATCTGGTCTGACAATATGTATATATTGTCTTGGATAGGTGACCATATGCCACTAAATTTTATAGTAAACAATATATTTGTATGTCAATAATGGTAAAATGTTACCAATAAAAGGACATGTAATTCTGAACAGATGAACAAATTTGTTCGATTTCAATGTTTCTTCCCATCCTCCGGCGGTCTCGCCGAGGGGTGGGGAACACGATCTATGAGTCGAGTTTTAAATAAGATTGCCGTTTCACAATAAATCGAATTAGAGTTTTGATAGATGTGTTCTTCTTTGATGGAGATGGTTTTGTCTATAATAAGTATTCTTCGGCCAATACTTTCGACGACGAGATCTCCTACGCGGTGTTAGTCGTGGTGTTGAAATATTATATTTGTCTAGCTATGGTTCTTCAAATCTTGCTTTGCCATTATTGATTTTGCATTTTTCTCATGGTTGTCACAAGGATATTTTGTCCTTGCAATATTTGTCCTGACTACTACGTTCTCGACAACTGTGATTCATTCTCTCGTCTCCTAACGACGTCGACCAAGTTGTTTGGTTGTTTTCTCCTGAAATATCAGTGTTATTTCAGTGTTGGTACTCCTACCGATATTGGGTGATTATTTTATGGCTGCGTGCGTGCATAAAGCTTTGGCATTGCGGATTAAAATTAGAACCCTCGTTGGTATTTACAGTTCTATTATTTAGTATCTTTGCCATTGTTCTATGGTTGCCTTCAGAAAAGTAAAAGATTGTATAATGGAAGATGAAAACGATCGAAGATCTAGATTTTCTCGTCTCTTTTAGTCTGTATTTTATAATCACTATAGTCAGCTCATTTATCTCTACCGTGTACTATTTGTACTACTCCCTCCGTCCCAAAATAAGTGTCTCAAATTTGTACAAAAGTGAATGTAGCTATACATGTTTCATGTCTACATACATCAACTTTTTGACAAATCTAAGACAGTTATTATTGGACGGAGGGAGTATAATATATATGGTATTGATTGTGAAGAAAAGAAAAAGTCCACTCGCCCACAATTACAATTAGTGGGCCACTATTCACGTACACTTCTATCATTATTTGGAAATGATTAGGTTGAGTTAGTCCTTGTCTAGAAAAAAGTAAAATATACTTCTCCCTCTGTATCCAAATATAAAGACTTTATTCTGATACTGAGGGTGTACAGTGTACTATATAACTTATACAGTTGTAAAGTCAACAGAGATTATACACTCATAGCGAAAATAAAGTTTCGCACTCATTTTCCCTGGAAGGTTCATCATACTCGACTGGCCAACACGTCACCCCACAAAGCAGAAACCACCGTAGCCAGAGTTTCTTCAACAGCGCGCGCCCTCACCACTCTTCCCTCCTCCGCTCACCCACTCACCACGTACGTAAACGTAACATAACCAACCCACGACGCAGGAGGACGCACCCACTTCACCTCGGATGCTCCACTCCGCTTCCGTCTAAACCTCCGTATACAAATCTCTCTACCCGCGCGTGCGTAGGCTGATCGATCGCGCGGGATCGAAAGCTCGACCGATCTTGAACCCGATGCATCCGCTCGTGGTGGCGCTGCTGGTGGCGGGCGAGCGGCGGTGGTGGTCGTGGTGGTGGTGGCCGCCGTGCTGGGGTCCCGCGGCGGCGTGGGCGGGCGCGCTCGCGCTGGCCGTGTCCGTGGCGTCGTTCGCGCCGGAGGCCGCGTTCGTGTGGGCGATCACCGGAGGAGGCTACGGGTGCCCCGCCGGGGCGGTGCGCGTGCCGCTCGACGGCGGCGGTGACCACGTGTGCGTGCCGGCCAGGATGGCCGCGCGGACATGCGCCGACATCCTCGTGCCGCCGGCGTTCGCGGCGCTCTCCGTCGGCGCCTCCGCGGTATTCGTCAGGGCGCTCGCCATCGGCCAACGCCGTGAATTCTAGGCATCGCCGGACGCCACCGTGCGGGGCAGACACGGAACGCCAACTGCCTCAGTGCAGTGCCCCTCTCTCAGAGCCACGGCGGTCGTGAAACAGAAAGAATACGTCTTCTTGGTTAGGACACGTGTTCGCTTTCTATGTGAGGCAGTAAGTTTTTCTCGCTACATGATGTTCATAGACACGCGTGTTTTTTTCATCATCTGAATTGTACTCACAGTGCAGATAGTCAACACTATTCCAATACAATTCTGACCTGAAACGGTCGAAACATTGTATATCACAATCATGTTTGCGCACGATTATTTGCAGTGGCGGAGCCAGGATTTTCATATTGGGTATGCGGAGTCAAAAGAAATTACAACACAACAAATATAATATATGTAGGTTCACAATAATATGACTTGTTCGTAGTAGTGACAAAATCTGTAATAAATAAATTACACTGGAGCTACATAATTATTACTTAACTTTACGGTCTCCCTTTTGAAAGCGAGAAATGATATCATCGTCCTTTACTTGCAAGAACAAGCGACGCTCAACAAAAGTAACCAAACACATCTGCAACTTGGCTTTCAGTTTCAGTCTCGACAGAAATCGGCGCTGTTGGCGTTGATGTCGAAGTTATCTTCAGTTTCTTTGAAGCTGCTCGATCCCACATCTGCTTCAAAGAACTGCCATTTTCCCGCTTCTGCTTATTCTTCATTTTTCGAGCTACAAATCATAAAATTAACTAGTTCAGAATTGTACCGCAATCTTGGGGAAAATCCAGTTTAGAAATAAAAAAATTACCTATCCCGCGGATCAGTGGCGGTCCTTGGACACAATCTTTGGGGGGGCGAAGGTGCAAAATGAATTTTTTTTGGAACACCAAATCATAACACAGCAGCGAGCAAGAATTTGTACTAGCATTTACAGAAACATATAATTCAGATTGAATTTGTCCTCGACAGTAGCATTTTCAGCAACGAGCTATATTTTATTTTTTGGAACACCAAATCATACCACAGAAGCGAGGAGGAGAAAATTTTGCAGCGCATTGGAGCCTTGTAGGAATCAGAAGCGCATCATAAAAGCTTCCAGCTAACTACCCCGGGCACTCACTCTAGCTGCTACCCCGGCTGCTAGCTGCTGCTGCGGCTCAGTGCTCAACTGCTCATCGCACACGGTGCCGGCGACCAATTTGAGCTGAGCAGGGTGCGGACGAGACGAATCCTAGCAGCCCACCGGCCGGCCACCCCGTCGTGGCGCCGTCCAACCAGTCGAGGAGAGGAGGAGCGGATTGGGGAACGAGGAGCGACCGAGCGAAGTGTCGAGAAGAAGCTCGTCTCTGGTTTCTGGCCTAATCGATATGGACCAAATGTGCTTCATGGGCTGCAGGCCACGGTAGAAGTAAAGGGAGTAAAGATTTTGTAAAATTGCTGGGGGGGGGGGGGGGGGGGGGGGGGGCACGGCCCAGGTTGGCCCCCGTGAAGGTCCGCCGGTGCCGCGGATCACTGGACAGGAGCGGGGCAGCCGGCAGGAGGTGCGTGGATCTTCGTGTCACGGGCGTCCGGGGGCGTGGAGGAGGTGCAGATCACCGGTGGCTGGGCAGTACGGGCGTCGGACGAGCAGGGACTGGCGGCAGGCAGGGGAGTTGAGAAGAAGACAATATGATATCGTCATTTAAAGAGGTAAATGGGGGTACCCAAGGAGCTCCCACAGCGATTAGCAACTCTCGGCCGTTGGATGGATTTCATCTGCGCCGTTCATTTGTTTCACCGCGACATATAAAATCTCCACCCCGCAGTGGAAACCCTAGCGCGCCCCTTCCTCTTTCGGTCTCGCGCGCTTTCTCTGGCGGCCGCCTTCACTCTCCCGCGCTTCTCCTCTCCCTGCACACAAGCTCCGGCCGCCGCTGTCGTGCTTCACCTCCTCCTCTCCAGCCGGCCACTCCCGTGGTATGGCAAATCGTTGATGAGACGAGCAAGAGCCTGCAGCGAAGCACCACTCCCGCGCCTCTGGGAGGCGGGAGCCAACGCCGCCGCCACCCTCTTCGTTGCAGTCACCGGCCATGGCGACCCTGCAGTTGTCCTCAGCGTCAGGAATAATTCATTTTACAGGTCTCTCCGTCTCTCTCTAATCCCCACACGAAAATCATGTAGGGGAAAATTAATCTGTATTATCTTTGCTCTGGTGTTTATTATTGCAACAGTCGGCTGCTCCTCTCTCTCAAGATCTATGTTGTGCACCATCTGGATCGATGCCGTCACTCTCCTCCGCTGCTCATCGCTGCAGCCGCTGAGCCGTCAAGTCACGACCGTCGGAGGGCCTCTTCGTTTTCTAGCTGCCTAAGGGGTCCTCCAGTCACAGACGTCAAGATCTAGATGCTAATGGTCAGGAAGCACCATGGAGCCTGCAGGTTGCAGCAATGCTCTAAGAACTACCCAGAGTTCCTCACCAATAAGGTAACACATCTCTTCGGCATGTAAATTTGATGGGAAGTGTGCAGCTGCAGATCTGCAGTAGTTATATTCAACATTCAGAAATTCGTAGTTGCCGATTGTGCTAAATATTCACTGTTTCAGTTTATGGTTGGAAGTGGAAGATTGGGCCAAACTCTTGCTCTTCGTACATGTGAAGGTTTTAGGTTTATGCTTTGAACCATATTTGAAGGTTGGGGATTTCCTGTGCAATTAAACTTACTTGCAGCTGTATCCTCACATATATCGTTATTTTTATGCATTACTGATTTCCTTTTCATTGCTCATTTTTGCATATTTCATAGTATCATGTTTTTGACATCATGAATGGCGCAAGAAATTGGTGATGAGTGACTGAATGCCCAATTTGTCGTCTCTATGCCACTTGATTTGCCTGTCAGGATCTAGATATATTTTCATATATGTAGTATTTTCTTCTAATTATATGGATATATCACTGAAATTAGCACAGGGTTCTTCTGGAATTCCATTTTGTAGTTAAGCTTATTGATCTGTAGCTAGCCTTTGGCGGGATGATATTGTTTCTAGCTTCACGTGAATATTGCGAATTTATTTACATCAATCTTACAGTATATACACTGTAATACTGCCTGCTGAAGTGGAGGTTTATTTTTTACACTAATAATTGTAATACATAAAGGACCCTCTTCTTTGGTTGCCTTTTACACTGCACATTTTTACACATTTCAATTTCATCGGCGTCGTTTTTTTTTCATGTCAGCTTCTTGGCCGGCTTACCACAGAGTGATTGGCTCAAGAATTTTGGTGATGAATGATTGAATTCCCAATTTCTTCATCTCTATGCCAAATATTATATCGCCATCAGCCAGGTTTATGTTGTGTGCATAACTTTTGCGTCGAGGTAACCCTTGGAACCCATTGTTGTTGTTGTTGTCAATTGCTGCTTTCAGTTTTTTCATCCGTTTGTATTTGTATTCCATGTCTTCAGATTATATGCTATGAGCAATACATATTGTTGTCAAGTCTTAATTTTCTATATTCTTCATTTTAAGTTAGAGCACTCATCTTTAGATCAGGTTCCTTCATATGTGTATGTACAATGTTTTAAATATGTACTTGATCTGCCGCTTATGATCCAAATATACTGCCATGCCTCCTTTTTGAAACACGGAAGTATCCACATTTTCTTATATTTATAATATACTAGAGTTATTTTTACAATGGAGCAAAGTTTAAACATGTTTAGTTTCTTAACACGACACATTCCTTGAAACTTCAATATTAATAAGGTCTAGCTACTTTTTCCGATAACATTGTGCTTGAGGATTAAGCATATTTAACTGAAACATTATCATGCAGTTGATAATTTTTTGCCACTGCCACAATCCCTCCGTTTGCTGCCTCGCTCTGGTCCGTGCCTCATATCCTCATTTACTTCCCGATAAACGCCTCCATCGACGTTGTTAACACATGGTGCTGCTCCCAGTTATTAACATGGTGTGATTGGCATCATCTCAGGCTATGCATTTTGTAATGCCTAGACCTTCAGCTACACCATGAATGCTGATCTATCTTCTGTGTCACGTACTTAAGACACACTTAAGTTAAGGTATCATCCCAAGTGTGTTGTGTTGTGTTTGCTTGATTTCACATTTTAGCTGTCACTGCCAAAAGAAATGGAGATTAGCTCACACAATTTGTTTGAGCGTCGAAAATAGGTGTAACTTCGGTATATATGGAGGGTATGTATGTACAACATTTTATTTGTTTTACAAAACTAAACTAATATATGGAGGTTATGCTATATATGGAGGTTGCTTTACTTTCAGTTGCATAAAGTTTTCATTTCCTACTGAAGCTTATACTCTCCTATTCCAGAAGTTAATTGAGTGTGAAGGAAAGAAGATTCTGTTGGTCTATAGACCCTAATGCCTTCTTCATGTCCCAGTGAGTTCAAATTTTGTTTACTCCTGATAGCTGCTTATGAGCCATGTTTAAAATTCTACATTAAATAACCTAAAATTACTTGATCATGCAATTGCATTTTGTCTTTCACATTTTATTCTAGGTAATTTGTTCAGCCAAAAATTATGTTGGTTTGCTAGGAAATTTGTTATATAACATAAATTTGCCTGGCTCTTATTGTTTGTCAGCCCTTTGTTTTGTGCTGCTCTTTGTTTCTCTCTTGAATTCTTATCCTGGTTTTATTGGCTTTTTATCTATTTCGTTCTGATCTTTCTTTCTTTTGATTGTCAGTTGTTCTTGGCTCTTTCCGTTCTTGATTTGGGCCCGCTTTTTGTTCTCCATTGGTTCTTGCTGTTGGTTGCGGTTTGTGGTTTGTGGGCTTCACCGTTTCTTTTTGAGCTCTCTGATCTTGCAGTTTGTGGGCTTCAATTTTTTGTTCAATACCTGATGGTTGTGCTGTTCTTTACTCTTTTTTGCAGGTCGTCGTGTCATTTGGGAGTGCTGCCTGAAGATTTGTTGGAATTGGGATTCAGTTTGCTTGCTGGTAAGCTTTGGGATTATCTTGAAGTGTGTTGTTTCCTCTAGACTGGGCTTAAGTTTTCCCTGTTAATATATTTTGATCCATGGTTTCTTGTGCTAGATGTGATCTCTATGAATGTTATAGGCAGTTTGGTCCAGATTCAGATAACTTCGGTTGCAGGGAGACGATATATTCGTGGTAGGGTGGAAATGGTTTTTAGTTTGGTTCTGGTTCAGTTATTTTAGGATATTCCTTTGTCCCTCGACCATCATTTATGTTGCCAATGCTGGTATTGTTGTATATTTTAGAATAGGCTATGTTTCTATTTATTTTATGCATCCCTGTATGACATTGGAATGGCCGTAGGAATACTCTTCCTTTAGGGTGGAGATTATCTGTTGGTACTGCCTAAATCCACGTGGAATATTTGCCCATGTCGTTGGTTTTTGTTACTAGGTATATTGGTAGCTGAATATTTGAACATTAGCAACTATGCGGCGTTACACAGTAAAAATTACTTGGGTGGGGATTATCTTGACGAGTTTTCCGTATGTTGTGGTTGTGTCCATCTGTGCCGGGAGGTCACAGGACGAACATAACATGTAGGTGGTTTATATAGACTTTGTCTCTAACAACCAAGATTCCATGTATTTAAGCCAGCGAGGTATCTTGGGGAGATCAACAATGATGCCTACTGATGTTAGAGAGTACCTTATCTCTCATTCCAAATGCAATCATTGTGCCCATTTCCCAATTTCCTCTCTCGCAGGCTTCTTCTAAAAAAAGGGTGCTCTGATCGTGCTTCTTAGGAATATAAGTTTGTTTGCACACGTTTGATTAATCTTGGATCTTCCTGGTGCCTTGAAAGCCGGTGTAATGACAGGGTAGGATGCAAGCTTCTTTGCTTATATATACTGTTATTCTCCCCTGTTTCCTTCCGCCTGTGTTTTGTGAGGGACATGCTCTTTCTGTCTTTTGTTCACTGGATGCTTGACTAGGTAGTTGCATTTGTTGTTTTCTATTTTGTGCTGCCTGCGAGCCTTTCATTTTGTTTGCCATAGTTGGCACATGTATATCCAATGCATTCTTCTATTGTGTCAGATGCTTTGTTAATTTTCAGTTATTTATTTGCCTAACATTGTGTTATCCTTTCTATGTCTAGATGTAGATCAATCCTTGATTGACCTCAATCCTAAAATCTGCCACCAGACGATTAAAGTCTACGTCTGTAGGCTGTGGCAGCATCGTGCCGCCACATATAGTGGGCCTATAAAACACTGACATGGTGTTCCAGGACATGTAGGTACAGAGTTGTGTTGATTTTACTTCCTCAGTTCGTACTCATCTGAACTAATCTTTGCTCATTTGTTTCAGGGAAACCATATGTTCATTGAAATTTCAGCGGAGTGTGTTGACCAATTCATGAAAGGTTTATGAGCTAAAAAATGTTTCTGGTTAGTTAATCTCATATTGTGTGCATTATACTTTCTACATCTAAGATTAAAGAGTTTCACGCATTATAATTCCTTGGTTTTATCCCATTTGCAATTCTTGATTTAGCTATCTATCTTTTGAGTGCCAAATAGTGCCTTTTAACCTTGAAATGCATGTAAGTAAATACTTTAAAGCGCTTTAATTATCCACGTCTAATAGGAGGACTTCCTTTTAAAACTACAGCCTCTCTTATCCTGGTACTTCTGTTAGACCTTCTAGGACAAACAATCCCCCTTACTCTATTTAATAGAGGTTGTTAGTTTATACTTTAAATCCTAAGCACAAATTATCAATGTTTGATAGAAGTACTTTTAAAATGACAACCTCTCTTAGACCGGTACTTATGTTGGACCTTCTAAGATCTTTTTTTTGGCCTTACTCTGTTTGTATGAGGTTGTTAGTTAATGTCGTGTATTGTTCCGAATCTAAATTGTAATCAAATCCAAAGGCATCATCCTTTGGATTATTTTCAATGTCACTGCTTCTTTTACTGCTCATGTTTCTAATCTGATATTGTGTTCCTTATAGAACTTAAAAATGATTTAACTATCTACCATCTGAGTGCAAAATAGTACCTTTTGGCCTTGAAATGCATGCTTGGCTGGTCCTAATTGTTAATCGGATAGTACTTCTCATCGTGTGCATTTTATCTAACAATTGGAAAATTAAGATAGGTAACTATATTTACTTAGTGTCATTATCCTTAGTAACAACATTGTGTTGCCATTTGATTGTTAATTCCATCCTTATTTCTCAGTCTCACGTGGAGGTTGTTGAGATTCCAACCACTGTCCTGCTTAGCAGAAGATGCTGAAGAAGCTATGTCTCCCCTCAAAGGCCTATCTATATTGAAGTCTTATATATGTAAACTTCTGTGTGTGTAACAACATTGTGCTTATCTCTAAGTCAGTAATGCCATTGCTATGTATAGAAGTTATTTCAAGACCATGTCATATTAATGATGTTTCATACCGTTTACAATTTTAATTCCAGTAAGAGCAAATTGATGTAGACTTTGTATATGTAAGAGCATTGTGCTTTGCCCTGAACTTATAATACTATTGCTATGTATAATAGTTATTGACGATCGTGTCATATTAAGAATGTTTATCATAATGTTTTGCATATCGAAAACAAGGGTCAACGGCGGGTAGCGTGCGGCAAGCCACGCCACAGGATCTAGTAGTTGAGAAGAAGACGATACGGCAGTTTCGAACCAAATTGAGATCGATCATTTTTTTTCAACTGGACACAACGCTTTGCTCATTTGGACCCCTAGACCCTAGTGCAGCCCAACATTGGCCCGGTGGATTGCAACTTCGGCCCATGTTAGCACGCTGGACGCTAGTTTGGCATTTTCTGGAGTACAACACGTGAAAAAGACCCTGTGATGTATATACATGCATATAGAGGCATACATACTAAAAAAAATTGGCAAAAAATATTGGGTATGCGCCGCATACCCATGAATTAGGCTGGCTCCTCCCCTGATTATTTGTATGTCATGTCATCATCACAGTGTTGTATTTGTCAAACCTGTCTGTACCACTAATCCTGATAGTAAGTAAGCTACATCTTTCGTTCTCAAACCGTGTGCATAACATGATGCATGTTTGGTGATCTAATCAAAGAACCTCAAACTCCATTGCACCCAAATCAAGCAGTTGGGTGATCGATCACTCTCTCTCGCCCATCGCTGACATCCACAACAGAGTGTGCCTCACCTTCACCGGGCAGCTGGCATGGTTGCAGGGACGATGACATCTTCCTGATCTTTTCAAGCTCCTCGGCGGCTCGGCCACCTCTCGCATGGAGGGCCTCCTCTCCCCGGACATCTCCAGGCACATCTTGGCGAGCTTCCCCACCCGCTCAGGCGCCTCCGCCCCCACCTCGCTCTTGATCCGCTCGTCCAGCAGGCCGTCGAGCCGGGACTCCCTCGCCGCCCACAGGAAGCTCGCGGCGAGGCTCTTCTCGTCGTCTGGGGCGGCGAGGTTCAGCGCCTTGCGCGACGTGAGCAGCTCCAGGAGCACGACGCCGAAGCTGTACACGTCGCTCTTCTCCGTCAGCCGGCACGTCTGCATGTACTCCGGGTCCAGGTACCGCACGTCCCCTGCACGAACGTCACCAGGTGCGCCTCGTCCGCCGGCGCCGGCGCCAGCGACGACGCCCCGAAGTCCGACACCTTGGCGCCGTACCCCTCGTCGAGGAGGATGTTGGGGGACTTGACGTCGCCGTGGATGATGGGCGGCTACGCCATCGAGTGCAGGTACGCCAGCGCCTCTGCCGTCTCGTGCGCGATCCGGAGGCGCACCGCGAACGGCACCACCGCGGCGCCGCCGTGGAGGAGCTGGTAGAGGGTGCCGTTGGGGATGAACTGGTACACCAGCATCGGCACTTCCACCTCCAGGCAGCAGCCGTAGAGCTTCACGATGTTCTTGTGGTTGATCTGCGACAGGATCAGCGTCTCCCTGCCGAACTCACGCTGCTGACGCTCGTCCTCGCCGGCGACCCGGCACCGCTTGATCGCCACCACCGTGCCGTCCCGCAGCGTGCCGCGGTACACGGTGCCGTTGCCGCCCTTTCCCAGCACGTGGCGCTCGTCGAAGTCGCCCGTGGCCTGGTGAAGAGCGTGAAGGAGATACCCTGCTTATTGATGGACTTCTTCATCTCCTCGAAGAGGAGATGCCCGCCGTGCTGCCGGAAGTGCCGCGTCCTGATCACGGCCAGCCGCCGCTTCTCCTGGATCGCGTACGTGCAGGACGTGCCTAGTGCCAGCATGACTACGCCGATGCTAACACCTGAATGAATTAAACTTGAGAGTTCGATCCATGTAATTTTAAGACCTTTATCGGAAAAAAAAATGTAATTTGACACACACAAGGGAGATGCCTACCAATTGCGATTTGGTATAAAGTTCCATGTTTGTATTCTTGGCATGTTCCGTCTGCGTTGCCTCGTTTATGTGCAGGGCACGGGCATGTGTACCCTCCCATCGTGTTGATACAGGTATCAGCAATGATACACGGGTACTTCCTCTTCACCTCGCACTCGTTAATATCTGCGAAGAAAAAAGCCCAAGATTGATTAAAATTAACAAAAGAAACTTTAATGTACTCGTGTAATCGGTGATTTGAGGAATCAGATACGTTGAAAATTAGGGAACGATTAGGGCCCAATAGAGAATAACTTAATCTCACTGAGATGACGTCGCCTAATGCCGGTTGCAACTCATGTGCAACTGAGATTTTTCTCAGCTGGAACCTATGTGCAACTAAAAAATCATAGTTGAATTCACGTGCAATTCATCCGCAATTGTAAATATCTAAGTTAGCAAATCGCCTATTCCAACAAATCGAATTCTAGACCTCAGCTTAATGGTAACCATAGGATCGATCCCTACTAACTAGTTTGGTATCGACGAGGAGCCTTAAAAGGAAGATTGAATGCTTCATCAAAGATATATTTTGAGTTGGGTTTGAACAAAGCTATTCTTGGTACATCTCAAAAACAAAACCTAAGTTCCAACTCATAGACTACACAAATCACGATGCAGTCGGACGACTCTATAGTTGATTGACAATTAGCAAAATCCTAGAATTAACAAGTTATTTCATTTAAAGAGACACATGCCTCCCAATTTAATTGCAAAATTGAAGTCCGCCACAAACGCATGTTGTTATGCCTCATCATCAAGGAAAAAGCTCAAGATTGATTTTGAAAGCTGTTTACGTCAACATTAACAAAAAAAAAAGCAATTTACTCGTCTTTAAAAATGCAATGCATCGAGGTGAGTAGAAAACAAGCATTGATTTGAGGAACTAATTACGTCGAAATTATCAAATTATTATTTAATTTAAAAGGCCACTTGGTTCTAATTTCATGCGAATTTGGAATCTGTCATAAGCGCATTTAGTTAGGTCTCATCACCGAGGACACCACCCAACCAATGGAGCCATGTCTAAGTTAGGGCAGGACGGGGGTCGCAAGTTGCTGACTGAACATAACACCTTCTTAAAACAGACGGGACATAAATAAGTAACAAATCGAAGTGGAGGAGAAGGCGGAGCGTCGACCGGCGCGTGAACCGCGGCACAGGACGGCGGCGTAGATGGCCGGAGCACGCCGGAATCAGCCGGCGACGGCGAAGGCGAGCGGGGAGCGAGTCCACCGTGGGAGGAAAGAGAGGAGATGGGATGGGGAAAGTGGGATGTTTTTGCAGAAAAGTCTCTCGGTTTTCTTGAAAGTGCAAAAAGGTCCCTCACGGGCACTGTTCAACACTGTAGTTCTTCGTAAAGTGGTGGACCGCGGAGCAGTGTCTGGATTTGTGAGGGGTGTTTTTGCAAAAACGTCACGGTGTTCTCTGTGGGCCGTCCGATCGCCGAGCGGCGGCTCGGATCAGAGCACTGTATTTAATGTAGTTTGCTACAGTGCACGAGCGTTGTGAGGGCGAGAAAGGTTCCGTCTTTGATATAGTTAGAGATTCCCAGCTTGAAGGTAATTTCATTTGGAAGTAAAACGACCACGACGTGATCTACACTTACACAGACAATAAACCAAAAAGTGAACAAAGCTTGGCTACTACTTGAGAAAAACATGGGCGATTACATTGAGGATTATTCCGGTGTCCATTACACTAGTAGGGAAAAGGCTACCGCTGGCGAACGGAATTGGCCTACCGCTGGCGGGCGGGCGCACGCCAGCGATCATTACGCCAGTGGTAAATTTATACCGCTGGCGGGCGGCCGTCCGCCAGCGGTAAGGCTCGTTACCGCTGGCGGGCACAACTTCTGCCCGCCAGCGCTAGGTTATACAGCGCTGGCGTGCAGCTACGGCCGCGAGCGGTACATTTTTTTGAATTTCTTTTTTTCGGAAAATCGTATTCCAACAGTATCTACAGTACAGTAAATTCAAATACAGGCGTCAAACAAACAACATAAATATAGACGACCACATACAAATGATCAAAGTGCCATACATAGATACCTTAATTAGTTCATCACACATGCATTACAAATTAACCTAACACGCACAGAGTACTTAAGCTAAAGTTCGATAAGGTAAACAACATGCATTAGTTCATCACTTAACCTAACTTGAAATTTAACCTAAAACTACTCATCGAGATGACCCCGGCATGAACTTATGTCGGATGAGTCGTCCGACGACTCATCGAGATCCTTCCAGAAGCTCGAATCAGAATCGTCGTCGGTCTTCTTGCACGGCGACGCTGCACTGGAGGGTCCGGCGACGTCGGAGCTCGCCTGCCTCTTCTTGTTCCTCGCGGCGTAGAAGTCCAGCTCCGCCTACACCAGATCAGGGCGGTTCTGGCGCAGCGTGTCCATCCGCCACTCGTCGATCTCGGCAACGCGGCGAGCTATCCCCTGGCGGCGGTTACGCCGCGCCTCGTCTACGTCGACGATCTCCATCGGCGGCGCGAGGAACTCAGCCTCCTCCCGGTTCGGAACGTCAGGGAAGTTGAGCTCAGCACGCGGCCATCCAAACCTCCAGGCTGCCGCGTCGAATGCGCGCGCGGCGAGCTCCGCCTTGTCGAAAGTCCCCATGTACCAACGGTGGCCGTCCACGGTGATCTCCGCGGACCAGCGGCCAGATGGGCGGTGACGGACGCCAATGAACCCGCTCATGGAGCGACGGCGCGGCGGCATTCGCTGCATACAAGGCAAATAAAAAATGTTAAACAACAAATTTCAGTATAGAAATTGTAATAAGATGTAAAAACACAAACAAAATGATTAATGCCTCATCGCCATTCTAAAAATGTAATATAGTCAACTCTAAAGAATGCCTCATACTTAGAGTGGACACACAAATTATTCAGAGATGGCGTTAGCGAAACTTGTAGGATGCAGAAATTTTGATATTTGTGCATATCACAAGTTTCACGCACACCACCTCTGAATCACAGATATAGTGCCACACCATTTTAATCATCGGCAACCTAATAAGAATACAAAACATAACAACATTTTCGGCCAAAGTCATGTCAAAATTCACGAGAAATTTTGGCATGACTTCGGCTAAAAATATGACATATGAGTACCTGAATTTGCCGGAATGGAAGTTAATCAACATTCTGGCAATCTCAAAGGTCTCTAGGAGTACCTGCACACATTCATACACAACCAAAAAGATATGCAAAAGGCGGCATTTCAATTTTGCAAATTATCTAAAAATAGATTATTTCACCACACTAATTTATGCATTTCAATTTTGCAAATACCTAAACATAGAGGATAATTTGAACCTACCCTAAACATCAAGTAATTTGAACTAACCTAGTTTGAACTAAATTAATTAGGGAGAGGAGGAAGATGGACGGCGGTGGTTACCTCGACAGCGGTCGACGGGGACGACGCGGGTGCGGGGACGGCGCGGGGGCGGCGGCGGTCGAGGATGCGGCAGGGGTGCGGGGACGGCGCGGGGGGCGGCGGCGGTCGAGGATGCGGCCGGGGACGGCGCAGGGTCGGCGGCGGTCGAGGATGCGGCCGGGGACGGCGCGGGGGCGGCGGCGCGGTTGCCGGCACGGCGCGGGGACGGCGGCGCGAGGAGTTGGGAGCGGCCGCGCGCGAGGATCGGCGGCGCGGTTGGTGGAGAGCGCGGTCGCGGGTGCGGGGGCTGGGGCGGCGCGAGGAGTTGGGAGCGGCCGCGCGCGAGGATCGGCGGCGCGGTTGGTGGAGAGCGCGGTCGCGGGTGCGGGGGCTGGGGCGGCGCGGTTGGTGGGGGGCAGTGGGTTGATAGGGATGGGTGGGGGGGGGGGGGCAGCGGGTGGATAGGGTTAGGTGGGGGGCAGCGAGTGGATAAGAATGCGCGGTGGGCCCACGCGCGTGCGAGGGTTACCGCTGGCGGACAGCGCGTGCCGTCCGCCAGCGGTAATTTCTAGGTTTTTTTTACCCTTATATAAAGGGCCAGGGGCAGACCAGATTTGCCATCACCGCACTGCCGCCGCCCTTGTCCGCGCCGCTCGACGACCTCTTCGCGCCCGTGGCCTCCGCCGGCGCCCCTCCACACCTCCGTGGACCTCCCTAGTCCGTCCCCATGCCAATGTACGCTACCCTTTCTCCCTGATCCCCTCCTCTTCCCTACGTAGGTTGCATGCACCTTAGGTGTTTGATCAAATTCCCTTTTTTTTTCAGATCTCGAGCATATACGTCGGCGATGGCCGCGGCCGGACACCTGTTGGACAATAACGGCCCTGTGCGGGAATGGGCTCCGCCGGGCTGGCATTGGGAGGTGTTATCTTCCGGAACGCGTAGCTTGGTGAGAAATCCGGGCAACGTCGTCGACCCGGATCTTCTTGGGTGGCCTTCGCGTGGGCCAGGGAGGTTCCAGAGGGAGCCTGCCCCCCAGGAGGTGGTACGTCGCCGTATAAGGGAGGAGGACGTGCACATCCGTCGCTACATGTATATGTTGGATACGGTGTATACTAATACATGGCAGGCCTTGCAGAGGGATCCTTATCATGTTAGTATTGGCCCTGTGATGGTTCCTACTCTTTGGGTGAGGAGCGCGCGTGATGGACCCCGCGGCTTAGGACGAGGCAGAAGTTAGTTAAATAAAAATGGCATGGACTCCAGCTGTAACCGGATTAAATAAAGATGTAAGCGTGATACTTTTTGCATATTATTTTGATCAATGTTGCTTTTGTAAACTGAGGAAAATAATGTTCCCTACTTTGAATTATTCTGCAATGCAAACACTGTTTTATATTTGATCTCTTTCGGTGTGAATAGTCGTCCTGTTGGGCTGTCGTCGATCGATGACAGTTTTTCGTAAAAAATAAATAGAGTGAAAAAACACTTAAAAGATATATCCTCTTGCATAAAGTCTTTTTATGTGTACTAGTTGCTATGTGAAATGATAAACTTGATTTTCGACAAAAAATTCATAAACATTCTTCACAAAAAGTACTATCATGTAGAAACAACCTACAAAGGTTTCAATTCGATCGAATAAACGTACTAAGTTATGTCAAGTCTCAACGCATAGTTTGTGATAAAGTGCTCATATTCGACACATAGGTGTGTCTTGATATAGAAAGCAATGGTTCCGAAGGGAATTTACAGATTATTGCTATAAATAGCATTTTCGTAGTTATTGGGATTACAGGCTAAGTTAGCGCTGGCGGACGCTTTAGTGTGCCCGCCAGCGGTACTGAACTGACCGCTGGCGGACGACGTAATCCGCCCGCCAGCGGTACTGTCACCTTTTTTTCCCGCTGAGCTCAACCGACGCAACTACTGCTGGCAGGCCTATTTAGCGTCCGCCAGCGGTACATTCAGTACCGTTGGCGGGCACGTATTCTGTCAGCCAGCGGTGGTTTGCCCCGCCTCCTCCCAAATTTCCGCTCTTACCGCTGGCGTGCACGTATTCTGTCTGCCAGCGGTACGTTCAGAACCAGTGGCGGACACGAAAAACCGCCCGCCAGCGGTCGAAGCGCTGGCGGACGGAAACGGCGTCCGCCAGCGGTATGCTGGTGGATATAAGCCTTTTCCTACTAGTGTTATCACAATGCACGATATCGAAAGTTTTCTAACTACGAATTGCACGTTGTTGTTCTCGAAGGCGTCCTCTCATCGTGTCATACCGATGATAAAGACAGCAGCTATATCGCCGTATAATACGCCATCTTTGATCCTTTATTCATCCAGGTAGTCGGTTGACTTATATCCCGCTTCAGACCAGTTACGATTTCAAGCCCATGGGTGGCCAAATGGTCCATTTATCAGCCCACCCTTCGTTGCAAGCCAGCTGCAGGGAGGGGGGCGGTGGCCCCCTGGCTTTGTCATAGCTCCGCCAATGCCGAGGACACCACCCAAGTAATGAAAGGGCCATGTGTAGGTTAGGAAAGAGAGGGCGTAAGGTGACAATTATTTTTAATTAGTACCAAGATTTTGCACTTGAAAGTTCGTGACTGAACATAACACCTACTGAAAACAGACTGAACATTCACAACTAATTCCCAGCTAGAAGGTATCAGGAAAACTCAACTCAGAAGTTTTGGACCTGTACTGGTGATTGCTTGTCGTAAGAAACCGAAAATAGGGAGGTTCTAGACAAACTTCACCGAGAAGCTTTGGATCAAACCGAAAGGTGTTTAAAAGACCTTTATCTTGGTGAATCACATTCTTACTGGCATGAAGTTATGAAGCAAAGATTTTCCGGTGGTTCTGAGGAAGCTGATTGTATGGAGTAAAGAGAGAAAACAAGTTTAAAATTTCAAGAAGTCTAACTCAAAAAATAATATAAATTTTGTGCTAGTCATCGCTTTTCTCAAATTTAGAGATTCAACAAAAATTTTAAACATAGGTAAAACATTTTGCCTCATTCATTAGTTAAGCGTAAGAGAGTTTCCCAGTTAATTAATGGGAAGCCGATGAAAACCGTCACAAACCGGTGAGCGGCACCATACAAATCCACACACACCTGAACTTTGATGTTCTTTTAAAGTGATTCGGCCACCTGGTGGAGTGTGGCCTACTGCTGTGTTAGGATAAGCGATGAAGGATCCGTCGATAGTGGATGCCACTTTTAAGATCCCTCAGTGAGAGAAGCGCTCGGCTAGTTGGAAGAACCTCTAAGACAAGGCCACCTCGATGCTTCTACTACCGTTGACCCACGCATTACAAGGTTCCTTGGATGACACCTTACTCTAAGACTTATCTGGTCTCTTTGAGGGCGTATGCCTCTCACCATGATTCAAGTGAGAGTGAATGGTATTCCTGAAAAATGACAAATGGTACTTTTAATGGAGAGATAAAGTGAATAAAATAAAGAAATCTTGTTTTATAGGTCAATGGTGGACTAAGGGATAGAGTGTGGTGTATGGTATATTGTGCACCACCCACCTAGTCTCTAGCAAGATAGTTGTTTCCATTATAGAACTTAAAATGTTTATTATTAACAAATTAAACTTAAAATAACCACCTAATTCGCACCATGGCGTCTCACAGTGGTCATGATGTGTCCGATCACCTAAGAGGACTTGTCGTTGTTTCACTGTTTGTACTATGGTTATTACTGCATGGGGAGAAACACCCATTAAGCATGCCGTATGATGTGAGCGTTGATCGTGGAACCTCGTTAACAAACATTGTCTCATGTATACTTTTGCTAGGATCACGTATAATGCTCACACTCTTTCGCAGCCATATACTCTTTTGGTTCCCCTCCCCTAGTGGTGTCACCACCACAACCTCACCCATTCCTCCTCTCATTCTCCTCCATCCCACTTCTCTATCCCTTACCGTCGACCTCTCTCAGCCTCCTTGTAAACCGCAAACCCTCTTGTGGCTATCCTCCACACCCCGATTGAAGGTAATTTCATTCGGAAGCAACACGATCACAACATAATTAACACTTACACATAGCACATGGAGAAAAGAAGAGTCCGGCCAACTGCACGGCCGTAAACCAAACGGTGAACTAAGCCTGCCTACTCTTCTGAAAAACATAAGAGATTACATTGATGATTACTCCGGGACCATTGTCACAATGCACGATATCAAAAGTTGTCTTCCTACAAATTGCAAGTCTAACGCCCTGAAGGCAATCCAGACAAGTCGCGTCAGCTGTGTCAGTACGATCAGAAAGGATGGCGATGACCCCGTATAATATGGCACCTTTGATCCTGTATAATATGGGCCAAAATAGCCAGCACAAGCCTATTATTTCAAATCTAGGGGGGGGGGGGGGGGGGGGGGGGGGAATGGCTTTGCCGTAGCTCAATCCGCCAGCCTAGGACAACACCCAAGTAATGGCAGGGCCATGTCTAGGTTAGGGCAGAGAGGGGGTGGGGTGGCCGTTATTTTTAATTAGTACCACTTGAAAGTTCGATACTGAACATAATACCTTCGGAACATAACACCTTCGGGAAACTTAACTCGAAAGTTCTGGACCTATACTGATGATTGCTTGTTGGAAGAAACCGAAAAATACGGATGTTCTAAAAAAATACTTCACCAAAAAGCTTCGGATGAAACAAAAAGGTGTCTAAAAAACTTTTTCTTGGTGAATCACATTCTTACTGACATGGAGGTCCAAAGCAAAGATTTTTCGGTGGTTCAAGATAAACTGATTGTATGGAGGAAAGAGAGAAAACGAGTTTAAAATTTGAGGAACTCTCAGAAATAGTTGCAAGAAATCAAGTTCGTGTTATCAGCTGAATATCTTTTTTTATAGTAGTGCGTACGTATGACTCAAAGAAAATATAAAATCCAAACTTCATGGTAGTAATCTATTTTCTCAAATTTGGAGGTTCAACATTTTTTTAAAGAACATAGGTAAAAGATTAGACTAAATAAGCATGAGAGAGTTGCCAAGTTAATTGACGGGAAACAAGGCGGAAACCGTCACAAACCGCTGAGCGGCACCCATCCAAACCACACATGCCTCAACTTTGATGTTCTTTGAAAGTGGGTCGGTTAACTGGTGGATCGTGGACTAATGTTGTGTTAGGATAGGTGATGAAGGATCCGTCGAGAGTGAGAGAAGCGCTCGGCTAGTGGGAAGAACCTCTTAGAGAAGGCCACCTGGATGCTTCTACTCTCGCTGACCCGCGGATTACAAGGTTCCTTGGATGACACCTAACTCTAAGACTTATCTGGTCCCTTTGATGGAGTATGCCTCTCACCTTGATTCAAGTGAGGGTGAATGGTGTTCTTGAAAAATAGCAAATGGTTCTTCTAAAGGAGAGATAAAGTGAGGAAAAAAAGTAGTCTTGTTTTATGGATCAATGGTGGACTAAGGGATAGAGTGTGGTGTATGGTATATTGTGCACTACCCACCTAGTCTCTAACAAGTTGAAAATTCTATTACATAACTTAAAATGTTATTATTAATATTTATACCTTTTTGAAAGACTATTAAATGCAAGAAATAACCACCTAACTCGCACCATGGTGTCTCACAATGGTCGTGATGTGTCCATTGACCTTAGAGGGTTTGTCGTTGTTTATTACTGCATGAGGATAAACGCCTGTTAGGCATGTCGTATGATGTAAGAGTTGATCGCGGAACCTCGTTAACAAACATCGTCTTATGTATACTTTTCCTATGATCTAATCGCGTATAATGCTAACACTCTTTCACAAGCAGATACTATTTTCTTCCCCTCCTCTAGCGGTGTCACCACCACAACCTCACCCATCTCCTCCTCTCATTCTCCTCCATCGCATTTGTCCTCCATCCCTTACTGTTGACCTGTCCCCGCCACCTCGTCAACCATAAACCCTCTTGTGGCTATCCTCCACACTCCTATCGACCATCCCTTTAAGCTCGATAAGTCGATGTTACCGACCGATCATTGGTTAACCTTGAGAGGTGTCTCAATCTCAATCATCAGGCCAATCAACGAAGTTGTCGAGCTCGCCGGTTAGCCACCCACTTCTCTATCTTCTTCATTGTTCGCCTCTCCTTCTCCTCTTGATCGGTCCACACCGGTCACACGATAAGACCAACATGCCATTTTTCTGTAGTTTGATTTTTGGTATGCGAGTCTTTGATCATTATGGCGGGTGTTTTTATTTATTGTTATTTCCTTTTGTTTGTCATCCTTAGTGTTTAGACATGCTTGACATTATTGTACCGTTGACCTCTCTACGTCTCCTCATAAACCACAAACCCTCTTGTGGCTATCGTCCACTCTCCGATCGAGCATCCCTTTAAGCTTGAGAAGTCGATGTTACCTGACCGATCATTGGTTAGCCTTGACAGGTATCGCAATCTCAATCATCAGGCCAATCATTGTGGTCATCGAGCTCGTCGGTTAGCCGCCCTATCTTCTTCATTGTTTCTCCTCTCCTTCTCCTCCTCTTGATCGGTCCACACCGGCCACGTGATAAAACCAACACGCCATTTTTTTGTAGTTTGATTTTTTTGTATGCGAGTCTTTGACCATTATGGTGGGTCTTTTTATTCATTGTTGTTTTCCTTTTGTGTGTGATCCTTGGTGTATAGACATGCTTGACATTATTTGGTGCAGAGGTAAGGTGTAATTGGTATCTTTAGATATTAATATATTTCCTTCATCGTTTTTTCCTGGTGAAGTGATCAAAAGTCAAGAGGGTAAAACCATACCTTGGCAGCCACCGAGAATGTAAGGATTTCCTTGGTACCCTTTGGAGCAGTTACAGAGGTAGCCCGGTCCGTTGGTGGAGTCGACGCAGTCGCTGTTCGCACTCAAGCACGCGTGCGCCGTCTTCTTCTGCTGCGCATCCCGGCACGTCTGGTTCCCACCACCCAGCCCAGCACCGCAGACAGCCGCGTGCCGGCATCCATGAGCGCGACGGTGGTGACGTAGCTCTCCCGGAACTCGAACGCCGCCTCCTCCACGAGCACGGCGTACCCGCACGGGCTGAACCCCGCGACGGCGGTGCTGTTATACCGGTCGTCGAAGCCGACGTCGAAGTAGCTGATCCCTTTGGGGACCGGCGTCAGGCAGCACCCCGTGCCGTTGCACGGGGCGCCGTCGCGCGGCAGCGACGCCCGGCTCGCGCACTGGGCGTGGCACCCGACCACGTACCTGTTCTCGACGTCACCGTCCTGGGAGCCGATGTACGCGAGCGCGCTGCCGAAGAGTTGAACGACCACGTGGTCTGCGCGCCCATGGACCGGGACGCGCCGTCGTAGCACCACGAGCTGACGGGGCTCCGGACGCGCATCTTGCCGCGCCACGGGTCCACGCCGAGCACCTCGAAGCCGTCCACGACGAGGCGGGGGACCTCGGCGCTGCCGTTGTGGTGGCAGGCGACCTCGAAGGCACCGTCCCCGGCCGTGTCGAGGTAGCAGCCGCGGCCGATGCCGAACGGGTACGGGATGTCCACCCCGCCGCACTGTCCCCGGCTCGCCGCCGCCGCGGCCACCAGCCGGTGGCATGTTGTCGAGACGACGAGCAGTGTGGCGACCAGCGGAAGGAGCATCTGCGTTCTCGTTTGCTTAATGGACTCGACTCTGTCCGCGCTACCAAACTGTCCTAAATATACATGTCACTCCTACTCCAAACATTTGCTACCGCGTATAGCTTAATTTCTCCTCAAATTTGACGCACGTTTAACTCACTCGTGCAGTTGATGAACTACTAATCGGCCCCATCACGCGGTAGTGCTAATACTTCACAAACCAGAATAATCAAGCAGCTGCTTGCCGTGAGTCTAGTTAAGAGGTAATTGTGTCTCTCCAGGAAGGAGATCAGTGACCGGGATGATCCCTGATCATGATTGCCTCCACCGCTAGCGTCAAAGCTACTGATTTTTTTCACTTATTTTCTTTCTTGGGGTTTTTATTTTGTTCAAAGGATCCTTTTGGGGATAAAGCCACATTGGCCAGCGACCAAGGGACCGGTCATATGCTTAGAGAAATGAAATAGTGGTTGCACATTATTGTTTTTGTTGATCAAAATTAGCGAGACCATGATGCATGGTATAGTGGATGAGTGTATCACTTTAGCATATTAGTATAGAGAAACATGCGTGGTTACTCAAGACTCATGTCTGATCATACATCTCGTGTTTACTTATTCAGTGGCATAGCAAAGTGGACTGCAGCTTTTCTGTTTTTGTTTTCTGTTGACAAAACGAGTGTGCATGCATGCTTTTTTTTATTTATGGTAGGTAGCTAGATACTATGTGCAAGAATCGAGGAAGGGAAACATTGACCGAGCATACACATTAACCATACACGTGATAGATTTGTTTGATAGTTTGACTCGCTGTGAAAGGAGCAACAAAAAAGGGAAGCACACGCGTACGCACATCATAGACATGTACAAACACACTATACCATCACACTCACACAAAGCATATATTCAACCATGGAGTCCTATATTAAGGAAGTGATCACCAAGCTGGCTATGGTGAATCCGTATGCTGTTTGCGTCGGTATTTTTCTCTAACAAGTTTAGTCGAAACCACAGTGTAAATGTTAATATTTCTTCTTCTTCGTCAACTATTGAAAGGCAGTGGTCACACGGGTCACTCAGAAAAAAGGGCGCTATTTAGTCCGTTGTAAACTGTGAAGTAAACATTATTTGGATCAGATTGTGAAGTAACACGGAGATGCCAGAATTAGGTCCATAATACCATCCACGCAAGTACATGCTCGAGGTTCATCTGTGTTTCTTTCATTAACGTAGATCAAAATTACAAAGTGCGTAGGAAATGGATCTTATCCCCTCGATCGATTGATCTCTCGATCTCGTGTATGAATGGATCATATGCCAATAGGCAGTGTGTACAGTGTACAACCCCACTGTTTAGTGTTCTAATCTTTTTTGGTGGTTGCCGCGGCAGGAAAGCATGTCACACACATGCTCAAAGCCGAAGACTATGCGCCTGATGCACTGCATAGAACACTACCAGAAGATGTTCATTTCCCGAAGGAATTCGATTGATGCCACGTTCCAAACAAAGCCTAATTGACCAGAATCAGACAGCTGGATGCCCTGCCTTGGCTATATCTCAGCGGCCTGGTCCGGAAACGAACGTTCCAGATCGATCCCAGCGCCTGGAGCTACCTGTTTCCGGGTGACCAACTGCTGGAAGCTGATGGGCTCCGTGTAAGCAGTGCCATCGAACATGGCCGCCACGGCTCGCTGGTACGCAGCCTGCGTCTCGTGTACGTTGTCCCAGAAAACATACCGGCTGCGGTCCGTGCACAGGTTCGAGGTCGCGAGCAGCGACCTGCGCGTTGAGCCTCCCAACTCCGCAGCACGCGCGCGAAACCTCCTCCAGTCCTGATCATATACAATCCAACCATACATAGGTAAGTAAAACATTGCTTGCGCCGTTTGGAATTATCGCACAAGTTTTACACGAACAGTTGCTTTTCACACAAGTCAGTAGCCGATCCAGCGTTCTATATAACAAATAAAATTGGTACCTCAAAGGTAGTACGCTGGGTGGTCTGCTTCTACTTTGCAAAATATTTTTTGTTGGCCGAGAGGTTCCAACAGAAACTTAAAATGACCGATGGTCGCATTTAAGTGCAAAGAGAACTAACCATCCAGAGAAGGGTTGGACATCATGTCGCAGATGATGTTGTACATGCTGGCAATGGAGTACTCCATCCCAGGCATGGTAGCTGCTGTGGCACTGGCCATTTCAAGCCGGAGTAGGGTGTTGAACTGCCGCGCAAGAGAGTTGGTGGCATCATTGCAAATGGCATCATTTTTCAACGAAGCCCTGCTGCCCGGCAAGCATCCGATGGGCACAGCATCAAGCAGTCCTAGTCTCCGTGCTCCCAGATCGTATAATACCTGCTCGCATATTGTGTGTTCATTAGTGTGGTTAAGAAAACAGAAGTCAAAGAGATTACAGGATTTTTTTTTTTGAAGCGCATTACCGTAGGGGAATCCCCTACGGTGTAATTTTCAATTATATATAAAAGGGTGAAACATAATCAAGGTAGTCACCAAAGAGATTACAGGATATTGCAGCTGTGAACATCGTACCTGAAGTTCAATTTAAACATGTTTGGTTCTTTTGTATTTTGGGAAAGCAATGTCCATGGAATTGAGATGAATTTTTTTTAGCTCATTTTGAAATCACACCTTAACCTAGCCTGTCAGCAATGATTTTGCTCCCCATCTTTGACAACAATCATACCTTGATGTGCTTGAGGTAGGTGGAGACCATGTTGGCGATGTGGGCGCTCATGGTCCCACTACCATGACTTGTCGAGAAGTCGTTGCCTGCGGTGCTGATGAGGAATAGGGATCGAGAGAGCAAACGATTAACTCTATTATGACCCAGCTCGGTCTTGTTCATGTTCACCTTGATGTCCGCGAACAGCTTGATCTGTTCTCGGAGGGTGATCGTCCCATTGCCCTACATTTTGTCAGGCAAAGTCCACACATAACTACTCATCATTCGGTTCTAAGACACATTATGTTTTAGACATGGACACATTATCTCAACAGGGGCATGTTAACAATATAACTAAGAAGTATAGAATTACCAAATAAATGTTCATGAAAATCTAATCAATACTGTTTTCCTTTAACCAACCGCATCAATGTTTTCCCGTTTGATTGTCAAAGTTACATAGGTTATACTTCATTCATAATAGCTCATCATGTATTCTGAAACAAAGATAGTAGTAAATGATAATCAAGCATAATTACCAACTAGTACGGCATCATCCATCCCTGTTCAGGCTTCAGGGTCTAGTTTGCAGTGGTAATGAACATAGCAAGCTAAAACATGTCTAGAAAAAGCAGGTGTTGATTGGTTGTTGATTATGCACAATTGTACATTCATACAGTAGCGTCGAGGATGCCTGATCCACCAGAAGCATAATTGGCCCCAACCCGGCCGCTCAGGAGGTCGAGGCTCACTTGCGGCGTCAAGGCGAGGTAAGCTGGTGGGCTCAGATCAAACCCCACGCGCTGAGCTGCGTACATTCATATACATGTTGTAATATGTGTGCATCAGTATTAGCAAATCGGAAAGGAAATAAACGCATAGATCTTCCCTCGTCTAAGGAAAAAGAAGCAAGTACAGCATTCAGTATTCAGAAAGACAGTTTGCAGCATTTCACATGTATTTTTGTTGTGCAGCTAGCAAAGTCTGTACTGATGTAAGTAACAATTTGGGCTGCGTGCAACTGAGGAGGACGCTGGCACTCAAAATATCTGAAGCTACCCAGTAATCTGATGTAGTTATTTTCTGGTTGAGCCGACAAGGGTGTGAACTGAAGAAGCTTAAGGACAGTGAGTGCACCCAGAGATCTGCGGGACCAAATCAGTGACTCAAGGACTCACCGACGAAGTCGGCGAGATTGTAGCCATTAGTGAACCGCCCAGTCCGTCGACCGGGTGTGCCGTGCGGGAGGTCGACGCCGCAGGGGGAACCCGCCTTGGGCGCCGGCGGCGGCAGGAACTCGTTGTTGCCGACATCACCAACGAGTCGCCGAACACGTACAACGCGGGGAGTAGTGCTGCGCGGCGGCGGCGCGTCTGGCCGCCGTCACCGGCGGCCGAGGCCGAGGAGCAGACCACGAGGGCGACCGTGGCGGCAGCTAGCAGCGCAGCGCCGGCCATCCTCTGCTCTTCGTTGGGCAGACCAAGAACCGATGGATCGACGAACACTAGTTTTATGAGCTGAGGGTAGCTAGATGCCTACACATCATTTGACTTTCGTAAAATAAAAATGAAGAAAATACAACATCATCATCTTGATTAAATCTTGTCGAATGGTTAGACGTGTCCTTGTTTTTTTTTAAGATTCTCATTATAATATTAAAAGACGAGATACAAAAGTACATATACACCGTAGGATTAAACACCAACGACTAATCCCTCTTCTTCGGTACTACCGTCACAACCACCAAATAAAAGAAAAAAGAGACAGATCACCTCTTCATCCGAGCTCGACACGGGTTCATCCTGATCATCAACTTTTCGGACCTCCAAATAGTTTGCCATCAGACAAACCATTGCTGAAAAAATCAGACCAGAGCAGCACAACCCCCGACACACTATCGAACTTCAGCACTGTAGTAGGGAACTAGAACCGTCAGCCCCCTACTACGAACCCAGTACAAGGTGCACCATCTTCTAGCAGTCACCAGTGCAGACCACCGTCTGCATTTACTCGTGGACGAATCTTCTCTACTCCAGCATGAAAGCCGGAGACAACGCCGTAACAACGGGGACATAATACGAGGAAAACTCCATCTGATCGAGTCGCCGCCGTCTCGCCGACACCATCCATGAACCCTACAGCCACCGATCTAAAAGATCGGCAAGCACACAATGCTACCAACTCCGAGCGCGGCCATGAAGGACAACGCCGATGTGGGAGTGAAGTTGAGACGGATTTATTTACCCAGGCGCCGCTCCCACCACCCAAACGACGCACCATAGCAGAAAATGTCTAACCCTAACTACTATGCGGAGAAACTAGGTCCTCATCCCTCCTGCCGCCGGAGCGGCGAGCGGAGAGAGGGGAAACCAGTGCACTCGCCGGAGATTGGAGGGAGGAAAAACTTCCGTAGCCGCCACCTGACGGAGGAGACACTGAACCCTATGGTTTTCCTCTATACGAAAGCAGATGTCTATACCATTTTCCTCTACACCGGAGGTGTAATTGTTGCGGAGGGACAACGACGTAATGGTACTACCTGCCTACCTGGCAATACGTGACCGACTATCTGCGCCTGTGAACATGTTTTGATGACAATCTAAAAAAACACAGTTTTGATGACATATAATATGTAAGAACTCTATAAATTGGACATGGTGAGACATGAGCAAGATGGTGAAATTGATTTTAGGGCTCCTTTGAATAGCATAAGAATTTTAAAGGATTTTGATCCTTATGAAAAACTCTATGTAGGTCTTTTAATTCATAGTATTTAATTCTTAGCAAGTTTTTCTTAGGATCATTGCACTATAAAATGAAATTTCCATCTACTCAAACCCTATGTTACAACTCCTTTATTTTTCCTGTGATGCAAACACTACTTAATAAAAAATTATGTATGCTCTAAATACTTTAGGATTCTACTAGATGTGACATTCTAATTTTGCATTTTTCATATTCATGCGCTTTTCCTATCTTATGGACATTTTTCATATCCAAACATCCGAGCACTCCATGTGTATCTGCCACTCGAGTTCACAAAAAGATCTCTCCAAGATAAGGTGAGTTCGCTTATTACAATATGTGATCTAGACACTTTTTTGGATGGGTTGTTATTTCGTTCGGACGTGCTATGTGTGTTCAGGTATGAGCCCATCTAATGGGGACGAGAACTGGAGAAGTCGGGCCTTAAAGGAAATGAAGAAGCTGGGAAAAGCAACAGCGCCGTCGGACTGTTCTACGGAAGAGGACCACATACGTCACCGCCAGACACGTGTTGGACCTATCTGGGAACGTAAAACGCCTGAACACACGAAGCAAACCCAACATGCACAACCGGACTGTCCGGCGCCTATTGCCTGTGTGTTGAAGTCGTGGAACCGACAACGTCATGCCCGGGTGAGGCTCATTCTTATCCCTTCGTTTCTCTCTCCTATCTACAGTAGTCTTGAGAGTCGACCCCGGTGAACCGGGTCGCTCCGATGCTCTGCCTGCCGGCGTGCTCGGCTGGTGGTGGCTAGGAGGCGATGCCGGACTGCCTGTACAGAGTAGTCGTAGTTATAGCTGTAGGATTTGCTTTTCTGTTGTGTTGTGGCTTTATGCCGACTGTGGGCTTCATGCCCGGAGGATGGTGCAGGGTCTCTCTGGCCAGATCCGGCACCGGCTGGTGGTTCTACTCTTCGTTGCGGTGCTCCTGTGGGCGGAGCCGAAGGCGGCGGAGAGGAGTGCCTCGGGCAACTCCGTCAATAAGGCCTGTTGTGGCGGCGACTCGGTGGTAGCCTCGCGCAAGGTTCGTCTTCCTCCTCTTTTTCGCCATGGTGACGAAGGGAGCTGGTGGGAGGCCGATGCTTTGTGTGCTGTTGCTGGGAAGCTGCGGGGAATCGGTGGAGGCTCCAAGCGACGGCGAGGTGCGCCGCCGCCGTTCTTGGCCGAGGAGGCCTCTCCACAACTCGGAGATTCGTTCTCTGAGAGTATCTTCAAGCTGCAGCCTGAGGAAATCTCATGGGGGCCGCTGATTGCCGCCATGAACTTTGGCCCAGAAGATGGCCAGCTCAACCTCCAGATGCGGAGGCCCTTCCTTGGAGCGACGCCGACACTTCTCGCTTTCTTTGCCCCAAGTGGCGCTGTCCCCGGCGGCAGAGAGGGTGGCCGGAGTTGGTACTCCATCCACGGCAGTGCAGGTCATGGACCGGATCGCGTTTTCATTATCAGTTTTAGGGTTCATTGTGCTAGATTCCAGGACCAGGTTATAATTTCCAAATTTAGAGGGTTTTGTATGCAAAACTTTGTAACTGCCCAATATTAATGCAGCTTTTCGGGGGCCTTCGTGCCCTCTCCCCTTGTTAAAAAAAAAAAGACACGTCATGCCCTTGATCGCCAAAAGTGTCATGCCGGTCTATCCGGCGACCCTAATTGTGTGTAAAAAATTTAGTCTTTGGCTCTTGTATCACTTACCTAGCAAACTATAAACAGAACCCCTCCTCCTTAATTTTAGGGCTATAATAGATCTGAAACATTAGACTTTTGTTTTTTGTTTTGAAACAAGGCAAAAGACTTGCTATTTTCATTGATTATGAAGAAGAGAGATGCTCGGTAAATTACCGAGAAACCTGACGAAAACCAAAACAAATGCACAGAGTGTCGTTATGGAGCACGACCACATTGGGTACCACCACCATCCTACCTAGCAACCCACACGGATCACTCACGCATCAACAAAAGAAAATTCACCGTCGGGGTTGCCAGCAAACGTCATTGTCACACTCCTCCCCGAGCAAGCGACGCTGACTCCATCTTCGACGACCGCCAACAGAACCCTCGCCGCAGCAATGCCGGAAACCATGTCAGCCACACGCGACTTGTTAGGTATTCAGAACAACTACAACCAAAACAAAATCGTGGTTCAAGTGAAACAAATCGAGAGTGGAAACAAAATATGTTTTTGATGAGGTGGAACAAAAACTAGCACAAAATTTATATTTATATTTTCTTTGAGTTAGACTTCTTGAAATTTTAAACTTGTTTTCTCTCTTTTCTCCATACAATCCGCTTCCTCAGAACCACCGGAAAATCTTTGCTTCATAACTTCATGCCAGTAAGAATGTGATTCACCAAGATAATGGTCTTTTAAACACCTTTCGGTTTGATCCAAAGCTTCTCGGTGAAGTTTGCCTAGAACCTCCCTATTTTCGGTTTCTTACGACAAGCAATCACCAGTACAGGTCCAGAACCTCTGAGTTAAGTTTTCCCGATACCTTCTAGCTGGGAATTAGTTGTGAATGTTCAATCTGTTTTCGGTACGTGTTATGTGCAGTCACAAACTTTCAAGTGCAAAATCTTGGTACTAATTAAAAATAATTGTCACCTTACGCCCTCTCTTTCCTAACCTAGACCCCCTTTCATTACTTGGGTGGTGTCCTCGGCATTGGCGGAGCTATGACAAAGCCAGGGGGCCACGCCCCCCTCCCCGCAGCTGGCTTGCAACGAAGGGTGGGATGATAAATGGACCATTTGGCCACCCATGGGCTTGAAATCGTAACTGGTCTGAAGCGGGATATAAGTCAACCGACTACCTGGATGAATAAAGGATCAAAGATGGCGTATTATACGGCGATACTGCTGCTATCTTTATCGTCGTTATGACACGATGAGAGGACGCCTTCGAGAACAACAACGAGCAATTCGTAGTTAGAAAACTTTTGATATCGTGCATTGTGATAATGGACACCGGAATAATCCTCAATGTAACCGCCCATGTTTTTCTCAAGTAGTAGCCAAGCTTTGTTCACTTTTTGGTTTATTGTCTGTGTAAGTGTTGATCACGTCGTTGTCGTTTTACTTCCAAATGAAATTACCTTCAAGCTGGGAATTACTTGTTTATGTCCCGTCTGTTTTAAGAAGGTGTTATGTTCAGTCAGCAACTTGCGAGTACTAATTAAAATAGCTTTCACCCCACCCCCGTCCTGCCCTAACTTAGACATGGCTCCATTGATTGGGTGGTGTCCTCGGTGGTGAGACCTAACTAAATGCGCTTATGACAGATTCCAAATTCACATGAAATTAGAACCAAGTGGCCTTTTTTTTAGAGAACCCGCAGGAGATCTGCGCATTTATATATTAAGCATACCAAGAGAAGTTGAGTTACAAATGTGCCGCTGTTAGGCGAGCAACGACCACGGCCAACACCACAATGAGGGTGCGGCACCTACTGCTAACATACAGATTACTCTCGCATCGACCCACACCTGCAAGCTGCCCACAGCCTCCACTCGTCCACAATGGTGTCGAGCACCCGTTCAACCGTGGCAAACTGTCCATCAAACACCCGGGCATTCCGTTCTAGCCACAGCGCACGGATGATCAACATGATCAGGGAGTTGGCAGTTTTCTGGTCCTTCGAAGGCAGGTTCTTCACGGCGTCCGGCCACCAAGAGGCAAGGCAGCTCTGCGTAGAGGGAGGTGGCAGAGAAACCCCCAGCTTGGAGTTGATGCCACGCCAGATCGCAGCAGCAAACGGGCAGCGCATCGTCAGGTGCTCCATTGTTTCTGCCTCTCTAGCGCAAAGGGGGCATAGCGTATGTGAGGTGAGCCCTCGCCGCAGCCGGCGATCCGCTGTCCAGCACCTGTCTCTCAGCGCAAACCAGGCATGCAGCCGCACCTTCAGGGGGGCGAAGGAGTTCCACACTTGTGGTGCGCCCGGCATGATCGTTGATCCCTCAAAGAAAGCATTGTACGCCGTCCGGGCACTGAATTTACCTGACGCCGTCCACCTCCACTTGAACATATCATGGCCACCACCTATGGGAACGCTGCACACTGCATCCCACAGCTTGAGGTATTGGACAACTGCGTCCACCGTCAGCACCCCCACAATGTCCCTTGCCCAAGCGCTATTTGCAATGCCTTCCTGCACGGTCCGCCTCTGCCGAACGCCAGGCCTCACCAACGTCAAGAGTGTCGGCGCGATGGAACCCGCCGTTCTACCACCTATCCACGGGTCCTCCCAAAAACGATCCGTGCTCCATCACCCACCGAGATCACCACCGAGGCGTTGAACATCGCGGTTGCCTCTGGAAGAACTCGGAGTTGGAGGCCAGCCCACGGCTTATCATGGTCCGTCTTCTGTAGCCAAAGCCATCGCGTGCGAAGCGCCGCGTTGAGCCATCGCAGGTTGTGGAATCCGAGGCCTCCGATCCATTTCGGCTTGCAAATCGTGGTCCAAGCCACCAGGCAGTTGCCGCCTTTGGCCTCCTCTCTTCCAACCCAAAGGAAATCGCGCCTCAGTTTGTCCACTGCCTTAAGGAACCACGGCTCCAAGTCTAGCGCCATCAGCTGGTAAATAATTGAAGCAGTCATGACGGCCTGGACGAAAACCACTCTCCCATCCTTGGTCAGCAACCTTGCTTTCCAGACGCAAGCTTATTGGCTAGCTTGTCCAAGATCGATTGCAAGTCTGTGCGGCTAAGCTTCTTGATCGACAGCGGGAGGCCCAAGTAATTGCAAGGGAGTTGCTTAACTGGGCAAGCCAACGCTGGGGATATGTCATCAATGAGCTGCTGGGGGCACCTAATAGGCATAGCCGCACTCTTAACAAAATTGACCGATAAACCTGACGCTGCCCCAAAGCAGTCAAGAATCGCTCGCACCGCACCCAGCTCTCTCTCCTCCGGCCTCGCAAAGATGACAACATCATCAGCGTATAAGGAGACTCGGTGGCGCAAACCTTCCACAGACATGTCCGTGAGCACGCCCCTACGCTCGGCTTCCTTGAACATGGCCCCAAGCACATCCATAACAATGACAAATAGCAGCGGGGATAGCGGATCCCCCTGCCGCAGACCCCGGGCATGCCGAAACCTCGCGCCGGCGCTGCCATTGACTAGGACCTGAGTTGTGGCCGTGCGCAGCAACAAAATTATCCACTTAATCCACCGCGGTCCAAAACCACGCTGCCGCAGGATGCTAACGAGGAACGGCCACGCCACGCTGTCGAACGCCCGCGCTATGTCTAGCTTTAGAAGAAGAGCCGGGACATGCTTGCGGTGCAGCGTGACAGCGGATTGACGAACAAGAAGGAAGTTGTCCTGAATGCATCTGTTGCGGATGAAGGCGCTCTGATTGGAACTGACGAGCTCTTGCATCTTCGGAGCGAGGCGCAGCGCAAGCAACTTCGCCAGGAGATTGGCAAAGCTGTGGACGAGGCTAATAGGCCGGAAATCGCTCATCTCCACCGCTCCATCCATTTTGGTACCAGCGTAATCAGCGCCCCATTTAACTTCTCAAAATCCTGATCTCTGCCCACAAAGATAGCGTGCAACGCTGCTAGAACATCCACCTTGATTACCTGCCAGCACGCACGGTAGAAATCCCAGGAGAAGCCGTCTGGCCCTGGCGACTTATTGCTCGGCATGGCCTTTATTGCGGCCCAGACTTCATCCTCAGCAAATTGGGCCTCCAGCCCGGCAAGATCCCCCACAGCAAGGCCCAAGTTTGGAAGATCGAGATCATGCTCACGCGCAAAACCCGAGCCTAGTATATTGGCAAAATAGCTCGAAGCCACATCCTCCTTTCCGTCCTGGTCACGAGCCACCCGGTCGCCATCACGCAAGCACATGATCTGATTGCGACGCCGTCGCTTGGACGCATGTATGCGAAAAAACTGAGCCGTGGCATCACCATCCCGGAGCCCCTGCACCCGCGCACGCTGCCTGGCTATCGTGCGCTCAAGAGATGCCAGCCCAAGGAGTCGCTGCTTCAGCTGTCGCAACAGAGCCAGCTCCACGGGACTAAGGCGGCGGTCCTCCTGCGCCGTCTCTAGACGCAGAATAACCTCGTTAGCCATCAAAATTGGTCACGGATGCTGCCCACACACTTCGAGCTCCAGCTTTGCAAATCCTTAGCCAACCGGCGAAGCTTAAAATCCATCCTTGCGATGGGATCCAAAGGCGCTCCCGTGCTGTCCCAGCTCCCTACAACCGCCTCATGGAAGCCTTCAAGCTTCAGCCAAAACCGCTCAAAACGAAACCTCTTCTTGGCCACAAAGCGGACAGCCGTGGACATGAGGATTGGACAGTGATCCGAGAGCGATGACGAGACCGCTGAGAGCGAGGCGCCTTGGTGCAGATCATCCCACTCCACCGAGCAGAACCAGCGGTCAAGCTTGACCAGCGTCGGCTCCTCGCGCGCGTTTGACCACGTGTACCTTCTGCCCAGCAACGTAGCCTCCTTAAGCTCCAACTCGTTGATGCAGCGGCGGAACATGCCCATGGTGCGTCGATTTAGGTTAGCGTTGTTCTTGTCGCGTGCCTCTAGGATGAGGTTGAAGTCTCCGGCGATGGCCCATGGGCCAACAAGGGCTGTCCGCAGCGATCGTATTTCGGCGAGGAAGTCTGCTTTAAGCGCATCAACTGCTGGCCCATACACTGCTGTTAGCCACCATGGATCTCCGCCTTCCACCGAGAGGTTGATGGATACGGAGTATCTGTCCACTCTACTGCTAAGGACACGCACGTCCTCGGACGCCCAAGCGACCACAATCCCTCCGGCGGTTCCCACCGCAGGCAAGTACGCATACCCGTCAAAGCGGGTTCCGAAGGTTTCATTGATCACAAAGGTGTTACATCTTGGAGCTTAGATTCCGACACACACACCACTGATGCCATCGCATCCGCTACAGCCGCCTTTACAACTAGGCGCCTAGCGCGATTATTTAACCCACGTGGGTTCCACACCGCGATATTGAGGTTTTGTGCATCCATTAAGAAGGCCTACAGAACCACCACGGCGCGCGGTCTAGGCGACCAGCACATCCACCTGGGGTCCCTCGTCCCCGTCCACGAGGCCGCTGCTCAGGCCAAACAACGCAGTGAGCGCACGGACATGTCCAGCGCCAAGCGGTGAGGAGAAAATGGCTGCGTATTCCTCTAGCTGCGAAGCGGACAGCCTCTCCTCATCCTTGCAGATACCCAGCTTCTTCATGAGCAACGCTTGCGCTCGCTTGATCGCCGAAGTAGCAACCACACCCTTGCCGGCGATACGCCTGCTCCGCCTTGTGGACGGCTGCGAGACCACAAACAGGCGGCGCCGCACCAGCTTAGGGTCGGGCAGTGACAGCAACGGGTCCTCCAGCCTCCTACGGAAGAGCTCCAGGAGCCTAAGCAGTTCGGCCGTGTCCGCAGCAGCACATGCCCTCGACTCCTCAGGCGCATGCAAAGCGAGCTCGCAGTCGGGTCTTGGATCCGCATCAGCACCCACAATCTGTCTCCCGTCCCCAGACTGAGGTAATGGGTCCACTCCTGGCAGGCTTGCCCTTGGCGTGGCCTGGCCAGCTAGCGACCCCACAGGGGCAGCAGACACACAGTCTGTTCCCGGCGCCGCAGACACACAGTGGCCTTTTAAATTAAATATAATGATTTGATAATTTCGACGTAATTAGTTCCTCAAATCAATGCTTGTTTTCTACTCACCTCGATGCATTGCATTTTACATGGTATGATGTAATTGTGTATTATTTGTTACATGTAGGCATGTAGCTAGCACAACACTAATGTTATAATTTTTGGAACCGCCCCGTCGATCCACCTCGCCGCCGTAGATCCCCGGGCTCCTCCACCTCCGTCGGCCGCTCCGGCGGCGGGATGGTGGGGGAACCCCTCCTCTCGGTGTGTTTATAGTGTAGGACTCGGTAGGGACCCGGCCGGCGGCGCTATGGAGGCGGTGGTGCCGGTGGTGGGTTGTTTGGCGTCGGCGCGCTCCCCTCCTGCGGTGGCGCTCCTTGGAGTTCTCCCGCGGCGCGCGTGACTTCCCGAGCTCGAGGTTCGTCGGAGGCCTCGAGTTCTTGCAGGTGCTGGCTCCGGGCCGGCCGCCTCGTTCTGGAGCAGCGGCGGTGCTCCCTTCTTCCTCCCCTCCGTCGTGCGGGCACGCAGAGGCCGAGAGCGACGACTTCCCGGCCGCGACGAAACCGACTGCAGGCTACAAGGCGACGCCGGCTCCAGGAGGGAGCGGCGGCAGCGGCGCGGCGGCGCGTCCTCGCTCCGCGTCGGAGTTGGTACGGATTAGGGGTCCCAGGGACCTGGATGTAATTTCAGTTTTCTTTGGGGTGTATGCCACTGCTGCTTAATAGATCTGAGGTGTTATTCGCAAAAAAAACACTAATGTTATAATTCACGTTTTGTTCAGAAATGGAAGTTATAGTTATACTTATACATGCTATTTTTCTTTGCGGTGTTGTTACTAGATCATAGCTAATGATTTCAAAGTACAAAGATGTGACCTTCTCATCCATAATACAAATAGAATGTGCACTTCCAACCTGATAGTGACAAACCATGACGCACAAAATTTCCCCAGTTGTTCTCGTGCAAAGGATCATTCAGAAACTTTGTGATGTCCCCTGTAGTGGTGATGGGACTATCCGGAAGGGTCACGACATGTGGAGAAAGTGGTAAGCACCGAACTTTTCTTATATCCACTGCTGCTATGTTTCCTTCCAAAATTTTCCCAAGGTCACAATCTGTGAACCGTACAGGAACTCAAGCATGGGGAACGAGTTTCATCTTCTCCAAGTAAATATTGCGATGCATGGTAAGGTTTTGCATTGCACTTAACATTACTGCGCGATTCGTTCAGTTTTTATCTTGGTTCTGGGTGTTGATATTTTTGCACACTGAGCTTTCACCCATGAATCACTTAGTCTTAGTATATGTCATGAGCTATATCATGAACCTGAGTATATCATCACGTTTCTACTCAGCCAGTCTTTGAAGAGTTCCTCTGGAATGGTTATTACATAAACACCATCCAGTTATTAGTAGACGTTTACTACTAATATGAGGAGGAACAAAAACTAGTACCCATAAAACAAATAATAACTATCAACTGAAAACAAGAATGTTTATATCTAATGATACCACACACCGAAACAAATCACCACAACCAGAGGAAACAAATACAAATTAAAATAAAATTACTAAGTGAAACAAACTTCATTGCAAAGGAAAAACCAAGAAAAAATAAGAAAATAATACTCGGCATAATTAACTGAAGAAAAAAACTTCATGAAAGAAAAAAATGTAAAAGAAAAGAAAAAAGTTACTTGAACGAGGCCATGCACATGATAGAAACTTGTAGGCGAGTGGCCGGTGTGTTGCACTAGGCCCGTTATAATTTAATTTATTGGCCCAATAGGCTCATCCGCCCAGCAAATTCGAGTTCCCGTCGGCCACAAGTTGCTTTGGTTCGTAGAGAAAGCCCAAGTCCACGTCGTACTACTTCCAAACCCCAGACCGACCTCCGCCGCCGCCGACCTCGACAAATCCATGGCCTACGCCGCCTCCTTCCAATAGCCTCCCTCTCTACCAGCCGGCAGCGGCGATGCCTCCTCCCAGCCCCAACCAGCCTGATCCTCCTCGACACGCTGGGCTACATCTCCAATTCCAAGAACGCGACCAAAGCCCAAGCCATCACCAGCACAAACCACGCGGTCGCGGTCTCCTTCTTCACCGCCGAGCCGCCGGCCGTCTCCACTTCACCGTCCACTGCCAGGGCCTGAGGAAGGAGGACTTCGTCAGGGAGCCCCGCATCGTTCACTCGGACCACAACCTCGTCCTCCTCAGCCTCCCCCTCAAAGGCGGTAGCGGAACCGAGTACTTCATTTACAGGGCGGGGGGCACGCCGACGCTCGCTCCGCTCCCGGACGTAGATTGTCATCTATCGCAAATAGCGGCCTTAGCTTCTATCGCCTTCGTGCCCTACAGCGATGGCGAGTACTTCGTCCTGGCTGCTCTTGGTCTAAAACGCACGCCTGGACAATACGAGCTACATGTCTTCCGATCCGAATTGGGAACATGGACTGAGAAACTCATAGCTTTGGGAACATCTGTGCTGGGCCCAAACATGATGACCATTAATCCTAGCAAGGTGATCATGCTTGGAGGTGGAGAGATTGGCTGGGTCGATCTTTGGGATGGCATTCTGGTATGCAACATCTTCAACGAGGACCCTGGTTTCCGTGTTATCCCGCTGCCTAAACCGCTCCCAGCCAACCATCCATACAAAGATAATTCTTCTGCAGAGCAGTTCCGTGATGTCATTTGCACAGATGGCTTGATCAAGTCTGTTGAGATGGAGTATTGTACAAGACGCATTATCCGTGAGATACCAGATGTCTCACAAATGGAGCTACTCCATGACTCTGAACTAATGTTGGGTGAGACTGCCGATAATGGGAAGGACACCTATGAGTACCTTTGTTGGAGGATCATCACATGGAACAGGGCGATTGCTTCCACCTGTTGGCGCAGGGGCAGCTTGCTTCATGTTGATGAAATCCTTGTCAACAACCCAAGTCACTCTGTCCTGCTGCCTGATCTTGTGGACAAGGTTGCTCGAAAGAACCTTCAAACAGGCTTCCCCACACTGAGCATGGATTGTAGTGACGTTGTTTACCTCGTGTCCAAAGTGGAACCAAAGGACAGAAAGGCTTGGGTCATCACCATTGACATGCGGAAGAAGACGCTGGAGGGCTTGGCGCCATTCTCTACCGAAAGATGCATGTATGTCAAACCCGACTATGTTGCCTGTGCCTTGTCGAAATATCTGAATACAAATTCAGGTGACAGTGGCATGTCTCTACTCTAAGCAACCATATCTTCAGATCTAATGTCAGCAAAGCCTTTCCTTTACCCCCCCTCCCCTTCATTGGGAATATTTTCATATGCTGGAATGTTTGGTTACTGCATGTATTACCAAATCTATTGGTACACCACCAGGTTAGTCTGATAGATGCCAAGATATATTTTTTATTTCTACCAATCTCTACATGAGTAACTAATTCTTGTGCATCTATCTAAATAATTCCAATACTATTGTTTGTTTACAATGTAGTGAAGCGTTTTGAGTGAGTTCTAATAACAAAGATCTTAGCATGGCTTCACCTGCTGTTAAATTTGTATGATACGTATGTTCTATGGTACTTACCAACTCAGACCTGGTTTCAACTTGATAGTTGGTCTTGATTCCATAAGTGCACACTTATGGTCTGTAATATATAAAAACATCGCTCGTGATCATAACACGGCCGTATTGCAGCCAGGTAATCGAAGCATTGACAAACAATCTTACTAGAAGTTAGAGCATCTCCAACCGGAGTTGCCAAAATTGGCCCCCAAAGTACGACCGGACGTGTCCGCGGACACTGTCCGGGGTAAACTAAAAAACGACCTCCTACAACCATGCCCCCCATATCCACACCCTCAAAACCATGCTAGCCATGCAACGTAATAAAACTACGTAGATCATCAGAGATTCGGAGCTCAACTGATTGCATAGATCGATCGGAGCTCATAGTTCGAACAGACAAACAAAGTTCGGATTATAGACAAGGACTAAAACCAAGGACTAAAAATTCAGACAAAAGAGGGCAAACCGGCGCGGCAGCGGGATCCGCCTTGCGCAGCTGACGGAACGCCTTTCCCTCCGTCTCCGGCGTGCGCATCCGCTTGGAAGACGGCGGGGTCTTCGGAACCGTCTCCGGCGTGCGCATCCGCTTGGAAGACGGCGGGGTCTTCGGAAGAAGCCGCCATCCGCCGGCCCCGTCCGGCAGGATCTTCCACCCAGGTGGAGCTTCGACGGGGGGAGGGGGGGAGGGTGTGGGGGAGGGCCGGCGGAGATGAGGAGGCGCAGATCTTGGCGCCGGAGCCGATGAAGCCGCGAATGACGGCGCCGGCTGTGTCCGAGCTCGCACCGGCGCAAGCTCGGACCAGCAGCTGCATTGACCACCGCTGCGCGGCGCCGTCGCGCTGGATCTGCCGCAGTCCTTCAAGGACTGCTCGCACGCGATGCGGAAGGCCTCCTCTTCCGTGTCTTCTACCGGCATCGGTGCCGCCGCGTCGCTCTGCTCGTCCTCCGAGAGCAGCCATTCGCCGGATGATGAAGACATTGCGGCGAGCGGAGGAGGTGAGGAGACTGTACGGCGAGCGGAGGAGGCGAGTGGAGGTAGGGTTTGGTCGGTGGGTGGGGTATTTAGTGCCGGACGGAGGTGCCACGCGGCGGAAGTCAGCGACGACGGCCGGCCGTTCAGCGGCGACGGTCAGCCTCCTTTGTGGGTCCGCGGTGTCAGCGGCTAAGGGGCGGACGCGTCCGGGCGCGTCCGGGCCGCCCCAAACCCGCCCCAGATATGGGCTGGCTTTGGGGTGTGCTGGACCGCCCGGTCGTTTGGGCTGGCTATGGGGGCCGCGGCTGGGTCGCGTTTTTTGGCCCAAAGGCCGTCCGGGCGGTCCGCCCGGACGTTTGGGATGCCTATGGGGGGCTCGCTTGGAGATGCTCTTACAGTTGTATCCCTTTAACTGATACAGTACATGCAACCTTCTTGGGCGAGTTCAATAGTAAAAGATTTGGGCGTGATTGGTAATTTGGTACGCTCCATTCCATACCTTATGGAGCTTGGCTCAGCAGTGCAGCATTTTTTATAGCATGGTGATTCGTTAGATGCATCCTTCTCCACACCCAGGCTAGAGTTGAGTACTGCATGCAGCAATTTTATGAGTACTTAGCACATACCCAATGAGGTTAATTAGGGATAATTAAGATAGAGGTATTAGCACTGGAGGTAGTTACACGGTGGGTGTTTCATACAAGAACTTGTAAAAGTGCACAAACTCATACAAAAACTTGTATTGCGGATTCAAACTGGTACAAGTGTGTTGTGAAGACGACATGTGGCCGCCAGCGTGGAAAAGTGGCGCGAACACGCGAGTTGGTTTATTTTCAGAAAACCCCTGGATTATGCGAACCATCACGGACAGGTCCAATTCCAGTTCCTCACTCTCATCTTTCGAATCCCTAACCCTAGGCGGAGGCAGAGGCGAAGCAAGTCACAGATCAAAGCCTTCAATCAGCATGAAATCGACCACGGATGCATGTGTGAAACCTTTATCAACGACTACCATTGCGGTTCTTACCGTTATTTGACCAAATCCATTCTAATCGCCACCACGGTAGAGAAGAACGACAGAGGCAGACAAAAACAACGCGGGAGAGTAAGAACAACGATTTCGCGCCTACGAAAACTCACCATACTCCGGCGCCTCCATGCCGTATAGGCGATAGAAAGTATCATCCGCAATGATCGCCGCGGTGGACGTCGGTGCAACGGCGACGGCGGCGCAGCCGCGAGGGCTTGGACAGAGAAGGCAGGTGTGCGTCAATCAGGAAGCAGTTGCGGTTTATAAGGAAGCTCACGGGGACTTATCCGTAAATATAAGTTAAAACGGGTACCTGTTAATGAAATTTTCATGTCTGGGATTGCTGGAAGCCGTGGACCAATCAGGCTGTTGTGTGTTAATCAGGAAGCAGTGGACCAATCGGGCTGTTTCAGACTCTTTTTGTATGAGTTTGCACAACAAAACAAGTTTTCGTATGAGTTTGTGCACTTTTACAAGTTCTTGTATGAAACTGCTCCCACCGTGCAACTTGTTGTACCTCCGGCGCTAATACCTCATTAAGATATAATTTGATTTTGTTAAAGTGGGTGCATCGCATACTGCTATCTAGTGAATATAATTTGAACAACAATCTTTTGTACAGTAGCTCATCAAGGTTCTGGTCCTATAGTTAGCTTGTACATTAATTAGTTTAGCATGGATTAAGGGATGTTAATAATGGTCACTGAGGGTGAGGGAGGATCTGAATTTTACCATCACATTTTAGTGCATCTCCAATGTTTTTTTTACCATTATACTAGTATAAGATTGAGTTAAATCACCCATGCAACCAACGGAAGGATCATGTTGCTGCTGGGGTGGGGGACTACAATTTTTGATATCCTGCTGTTGCTGAATGCTGACCCATTCCATGCTGAAGCCTTGGCTTGCAGAGAAGGCCTCCGTTTCGCTTAGAATCTGTTAGGAATAGACTCAACCGTGTTATAGGGTTGCCTAATATGCCCAAAGCCAACCGCCTCTTCATCCGAAGAGACACTCTCCAAGCAAACTGACATATCCTAAAGACGCCTTTACTTGTAACTGACATCCCGAGCGGCGAGCGGATGGGAACCATTGATGTCAATGAAAGAAATAGTTCGATTCATTCTGTCCCTCGATTCTCTCTCGATGGCTCCCGTTTTTCTCTTCTAACACGTTATCAGCACGCTCGCCGCTGAAGAGCCATAGAGCCAAAGAACACCGGCGAACTCGCCGGAAGAAAGAAGAATTGGGGATCGAGAGCAGTCTCTCTCCTTTATCTCTTTGATTGACCACGTTGGCTGCATACGTGGCCACCTGCATGCGGAGACACCAACAGATCCTGCTGTCTACTTCGTATATATTGTAGTAGTTATTTGCTTTATTGCTTTTAGTACTAATTTAGCTTATTAGCAAATTAGTCTTATAACAGTAGTCCTAGCAGTAATTTAGTCCCGTTTAGACCTGTTCAATTCAGTACATGTATTCAGTACTGTTTCCTGTTGAGTACCCAAGTATTCCAGATGTTGATGTAATATATTTCCGTGTGTGCACATGTTGAGATTTATTACATTCCCTATTTGCAATTGAGAGTTTAAATTTCTTGCAAATATAGATGCAAATCTAAAGTGATTTCTTCAAAATTGATGTTTTGGGATCATGATGTGGTGTGTAGATTTATCTACCACTACTGTTTAAGCCTACATATTGTCATTTTGACATTATGATTGCCAATGTGCTCTTCCATACATTTTAATTAAGTTATGACATAAGGCATTCGAAGTGTGAGTATCTATACTCCGCTAATGCTGCTAGATCTACTCCAAATATCTTTTGGAGATTATCTACAACGTGCCATACTTAACAATTTGAGGTTCACACTAATGAGTTCAAGCCAACATCTTGAAACTTCATTTATTTTCCATAGTTCATTACGACATAACCATGATGGATTTTAATTTACAAATGTAAATTAATATTCTCTGTTTTACCATGTAGGTAAACGATGGCTCGAGAGTTTGATGCACTCGCTCTCAACGGCTACAACTACCCTATATGGGTCATGGACATCAAGATCTCCCTTGCGTCTCGTGGATTAGTGCGTGCAATCCAGACCCCAGAGAATCCACCCCGGCTGGAGTGACGCCGTGACAAATGAGCAAAAATATGCTGCTTTGTACATCATAAGGCACCATATTCACCCAGATCTAAGTCTAAGTACTTGGAGGAAGAATCCCCTAGTACCTTGTTTCAGGCCCTCAAGACGAGGTATGAACATCAGAAGGCAGTTGTCATGCCTAAAGCACTCCATGATTGGACACACCTCCGACTCCAGGACTTTAAGTCTGTCGGGGAGTACAATCATGAGGTTCATAAGATTAGTTCCAAACTACGCTTTTGCGGGAAGGAACCTACTAATGCGGAGAAGATAGAGAAAACTCTCTCTACTATGCTCCCATTGACAGGATCCTCCAGCAACAGTACCGTGCTCGCGACCACCAAGTCTATTCCGATCTTATTCATATTCTACTTCAGGCTGAAAAGCATGATGAGCTACTCGCTAAGAATGTCTCACAGTGTCCGGTTGGTTCTCAACCTCTACCTGAAGTTCATATGAATGTCTCGAACGGACTAAAGTTTGATGGTGGCTTCAAAGGCAAGCCCTCAAACTTCAATGGTAAGCGAAAGCGCAACCGGAACAGGAAGCCTAGAAACTCTAGACCATGGGAAAGGCACTGCAAAGCCCAAGTTTGACAAAACTTCAATGGTAAACTCTAGACCATGGACTACACGCACTCCATTGACAAGTGCAAGACCCCAAAGCATCTGGCCATTCTGTACCAGCAATCCCATGGACGCAACGCACTTTCCCAGGGAAAAGGTTTGAAGCCAACTTCAACCTTCATCCAGATGGCACCGATGGAGCTGGTTGTTCGCAAGACGTTCCCCCGGGACCTAGCAACGCCGTTACTCTCCTTCCATCAGAGGACCCTACAGGAACGGGGACATGATGGTTGAGTACGCCTCAACGACGTGTTTGGAGACTTCGACTAGTCCCGCTACCTCCTTAGTGATTGATATATTCATGTCCATTTGTGATGTTGTAATAGAACATAAGTGTTGTTGTCATTTATATTGTATCAGCACTTTGATATAATAAGATTGTATATATTTATATATTTATATATCTCATAAAGATTTCCATATTGGAACTTCTTCAATTCTAAATAGATTTCTACGAGTGCCAATCCGATGGATGTGGATCAAGTATATGAAAATGTACCCACTCTATTGTCTAGATTGTACTACACGTACACCTAACTCGTAGCACATGTTGCATATAATGCAATTCCATCGGTCATGTTTTGCATGAGCTAAACATTCCCAGTCATGAGATGTTGTGTGCACATATTGTGCCAAAGGATCACTTCGGCCCCTTGAACGCATTCAAAGGTGATAGTTGTGGTCCCAGCCAACCATCGTTTGGACTAAAATGAATTCAATCAATTCGAATGGACAAATATTGTTGCAGAATTCTCTTCACATGCCTCCACTATTTAGTGCATGGCTCGAGGATTGAAGTTCAGCACAATGTCCTATGTGTCCATACACAATTGTTTTTGGCTCCATCTCTGATCAAAAGGATTTTTCTCATTGCACGACCCATGTTATTGAATTGCAATTTACCAACTTAACATTGGAGTCACACAGTTTTACACGCTGCTAGTGACTAACTGCATACAACGGTACTTCCCCTCTGCAATTGATACGTGGAAATCCTCCGAGCATTTTCCATCCGCGTAAAGTTCGGAAGCGCTTCACGCGTACCGATCTCACTACCGCAGCGTACATCATAGGCCCACATATGAGGGATCTATGTGGGGTACAGATATCCGTCGATAACCTAGTACCTTGAACCCCTCATAAGGGATGTATTCATAGCCTAGTATGCTGATTGTTTATATTTAAGGAGAATTATTTCTAGGCATTAGGGGGAGATTTAAAGTACCACATCGAATGCCAGGAAATCAATTGGGACTTCACGTTCCTCCTCATACCCACGTACTCAAGAATTTGGACTCTACGTTCGATTCACAAATTTGCAACACATGCAAATAACCTGCCAGATTCATTTACTGATCTCAAAGGTGTTACAAAATCCTTCAATCCGGTTAGAAATGCGCCCGAAAGAGTGGAGGTACCAATAAAAACCACTCAACTCCCAGTTTTATAAAAAGAGGGGAGTAGTACGGCCTCTGACCAGGATCCAGCTTTTCGCAAAGCAACAAAAGGAAATCGAGGATAAATCCTCTAAATCAGTAAATGCAAGTCAACCTTGCGTTGATGAACACCTAATGGGTAGTATACACCCAGTGGAAGGGAAACCTCCACAACCCCAGCTCCAGCTTGCACACACTGGCTGGGACATCGGAACACCCAGACTCACGCGTATTGGGAAATCACGAAGAGTCATCAAGGGTGCATGATATTGCTCCAACTATATCGATTCTGGAGAATCATATAACCAAAGCCTACAACTGTCGACAAACATCTCTTGTATGATTGCAAACAACCTTCACAATGATTCAGATCCAAAGACCATGGCCATGGCAGAGTGTGAACACACTTGCTAGGACTGAACTCATCAAAGGATGCAATCCAAGCAGATATAGCCTCGCTCTTACAAATGAATTCCCTATGGGATTATTCAATGTGTTTTCTTCCAGAAACGGAATGAGAAATACTAGGTGGTGAGAAAGCAAGGCTTGTAGCATAAGGTCGGGTTTCCGCAGAGATCCGAGACCTACTCTCCAGACATGAGTGAAAATCTTTCCGATACATATATCATTGGCAGCACAAAATCATCTATCTGTGCAGTTGATAGGTGTAGTGACAACATATCCATGTGGATCACTAGATTGCGACATGTATGGTTCCCGATGGAATCTCTGTCCAAATCGAAACACAAATGCAACATGTATTGTGTAAAAATCAATAAGTCACTCCAAGACTTGTTGTTGTCGGTATATTTTGGTACAACCGGCGTAATGAGTTCTTGTACACAAGGATTACTCCTACCAAGATGATTACCCATGCGTGTATGTATGTCATAGATAAGGATAACTCCTAAATGACAAAACACGTGATCATCTATCAGACGGATTTGAGATGAAGAATCTGGATAAACCCATTAGTGCTTGTGATTACAACTCGAGCACCTTCACTCAAGTATTATAGTACACTAAGATGCCTATATCCAGAAAATTAGAGAAATTTGATATAGACAAGTCATGTCCATCTCCTAGGGATTGTTCGATCTCTAGACGTAGAGAAAGATCCATGGGAAGATGGAGAAGAGATGTTGGCACATAATGTTCCATATCTCAATGCCATTGGACCTACCAACATAATTGGTTAGGGGATCAATAATATCTTTCGATATCTCCAAGGCGTCAAATATTTTGACATATTGTATCAATTTCGGGGAAATCTGAATTCCAATTTAAAGACTGGTATTGGCTACTTACTTGATCCTACAATGTGTACTTACATGGTAGAGTTGTCACTCCATTGATGTCTTCAAATAGACTCTGGTGACTATACTACCACGATCATTCTAAGATGCAATGCTTTATGTTAACACATGTGGCTTCACGGAATGACAAACCGCATACATTAGTCATGTGGGGTTGGCTCTCTTGAATCACCTATCATTATCTACACAGATAATGTTACTTGTGTTGCACGTATGCAAACAGTTTGGATAAAGAGCAATATCATTAAGCATATTGTACTTTTATCCCCATGAGCCCAACTAGCGTCGGGGAATAAACATCTTGCAAGTCAAATCATGCGATATCCTTGCTGATCTATTCACCAAGTCTCTACCAACTATAACATTCATGTTCGTGTGATTGGTATACGACGGCTTCGTGATTTGCAAGGGTCAGGGGAGAATCTTCCTGAATGATAACCTGTTCAAAGCATCATATTACACTCTTTTTCCCTTTATGAGTTTACTTTTCAGGTTCTCATCGAGGTTTTTAATGAGGTAGTATCAACATGAGATCATATGTCATACTTTCTGTTTTCCCCACCGGGTTTTTAGGAAAGTATACACGACATATTTATCGTCCTCTATAACTCTATGGATTTCATTCATATTGAGTTACGAGAGACAATAACCATTATATGTTGTATCATTTTCTCCTTACTTTCCCCACTGGGTTTTAAAGGAGTTTTAACAACATATCCAATACAATTCTCCTCACATTTTCCCAAAGGGTTTTGGGGAAGAATTTCAAACATCATATGTCATACTTCCTGTTTTTCCCACCGGAGTTTTTAGAGGGAGTATACAAGCATATTTATTGTTCTCTAAACTCTCTATGGGTTTTTCCCTTTTCAAGGTTTTCCATGTGAGTTATCAAAGAGACAATAACCATCATATGTTGCATCATTTTCTTCTTATTTTCCCACCGGGGTTTAAGGAGTTTTAGCAACATATCATACACAATACTCTCCTCATATTTTTCCCACAGGGTTTTGGGGGGGAGATATCATCAAATTCAAAGATCATCAAGACTACATGGAATATTCTCAAGATTGTACAAGGGATACAAGAAATACAAGACGTAGCTTTGTGCAAGGGGAGTGTTAGGAATAGACTCAACCGTCTTATACGGTTGCCTAATATGCCCAAAGCCCAACCGCATCTTCATCCGAAGAGACACCTCTCCAAGCAAACCGATATATCCTAGAGACGCCTTTACTTGTAACCGACATCCCGAGCGGATGGGAACCCCCGTATAAATACCATGTTGATGATCAATGAAAGAAATAGTTCGATTCATTCTATCCCTCGCTTGTTCTCTCTCGATCGCTCCGTTTTTCTCTTCTAACAGAATCAATGCTTTGAGAACTGAGAAGCTGCTGCTGGAGTCAGATTCGCTGGTGCTAATCAACCTTCTAAAGCCCAGAGATATGAAAAGGACAGCCATTGAACTTTTTGTACCCTGAACTTTGTTAGTGCATGTATTGCCAACTCTGTTGCTACTTGCTACACCACCAGGCCCAGGATATAGGTCTGACAGATGCCAGGATGTAACTTTTACCTATACCAGCCTCTACATGAGTAACTCATTCTGACGCTAATAATAATTGGCCTCAGATTTATGCACTTTTGAAAGAAGAAAAAGGTTTTTTTTTTGCAATGCACACATTGTCCTCGAATTATATCTTTCCGTATCCCGTAGTAGTAGTACACCAAGCCAGCTCAATACCTACTCCGACAAAATTAGTGGAGCCATGTGTGCGCATGTGTCCGCATGCGCACGTCAGAGTTTCAGCGCGTACGACCTCTGGACGAAGAGGGACAGAGACAGGAATGCAGTGAGGGCGACGACGAGCGCGGCGGCCACGGCAGCGAGCATTCCCTGCAGCGTGGAGCCGGGGCTCAGGAAGAAGACCGCCGCAGTCGCGGCCGCTTGCCACATCTTCCCCAGCGCGAATGCCGCCTCCTTGTCCTTGAAGAGGAGCCCGATCAACGCACTCAGCTGCGTGTTCAGGATGCCGTCTCCGACGCCCCACATGGCGCCGACGAGCAGTGGAGCCGCTGAGCCGAGGACGCCACCCACGGGACTGTATCCAGAAACATATATACACTTGATGATCAGGACTATGACAATATAAAGCCACTGATTAACTAAGGAAACAGTACTCTGATGAGATAGTAAACCTGTAGAAAAAGAGCAGCCAGACCAGCACTCCTGCCTGCAGGACGGCTCCAGCCGACACGATGAGCGTCGACGAGTAGAGGCCGGTGGTCAGTCGGCCGGCCACCAACGAGCTCTGAAATTCATTGTCAAGAAAATATGTCCAGGTTAGCTGAAACTTTGAGGCCATGAGAATATAGAGTAGTGAATGGTGACGATCGGGCTGGTATACAACTTGGTGACGGATTCACTTACGATGACACCGGCCGCGCCGTACAACGCCATTGCTCCTCCGACTCCAGCAACGCCGAGAACAGGTGTCACAATACTCTTCGTGAAGACAGCCCTGCAGTATACAAATCCAAAATAAAACATGGCTCAATGCATTGTTCAGAATGAGTTCGATCGAGATCAACTGATATCTGCTCACCACACGAATGCCTTTTGCAGGCCGTAGTACGCGAGGAGAGGAGCGAGGAGGAGCATCCTACGGTCGGAGAGCGGCGCGACGGCGGACCTTGACATGTCCCAGAGAACGGAATGTTTTGGGAGTAGTTCATGGTCTTCTCCTCCTACTCCTACTGGGTTCTCATCTCTTCTCGACAGCAGGCACATCAGCACGATGCCAACAACCATGCAGCCAAGGAAGACAGTAAACAGGAGGTTTTTCTCCTCGGCATCTCCTCCATCCTAGATGATTTAATGCAAAATAATTCATAAGATCAGCTCCATCAAACTAGCTAGTAGCAGAAAATGCTACATATGTTGCAACTTCAGAATCTGATTAAACGTGTTACCTTGCTATTTCTCAGCACGACGAGCGATATCAGATTTCCAATGACCTGCGTGCTTGCAAACAATCCCCAGAACTCTCCATTAAATCGACCCAAAACTTGGCCATCATTAAGCTTGTTCTCTGTTGCATGGCTGAAGCAGCAGACGTAAGGTATGTGCCCTGAAATAGGTAAAGATGTCTAATGACCGTTATTATGGAGAATTTTGAATTGAGTTCGCATCAGAACTGCACGTATGTAGTTGTCGCCGAGAGCATCTGGTATATGTGCGGAGTAGTGTTCTACTTGAGTCAGTGCCCAATATTCTTTTTGGAAGACTCACTTCGATCTTCGATTATAACCAGATTTGCATCGTGATTCATGCACTATAAGTTGTAATTTGAGTTGCCATTGTTTTTTTCACTTGCAACAAGTGGGGGTTTGCAAACTACAGGAAATGTCCCGGACTATGGATTTGTTTCGTGATTCATACTAGTCCAATTCTTTTTAACATTCAAGCACACTAATATGTTGAGATTGAATACATAGTTAGATAATTTAACCAGGATTGCTCCCAATATACTGAGCCTTCACATTTTATCTCTTTGCTACAACGCGGTCCGCCTTTTGGCATCATGCTCAGATAGGCATGTGTGCCATCCTTTTCTTCATCATCCTTCTAAGGTTTTCTCTTTCGTCTTGAATGACAGGTCCCCTTCACCTAGTACATAGGCATGTGTCTGCGTCTTGTTATGTAGGCAGGCACCCTAAGTATTTTTTCACTCTCGGTTGTATAGCTGGATGCTGTTACTCTTTCGAATACGATTTTTCTTTATCGTTAAAATCCATATTTTGGAGCTAGCTGAGCGTGGATAGGCGGACGACGCATATACCAGTCTTATCGGCCTCTTATGAATCAGGCGCGCAAGGATGTGGCAAGGAAGAAAAGATAAGGAGAGAGCGACCCGTGTCACATGACTGGCCATATAGAGTGCCATCTGTTCGAGCCTTTTTTGTGGAACTCAGTCAGTCAGTGATTCCATGAAACATGGTGCACCACTCTACTTGCAGTATAGTTTCAGATATGGAGATTAATGTCTGTCAAAATTCGTCGATAGAGGTTCTGGTTGTCCAACTATGCATACTTAGAGGAAATCAGATAAAAAACGATGGTGCCAAGTGAAATATACTGAAAATAAAAGTTCCCGGCCGATGCGAGAGAGCTGAAACGAAAAAGGAAATTAGCGGAACTATAGTCTTGTGGTAAATTACCTGGCCAACCCACATGATCGAGGAAGTGAAACCCAGATAGACGGAAGCTGGAACCATGGTGTACCACGTTGCGTGTAGGTTGGCGAGGATGAAGAGCGCGTAGCCGCTGGTTCCGAGCACGAGCGCGCCCCTGGACCCGAGCCCCCTCACCACCGCCGCCGCCGTCGCCGCGAACACCGTGAAGGAGACGTACACGATCCCCATCGACACGGCGCCCAAATTGCCATCCTGCACCATCCAACACGCATGCCATACTGTCATGTCCGGCGGCCGAAGGATCTACTGCCCAGGTTGCTCTATGGCGTATCTAGGTACATGCGGACTTACGGTGTTGAGTGTGCTCTGGAGGTTCTGCGTGGGGAGGTAGGCGGAGAAGACGAAGAGGAAGGCCGCCGAAAGGATGTGCACGTCGCCGGCGTGGCTCCGGCTCCGAGCTGGAGAGGCCGCGTGAGCTAGGAGGGGCACGGCGGCGGAGGCCGCCTGCTCCTCGTCGTCATCACGGAAGGAGCTCGTTATTTCCGGCCGGATTGCTAGAGACATGCTGTAATTCTGATGAAATACACACTTGGTTTCTGAATAGATGCAAGAACGCAGCTCTCTCTCTCTCTCTCTCCTGTGGCTGACTAAGCTTGGGACTCTGACACTCTGCTTATATAGAGAGACAAAGAAAAATACGCTATTTCCACTTGTACTGTATTGTAGTACGAGATAAGGTGGCCTGCATGCATCAGGTAGGGTAGCACGCAGGTCAAAATCACATGCTCCAGATGAGATCCACGACGCCGCGTCACTCACAGCCTAGGTGGAAAGATATTGGAACGATCGAACATTAAAAAAATAATTGGATCGCCAAATCACCAACTTAAACATTAATTTCGGTACTGATCGTTGGTATAGGTTGGCAACTTGGCATAGCCCGGCTGCTGGCTTGCTGCTGGTTGTACCACTTGGTCATGGATGTCAGCATGTGCATATGTATCTCTGGTTGTTTGGCTTCATCTTCATGCATTATCCGTGTGACTACGAATGAATGCAAAAACAATAATACTCCAGCCATCAGCAGACATCAGCACACTGATTGATAGCTGCAATGATGATAATAGTTATTGTCCAGCACGCGGCTACCCGAGTATGTTCTGCGTGCATGTTTGTATATTCTCCCCTGCTTGGACGCGCTCTCGCTATCAGGTGTGTGCGGTGGAATAGGCTGCCATCTGTTCCATTTCCTTGAGCGGCGTTGCTTGCTCCCCGATCTGACAGAAACTCGCGATCTAGAAGAAGAGTATGATCCTTGCAACATATGTCTATGGATGCAATGTTTCTTTACACGATGAAACATCTTCACAACATTTCTTCCTGCGGTAGGTCAAAACAATCAAAAAAACGTCGTAGCAATTCGGAAGCACAAATGCAGCAAAAACAATGGTATACAACGAAATTGCTGCAGATTGTGTTCTCGGGTTGTGTGGGCTCTGTCATGTGGTGTTGATGTCGTTGTATGGTTTTCGCCCAGTTTCTTCCGCAAATAAACCGGGCACTTTTCTTCTTAATTAATGAATAAGGCAAAACTTTTGCCTTCGGTTTCAAAAAAAAGAAACTATTACAAACTGGTATGATGTTTGCAATGTGAACAAGCTAGCAAATACCCAGGCTGTAAACCACGCTAAAGCTAAAAGGACCTATTCGGTAAACAGCTGTAGTCTGGCATACGGACCTCCTGAAGTTCCCTAAACCACACACCTACGATCCAGTTACAGTGCCAACCAACCACCATGGGTGCAAGAGTTATGTGCACAATCTCCACGCGATATCCATCACGTTGTCATCGATGTAGGGACGCAGATCCCACATAAGGCAGTAGCTCTCGAGCTCCGTGGATGACGATTTAAGGGACAGTGACCTGACAATTTTTTCCTGTAGGCAAAGTCAGCAAAAATAAAAGGATGAAACTATCTGCATTGTCCTCCGCATGATTCGGGACACAGTAATTAAGTTCAAAAGAAAGACAGCAAACCCGACACATGTTCATAGATAGATGGATGGATGATCGTTGTATGGATGGATGCGGATTTACCTGCATCAAGTAGTCAAGCTTCAACATGTTATGAACAAGGATCATCACCGTAACAAGCGATGAATAGCCGTCGAGCTGATCTGCAAGTTGCTTGTCCTTATCCTGCCACGTGAAATGACAGTAATTATCTTATCCTCAGTGCAAACAACATGTTCTTATCTATTGAACACCATGAGTAAACAATGGCAAAAGGGAGAGACGCGGCCAGCACATAGTCCTCTACCTCCATGAAATGAGATTCATCGTTCATCTTGTGATCAATAGTTCTATCTCCTGGGACTTCTATAGCACTTAAATTGGCTGTTATTGTAGAGTCATAAGCAGCTTCCATTAGGCATTGAAGTTCTTTAAGCAGCACACTCACTGAGCAGGCAAGAAAAGGAGAGCACATCAATTAATTGAAGTTTACAGACATGAGAATTTGCTACTGTCCATTCCTACTCTAGTTTCCAAATTTTCTTCGACCATGAGAATAGTCTGCATACACTCTTATAAGATAAAATTATAAGAAAATTTAAAGCGCAAACAAAGATGAGGATTTCCGGAAACAAGTATTTCTCTCTATTCAGAAGCACCTTTTGATGTACCAGTCTGCGCAAATCTACCAAGTGAAGCCATCCGGTGATTTTGCATCACAGTTACAGTGAAGTTGTGCTTCAATATTACACTAAACTTTTCAAATAGTTTACATGGAACAGAGGATTGACAAATACCTTTGTTCATATGCTCTTCAAGCTCGACCTGGCATGCATTTACTTCTAGAAGAAAAGAGAAGATTTAATACCAAATTGACAGAAAGTTGCACCTCACTCAGCAGTAAAAGTAAAGCACCATGTCTCTCGGAGTGTAGAATTTATAAGTATATAAGTGAAGAATTGCAACAGAACAAGCATACCTCATTCAGAAAGAATCTCATAATCATGAATTGGGTAAAATTCTACAGTTAATAGCACCAGCGGTCACACAACTCGTCGTCGATGTGCACTTAAGTCACACTTCTCCAGAATGTGATTATTTGGTCACACAACTTGACAAGTGCGTGCACGCAGGTCACTGGCCCCACTTGTCAGTCCGTTTTGGACGGTAAATTTTCAGAAAACCCCTTGGAGTAATATTAATTTTACAAAATGGTCCTTCTAATTTTACAAAATGGTCCTCCTAATTTTACAAAATGGTCCTCCAGGGGACCATTTTGTAAAATTAATATTACTCTAGGGGGTTTTCTGAAAATTTACCGTCCAAAACGGACTGACAAGTGGGGCCAGTGACCTGCGTGCACGCACTTGTCGAGTTGTGTGATCAAATAATCACATTCTGAAGAAGTGTGAGTTAAGTGCACATTGGCGTCGAGTTGTGTGACCGTGGGTGCCATTGCAAAGGAATATATACTCAGGACAGAACAAATGAAAGGTGCAAGTATGAATACCTAGGTTTGCACCACTATTAATAGTCACATTATATATGAGGAAAGATATGGAAGGCTTTTTCGTCAAAAGAATTCAAATAATTGAGAATGTTCAACTCTCTGCAATAGGAAGGTTCAACATTTAATAACATATGTCAATAGTGGGAAAGTATTTGACAACTCAGTTTTGGAAAAACACAAATAGTTGCTGCTTCCTGATCAAGCTAGATGCAGATTTTAGGAATATGGTAAACAATTTAATCATACAGGCCTTCAAATTCCTCGACAGACTTCCGTTTTTCCAAAGCATGCTCGCGTTTGGTAATTTGTTTCTGTTTGACTGGCTCAGGTCTCAACATAAGCATATGATGCATCCGACAGTAACTTGTGTACTGATACATATATACTGACTAGCTCCATTTCAGCAAATCACCACAATAACCTGCTTATAGAAGAATAAATATCTGTGAGACATGCAGAATAACTCACACTGATTCAAGTTCAAGATGTTCCGGCAATGAAGGGCGCAGCCTGCTTCGAGATATGACTTCATCCTGCCGGTGCAGTTTGATCCAAGTATCTCACCCATAACATCTGATGCAGTAGGCACAGGCGGCCTCTGAAAATACTCTGAAAAAACAAGATGCATCATGGACTTTGATCTCTGACAGATGATAACAAATGACCATGTATTGCTTCCTTTTTTGTGGGGAACAAGTGACTAGTGCTAAGAAGTTGAAATAGCAGAGAAGTGCTACTGAGACTAGGCATAATCATCGTTTATACTGTAAGCTAACCCAACTAACCTAGCTCCTGCCGGAATCTCGCCAGGAATCGCATCCCGCCATCCACGAGCTCCTCGAACCGCGCCACCCTGCAATGATCGAACCAAGAATCACACAGGGAGCGAACTGAACTCCGGCATGCATCCAGGAGAGAAGTTCCAGCTGTGCTGAAGAAGATAAGAGGAGAGAGGGGCGCGTGGGCAGCGGGGAGGAAATTGTGCGAGCCTTACCTGGTCATGAACTCCGTACATATGAAGCGGCGACTGGCATCCTCCTCGTGCTCTCCGGCGGGGGCCGCCGGCGCGTCCGGCATGGCTGGGTGTGGCTCGGCGGCGGCGGCGGCGGGAGCTCCTTTGTATCGCTTTACGGCGATGATTCCTGGCCGCGTCGCCTACTAGCTGCGTATACCGGGCTCGGCCCATGAGCGTGGTGCTGGCTCGGCCCATGAGTCGACGGACTGTTTCGCACTGTTTCTGCTTCCTACTGTTTCGTTCTCTTCCTACTGTTTCGCCTTCTGGACTGAATTATGAAGTTATTGAATTGATCGTACTTACTGTTTTAGCGAGTAGTACTGAAATCAACAAGAAACGAATCAGCTAATAAAAACGAAGCAGAAAAAAGGTAAAAAGAAACTATGTTTGAAAGGTTTTTAAATGAACAGATATTACGTTTTCACAATTTTTAAGTGAGCATAAAAAGGTGTTATGTTTGAACGATTTTTAAGTAAAAAGAAAAAAAGTTCGGTGAACAGAAACAATGATATGTTTCCATGGTTTTGAAGTGAATAGAAAACGATTTTTGAACAAAAGCTTTTTTTGAACGAAAAGTTGTTATGAATGGAAACTATTTTTAAACGATTTTAAAAGTGATCAGAAAAATGTTGAAATATTTAAAAAGTAAACGATTTAAAAACTTGAACAAACAAGTGGTGAATGGGAACTTTTTTGGCCCACCCCTCTATAGGATGTTGGACACCGTCCTGATTCTGTCTTGGGCTCGTGCGCTATGAGGGATTGTCCCTTGGCCATCAAATTGCCCATGCAGGAGCACTCATCGCTGGATAACTATTTTTGCATATCCACTGTCTTTCGGTTGTTCTGCTAGTGTGACGGAGTCGAGCATCATGCTGTCCCTGGCACCAACCACAACCCAGAACCCCCGCGCGCAGTCATCGTACATGCATCCACAACCCGTCCGCACGGGATCCTAGCCCCCTGGCGCCTTCCTTCTCGCTAACGAACCGTACATGGTGTGGCTTGTGGATGATACTACTATATTGATTTATTACATAACTTGGTAAAATTAAGTCCGTTGACTTCACAATCTCGTTGCTTAATTCTACTGTAATCGAACCTAGCTAGATTATTTCTTTTCCTTAGGCCCCAAATATCTCCTTTTGCTAACCAATATGTCCCGATGCCAAGATTGAATCCTACAATTAAGGCATACTCCCTCCGATCCATAATCAAAGAAGCACTAAAGATTGTCGTAGGCCATGTAGGAATTTGTACTAGCTTCATATCATTTCCGCGACAATTATTTTGGGCCGGAGGTAGTACTTATAATGGAGTGCTAGAGTGGTAATGATGCAAGAGATTCTATCAAGTGTTTACACATGACAACTAGTCGGAGTATATAGTGCATCATCAACTGCAATCTGGAGTGGAGTGTACATATACATACATGCACTGCTCGATGGATTAATTTCCTTGTAAAAATCTGAGCCTTGCAACTTTATGCCCGCTCCCACACATATATAACCCCGTACAATACGTGCTACGTGTCCACATTTGGCGTTCGCTTCCAGAAGAGGCAGTAGGAAAAGGAAAAATATACGAGAGATCGATATTGCAAAGCGGGTAGGCCACCCAGCAAAATAATAATTGAGCAATGGCACGATAAAGCTAACTAGCTAAGGCTAATTGACACTTAACAGCTAAGCTAGCTAGCTAGCGCTAACTGCAAGAAACGACTTTCTACCGTTCATGGATCTATCATGTTTGGAGATGCAATGGCACGATAAAGCTAACTAGCTAAGGCTAATTGACACTTAACAGCTAAGCTAGCTAGCTAGCGCTAACTGCAAGAAACGACTTTCTACCGTTCATGGATCTATCATGTTTGGAGATTTATGGGACTTAATCTTTTGCAGATACACGACGAAACATTTTAAAACACTAAAACATGATAGAAATAAAATAAACCACGGGAAATATATGCCACATGAGAACCTGCCTGCTGTGGTGGTTAGCAGGCTGATTGTACCCTAACCCTACCACACATCACAGTTCAAACCCAAGATTTGGCACTGATATTTTTTTTTATTTTAACAGATTATTTTTCAGTGGAAGATGATCTTCCGTCGACAACGAGACATGATAAGTGTGTGCACGTATATGTAAGCGTCTGCGTTGTAGTCTGTTACACAAAATTAATGTGCAACATTTTTAAACTTGGCAATCCTCGAAAAAATGTAAAATTATGGCATGAATCTCAATCTCAAAGCACAACCGGACGACGCATATGGCATACCTGCACGAATAACACTCTGTTCAGGTCTAGACACTAATGTCGATCAGAGATGAAAATCTCGATGCATGTACTTTTTTTTGACAGACTATGCAGCCATGCAGGTACTGTTCTGGCCAAGTTAGGCCTGATACTTTAATCGGTAATGATTCACTCTCACATTTTATAACCATGCAGAGTTGAAAATGAAAACAATATCGGTCGACCTGTCGATAGCAGGTAGCTAGTGGAGGGTTACATCGCACATCATTGCCCTTTACATGGATGTACCCATGCATGATCCATCTGACGAGATACAGACGGACACACGTCCTTCGTTGCTTCATGAGGCACTACAACATGACCTGCCCTATAGCAACGCATTAATCCGTATCTAAAAGCCCATATAAGCGTTGCAAGGACATTTACCAACGGAAATGTATCTGTTGCCTTATCCGGCGTTGCTAAGATATTGTGCAACACATATTCGTGCGTTGGCACTACAGGAATAATATCATATGCCTACGGCCAAATACCGTCGGCATAGGCACAAATGCCGTCGGCATACAATATGCCGACGGCAAAATATGTATGCCGACGGCAAAAGCCGTCGTCTTCTGCTCCCTCGGCATATAAGCATAATGCCGTCGGCATATACATCAGTGCCGACGGTTTTCGGTGGCCGTCGGCATACAAAAGCCGTCGGCAAACAAACTAACGGACACGGCCGACTGACGGCGTACACATATTTGCCGACGGTAGCCACCACGTGGCACCTCCTGGATCACTTCCGTCCACATGTATGCCGAGGGCAAAAGCCGTCGGCATACTTGATGACCAGAAACAAAAAAAATGCAATAAAAGGCTAGCAATATACAGAAAATACCGTCGACCAATACATGAAATACATTAAACACCCGTTGCCCAGCACCTCAACCAAATTACACGGGAGCTAATTACAAATACGGACACATGATTCAACAACACACAAACATTTAACATGATTACAAATTCTTGGCACTCTACAAGTAATTTCATGCCTGCTGCAATGGAAAATCAGCTTCTCATCTCGAATCAAAACAAATGCCTAGTGAGTTGCAACAGATAGATACTATTATTGTTCAAGCTGACCACCAGAAAACAAACCTAAAAACTTGGGGAACCATCCTATAGAAGTGCAGGGAAAAGCTAAAAAATTAGTAGAGCCTGGGAAATCAACGATATGATCTTGGGAAAGTATTCCCTGGAGCAATACCCAATTCCCAAAAATACCTACAGATCAACAAAAGCGAAGGATCGAGGATGGATGAAAACAGCAAGAGAGGTCGGAGACTTTGTCCAAGTCAGCCAAGCGTCAAATAGGTAACAGCAATGAGGTGCTCCTGCAGAGACCAAATATTTACTGCGTTAGAAAGAGAGGATAGGCACACCATACATAGGTTCATAGACATGATAGTTACTGCACTTAGGTGCTCACAAAGGTGAGCAATTTTCATATACAATAATACAAAGCATACCTAATTGAGTAAATGAAAATGACTCCAACATTTAGCAATTGACAACCTATGGTTACCAACTTTTCACATACAAGCATAACTTCATTGCAGTTACAACATTTCAATCTAGACCTAGACAACAAACAATGATCATTAAAGAAATGCACTCGCTAACTAAAACAAGTTGTTCTAAAACATGGGCAACGGGGCGATGATGTGTGAAGAGAGAACTTACAGGATGGTGAGGTGGACGAGCTCACGGACCTCCGGTAAAATGCTCCTTGCAGGTAGTTGCTTTTCAAGTAACTGAACAAATAGACACTAACACTCATATTTCAGAACTAGTATACGTCTACCAAAGAAAAAAGGAATGAGCTGCATAGTATAATCCGGACCATGTACTGGTAGCAGTAGCATACATTGCTCTGAGCTGGGTGCAGATCTTGACCTCCCAAGGAATGGGACCATGCAAGCTGTTCTGGTGCATAGCTCTGAAGGTAAAAATGCGGGGAAGAAGGCCGTACCGATTGCTGCATGTATGGAAGATTTCTGCAGTCTGAAACATGAAGATTATTCGGTCATTCACGGGTAACAATGGGACACCAATCAAGAATCCAATCGGGGAAAATCTTGGGGGCAAGCTAAGCAAAGAGTCACATCTAATCTGGTGGAAAATGAGGGGAAAGAAGAATGGACATACATGGAATGAGGGCGGGGAAGGAGTAGGAGACGCCCTCCCAGCCGAAGGTGTCGTCGTCCGCGAGCCTCAGCCTCCCTAGCTTTGGCTCCAGCAGCGCATCCCCTGCACGGACGCGCAGGAGCAGAAGGCGGGCCCATTGCTGCTGGAGAGCTCCATACCCGCACCGATGCGATGGTGAAAGGCGCCACCAGGGTCACGTCGAGCGTGCACGGCGAGGGAGTCGACTGGGGAGAAGTGCCTGGAGCTGCGCCATCGCCTACTGATGGCCAGCGTGCAGCACGACGGGCATGCGCGCGACGCAGCCAGCGAGTTCGACGGAGCCGCGCGCATCTCTGCACACGCGCTCCGGCGAACAAGCCGGTCGCTACGCCATGGTTTCGGCCGTCCTGGCGGCGCTCCGTCGCATCTCAGCGGGAAATGAGAGGGGAGAGGAGCAAATGAGGTTAGGGTTTGTGCTTGGGGTCTTTTCTTCCGACAAATGTTCAACAGCTGCCGTCGATCTGCATCGGACGGCTGTAAGCGATCTGGCCACAGAATGGGCTTTCGAGCAGGATGATTGATCAGGTTTGGCTATGGGCATCGGCCCATGTGCTTGAGTTCTTTTCGTTTTCTTCTACCTGTACGCTGTTCGCTGGATTGCCTTTCAAGTAACTGAAAAAAGCTTCTAAACAATTTGCACTAGCTACGTAGGTTTGTACCTAAATCTAATCTAGGCCGATTTTTCGAAAGTAATTCACATTTGAACTATAACCGTATGATAGTTTGATCTGATTTTTTTTCAAAAATCATTTTAAGGTACACAAGTAGTGATTATATCACAGAACCGTTGATAGTTTTGAAAAATTCGACCTTTTTCAATGAATAGCCACGGCAGCCATTTTAACCATATTTTCGAAAAAATCAAAGAAAGAGAAAAAATAGTCAAAAAAAGAAATCCTTTGGCATGGAGTCCTTTTATGTGTACTAGTTGCTAGGGAAAATGATAAACTTGAGTTTTTACAAACTTTCCAAAAAAAATACTTCACAAAAATGTCTATCATCTATAAACATCTATAGGTTTCAATCCAAATGGGCAAGTTATGGCAATTCTCGCGCCATAGTTTGTGATAAAGTACCCATATTAGGCACTTGGGTGTATCTAGGTATGAGAAACAATGGTGCCAAATTGAGTTCTCAAATTAATTATAGAAATGTCATTTTCTATTTTATAAGTGCCAAAAATGACTTTTTGTGAAGCAAGTGCAACAAATATGGTGCAAAATGACACCCATCAATTATTCACACAAAGTAGTCCATATTTTATGGATAAACCCCAAGTATTAGGAATTTTCTCGCTTTCTACCTAATTTCGCCTATTTAAATGACTTTATGTTTATTTTCTGAAAGTAATTCACATTTGAACTACAACCGTTTGATAGTTTGCTCTGATTTTTTTTCAAAAATCATTTTAAGGTACACAAGTAGTGATTATATCACAAAACCGTTGATAGTTTTAAAAAATTCGACCTCTTTCAATGAATAGCCACGGTGGCCATTTTGACCATATTTTCGAAAAAATCAAAGAAAGAGAAAAAATAGTCAAAAAAAATAAATCCTTTGGCATGGAGTCCTTTTATGTGTATTAGTTGATAGGATAAATGATAAACTTGAGTTTGGACAAAGTTTTCAAAAAACTTCTTCACAAAAGATCAATCATCTATAAACATGTATAAGTTTCGAATCAAATGACCTAGGTATGATCATTCCAGTGGCATAGTTTTTGATAATGTGTCCATATTTGACACATAGCTGTATCTTGATATTACAAACAATGTTGCAGAACTGAGTTTTTTCAAATTACTTATATAAATATCATTTTCCTTTTTTTAAGTGTCAAAAATGACATTTTTTGTGAAGCAAGTACAGAAAATATGGTGCAAAATGGCACCCATCCAAATATCTCACAAAGTAGACCATATTTGATGGATAATCCAGAAATATTAGGAATTTTCTCGGTTTCTACCTCATTTTGTCTATTTAAACGAATTTATGCCTATTTTCCAAAAGTAATTCAAATTTGAACTACAAGTGTGTGATAGTTTGCTCTGAAAATTTGACAAAAATAATTTTAAGTTACACAAGTAGTGGTTATATCACAGAACCGTCGATAGTTTTTAATAATTCGACCCCTTTCAATGAATAGACATGGCGGCCATTTTGACCGTTTTTTCAAAAAAATAAAAGAAAGTGAAAAAATACTCAAAAAAAGAAATCCTTTGGCATGGAGTCCTTTTATGTGTATTAGTTGATAGGATAAATGATAAACTTGAGTTTTGACAAAGTTTTCAAAAAACTTCTTCACAAAAAGATCAATCATCTATAAACATGTATAAGTTTCGAATCAAATGACCTAGGTATGATCATTCCCGTGGCATAGTTTGTGATAATGTGTCCATATTTGACACATAGCTGTATCTTGATATTACAAACAATGTTGCAGAACTGAGTTTTTTCAAATTACATATATAAATATCATTTTCCTTTTTTTAAGTGTCAAGAATGACATTTTTTTTAAGCAAGTACAGAAAATATGGTGCAAAATGGCACCCATCCAAATATCTCACAAAGTAGACCATATTTGATGGATAATCCAGAAATATTAGGAATTTTCTTGGTTTCTACCTAATTTTTCCTATTTAAACGACTTTATGCCTATTTTCCAAAAGTAATTCAAATTTGAACTACAAGTGTGTGATAGTTTGCTCTGAAAATTTGACAAAAATAATTTTAAGTTACACAAGTAGTGGTTATATCACAGAACCGTCGATAGTTTTGAATAATTCGACCCCTTTCAATGAATAGACATGGCGGCCATTTTGACCTTTTTTCAAAAAAATAAAAGAAAGTGAAAAAATACTCAAAAAAAGAAATCCTTTGGTATGGAGTCCTTTTATGTGTATTAGTTGATAGGATAAATGATAAACTTGAGTTTTGACAAACTTTTCAAAAAATTACTTCACAAAAAGGCGTAGGCATACAAACTCACAGATTATTTATTTGGAAAAAAAAGTTGTATGCCGACGGCCTAAATAAGGTGGCCGTCGGCGTATAGGTGGCGCCGTCAGCTTGGTAACGGATGCATACTTGTATGCCGACGGCCAAACATATGCCTACGGCTTTTATAAAAAGCCGTAGGCATACAACATAGTTGCCGACGGCCATACGTATGCCGACAGCTTTTCTAAAACGCCGTAGGCATACAATGTATATGCCGACGGCCAAACATATGCCGACGACTTTTATAAAACCGTAGGCATACAACCATATATGCCGACGGCCCCGACAAAATGCCGTCGGCATACATTTAGCCGTAGGCAACTATCCGTTTTCCTGTAGTGTGGTAAACCAGCCAACAAGGCGTTGCAAAGTAACAACGGAGTTCGGACAACATTTCTATGCGTTGGAACGACCTATACAGATTAAACATTTTATTTCAAAATAAATATTATATTCTACACACAATGGTTTGAGCGGTTCCAAAGATAGTAGTATTTTTTTCGGTGAGAAAAAAATACCTTGCAAAAGGTATACAACAACACATAATTCACATTATAAACATTCATTCTGAAGATACAATTTGTATTTATTATTGGAATGATCATTCGGTACATGAAAACTATCTGAAGAGTACACATCATACAATATAATCTTTCTTCAATATACAATGTTGTAACTAATCCTATTTTCATTCCTTCTAATATTGTGCCTTCAGACATGCTTGGGGCTGATATCCATATATAGGAAGCCATTGCTGATCTTCGTTACCTTGATTACTGCTACCATCTTGGCAAGGTAGTCCTTTTATCTGTGATTATAAAAGGTAGGGTAATTATCGAAACCTGGTAGTGCTTTTAACAATGTAAGGAAACAGGGCAACTTCAGCATATTAGAATTCCTACCGGCTGTCTAGGGGCTCTCTTCACTGCCAGATTTTTTTTCTTTGACATCTTAGTAATAATCTCTGTATAAACACAGTATACAGAAGCACAAGATAAATTAAGTCTGAGATATGAGCGACAGTAAATGACATCTAAATCATTCTGGAATCATACACGAACTGAAAACCAAACTAGCCATTTTGCAATAATTCCGGATTTTATATTAACCAGCAAAATTCAACTAGATCCTTCCATCAACGTAACCTGGAAACCAACCGTCTAACTGAAACAGATCCTAGAACGAGTGAAAAGTGTATATATGAGTGCATGCGTACGGCGGTTAATGAGAGTCCTTGTCAGGCTGGAGGTTGCACACATATCTAAGGAAAAATGATAAAAGTATCAAGCCAAGGGAAACGGAGAGAGGAAACTTGAACGGGAAAATAGAAATCAAACCCAGGATTGCCTTACCTCCGTCATGCCCTTAGTGCTCAAACTGACTGCCACGCCTCATCAAGATTCAATCGTACGAATGCAGCATTGGGAACAATTCGTGGAGATCGGGAATCGGCTACGCGAACCGCGAATCCAACCCAAGGTTGAGGAACCCTTGAGATCTTCGAGGTGCTCCTCCTCAGGCTACTCTCCATGCCCAGGGCCGCTATCGGAGGTGACCGCCGCCTCGAGCATCACGACAACCTTTTGGAATCGCAACTCTCCTTGAACACGGCCGCACCTTGTTTGACGGCCTCAATCATACGATCAGGCGTGGGAGTTCTTCCTGGTGGCTTGCCCTCGACGAGTAGGAGGATGCAGGCCAGGATCTAGGAGATTAGAGCGGCGGCAGAAGGAGGAGATGGGGAGATGAGAAGATCACGGCAAAGAAATAGATGGGAAGAGAAAAAACTGGCTAGGGCCTCTTTCTATATACCTAATAATAAAGGCACTAAGGCTTCCGCGGTTTGGTTTGGTAGGTCAACTGATTTGCCCCTAAAGTTCTGAATAATTACCCACCTATGCCACCCGTAAGTAAAATATCGAATAAAACGGTTCGTCCGTCCGGCTTCCTTGGTTTCCTAAGTCGCATCGCTAATTTTGTTTCCCACGAGTCGTCGATTGATGGAGTCCGATCCGAACCAGACCACGCTACCTAGCTAAGGCTTGACCTGTATATATATCGGGTTGGCCGGCCGTGAGAAGATCGATTAAGGAGTCTTGAGTAACGCTGGAGTTTACGAGGAGAAGCACCGCTGCGTGCTGGAGTCGCTTTCGCGCCGAGACTGGTGGCCGCGCGTGCCGGCCGGTGGCCACTTCATCGCCCGCCGTGACAGTCGTCCCCGTGTCCAGCTGACCAATGTTCCCTGTCCGCCTCGTCGGTACATCCCGTTGAAGGAATCAGCCCGGGACACTTCCAGTTGTGGACATCGTCCTATGTAGTATGTACCCCGCCTCTGGCTGAGCGCCACCGCGGTCGATTCACTCGTATCTGGCCATCCTGGACTTCCTCGACGGCGTCAAGGCGCTCCGCGCGCGTGGGGACGAAATTGGTGGTCACGGTCTACTTGCGTCATCGTGTCCATGCCGGCGGTTTACCGCTGCCGCCGTCGCTCATCGGTGTCCGGTCGATGCGCCAGAAGTCGGCTGAGGACGTGGCAAGGATGCAGGCCAAGGGCCGCCGTTGCCGGTCCAGCCAGGCGACACCAAGGTAGCCGCTGCACCCTTGCCCCGTCCTGTCCCTACGGCCCCTTCTCGCTCCTCCATCCTCTGTCCGGCGGCAGGAAGTTGAATCCGAGCTACCTCGGCTAGCGTTCTCATCCTCTGCATCCTGATTGTTGGAGCAATGAAGGGATCGATCTTGGCATGGGCAGCCAACTTAGTCGGCGCCGCCGGGAACTATGGTGACGGGGACGACGACGAAGAGGCCACTATTGTCGTGCGCAATGGAGCCGGCGTCGACCTGCATCGTCGGGTACTCGGGTGAGCCAATGGCGCCGACCTGCAGCTCGTGGACTCAACTGTAACTCCGCTGGACACATGTAAAATCCCTTTTTCTCTGATCTGAGAGTGAGCATGCTGGTTGGCTGGCTACAAATTGATCTTCTAATGTGTTTATCTATTTAGTCAAGCTTCTGCCGTTCGAATGAGTTGTTACTGTATTGAAAAGTTGCGATATTTAATCAAGCAGCATAAATGAATCTGTCTTCTCTTTGGGCTTTGCTGTCCCTCTCCGTGCAGCGATAAGTTGTTTCCCTCATATTTTAATGTTCGTTTTGGAGTCCTTCAAATTGTGTAGTACTTCACCTTCTGTATCCATAGGTATATATACCAATTATTTTCAAGGATACATATTGGGAGATCACTATACCATTATCATGTGATCATGTGTTTGCATCTTCAATCATGGTTTATTTGTGGCTTGATATGCAACTACAATTCACAAGACTTATCCTCCTTGACGATTACTATCTGATCCAAAATTTTGCAGTGAGAAAAAATATAGAATATATTTCCAATCGTATTGTTCATGCATGGAGGGCCAGTGTTTTGTGGGTGATTATGATGTCTGGTTCATGTGATATCAGGAAATTAAATGATATTTGTTGAATTAATATGTATATTCTCGGAACTACTTAGAGGTATCTTTTCCTATAAAAAAACAATTTGTGCTTCCTGCTGCTAGAGCTTTTGTCCGAGGAGGAACTTGTGCGGTATGAGTACAACAACACAAACAAGGGCTACAAGAGGACATTGCTGATCGAGAGCATGGAGGACATGGCAGCGAAGGGTGCTGACGATGTGTTGCAACAGGACCAGATCAAGGACTCGTTCCCCGTGGATGCTGCGGAGATGCTCACGGTGTTATGTACATGAAACTTTTGAAGAAAACACAACTATTTTTGTACCATAACCATGGTCTGGCGATTATGCGGAATAGAAGAGATGAGGCGAACTAAGGCTAGGGTCACGCCAGTCGGTCGACTAAAACGTGATTTTTTCACACCCGTTGCAACGCACGGGCATGTTTACTAGTAGATATAACTTCCCCAAAAAATATCGCCCGCGCGTCTCACACTTAGCGCCAAAAACAAAAAAAATTACGCGCGGGCACGGCAGTAGACCAATTATTTCTACGTCCAACGGATGGATCAGCAACGGCGAATATCTGTATCTAATATCAAATTTTACAACACATATAAACAACGTTGCCAAGTACGTGTTGCTTTAGGGTGGTTCTTCTTGTAGTGAGGCCCGGCTATAAATCGCCTGGAAACCTCGTGCCATTTCACAGCACAACACACACCACACCACACCACTGGTAGACAAGCTTGTGAGCTACACCAAAGCACACGCTACGATGGGGTTTCCCGGCCGCCTGTGGCTGTGTTTTCACCTGGCCCTTCTCCTCTTTGTCCTCGCTGATTCGTTTGTCTTATAGGGGGTTTGTGTTATCGTCTCCACAGGGATCAACAAAGTTATGACGTTCTAAGGGGTTGCAGACGCTAAACAAAATCTTCAGGGTTTTAGGTTTCCAACAGAAAAGTAAAGATTTTCAGAATTTAAAGTTCAGAATTTAACTTGCTACTCCTGGGTTGTCAATCCAGTTGTTGGCAAGGAACCGAGCAGGGTTTAGACAGGGAACAAGATGTTTCAATTCACAGGCAAGCAGAGACTAGTCTTGCAAGCCGAGGGTTTTTAGCAGGTTTAGGAAGGAGAAAAATACATAACACAAAGATCACTGCTTTCTGGGTCGTCACGCCAGATCACAAGTGAGTTAACAAGAAAAGAGGGGCTAGGGACAGATGTTGCAACAAATCGTGTGCAGGGACTAACCTTACAACACAGATCAACACAAACAACAAACAAAGCATGCAAATCTTCAGATAAAACAGAGAACTGTGTCACTAAATTCACTGCAGTAACCAAATATTACAAACTCTACTTGCAGATGGATGATCTACTCGTTTCACGCATGATTACACAAGAGAGTGGAGAGGAGTCTTTAGCTTTAGCTCACAGAAACCCTAGTCGAAGCAGAGGAAGCAGAGGAGTGGAAGAAGAGTTGCAGATCATGAGCTTCTGGTCACCGAGGCCTTGTACTTCTTCTCCTGATTAGCTTGTGCACCTTGTTCTTCTTCTTCTCGTTCTTGCGCTGGTTCTTGGAGTTCTTGGGTGGTGGTGTAAAGGTGGAGTGGAGTGGGTGGTGGATGGGCGAGTGGATGGCCGAGTGGCCGAGAGCGAGGGCGGAGAGCGGAGAGAGATGCCCTGTGGTGGTGGTGGCTTTATACACCTTTTTCCATTTGTGGTGGAGGTGTGGTGCGAGTTGATGGAGAGGGAAGCTTCCTCCTTCTTGCTGCAGCACAGTGGACATGGCATGTTTCTCTCTTTTTGCCTTTTTGCCTTTTGTGGTTTCCTTGATCTCCAAGTTGATCTTCTTTCCCTTTCTATGATTCAAACTTATTTGAATTGCTTCTTCTCATCTCTTGTGGTCTTCTGAAGATTGTGTGCCTTTGCGCACTGAACTGCAAAATGAGTGAAAAGTAATATCAAATGAAGATATTTGCAGTTCTGGATATACAAACAGTGAAGTTTTTGAGGTTTTAGGTCTGTGAATTATGCATATAATTGATGGTGATCAAACCCCCAGACTTAAACCTTTGCTTGTCCTCAAGTAAAGAAAACGAGGTGCAAATGAGAACAAACAGAATAAGAATAGTGCAAGGTTCTGAAAACTTAGCAATTCATTCTAATTCGATTCAATGTAGTTATGTTTACTATTTGAGCAAGTGCTAGTTTGGAAACAAGTTTCAAATAGCGGAATTTAACCATTTCTACGTTCAACTGCTTGGGATTAGTATGATAAGACAACTTGCACAGAAATGGAATGTAAATGATCCAGAAGATAGCCATAATGCAAGAATGCATGCTTAGTCAGTGCCTCACCTACTACAGTTTCAGGGAACATAATAGGCTAATGCTGCAAGGATGCATGAGTTGGTTGGTTAGTGTTAGTGAGACACTTGTTTTACCAGTTAGTGCGTCACAAGCTACCATCCCAGGATCATAGCTGCTAATGCAAAAATTGTTGCTTGAAACTTCAGTTAACCTTTTCTTAGTTAGTGTGTCACATACCCCAATCCCGAGATTGTGGTTGCTAATGCAAAAAGTTGTTTGCTGTTACCACATTTTCAGTTAGTGTTAGTGCTTCACAAATCACTATCCGGAGATATTGAGTGCTAATGCCAAAAATGCAAACATGCAGAAATGGAGTTAGTAGATGTCTCTAAAGTGGATCATATAGTTCAGTTTCATAGCAAATGGCATTATCAAGTATTCCACAAGTATTTGATCAGAGAAATAAATAAATTCTGTTTTGAGAAATGGGTCTGAACATAGCCTTTGCAAGAATAATAAGCAGATATAATACATGATTCACAACAGCATGTAGTGCTATTTAATCATAACAGAGCAAAACCATAGTATTTTTTCTGTAACAGCCATAAAAAATGCCAAATTGATCATAAATAGAAAACATGGCATAACAATAATATTCATGCTGTGGATAAGATATAAAAGATTGGAATGTTTCCACCTGGTGTTTACTTCTGCTTCTTGCTTCTTGATATCATAGCCAAAACTTTCTCCTCTTCCTTTTATTTAAAATCTGAAAAACAAAGACAAAAAAGAAAAACACAAACAAAAACATAACAAGTAAATAGAAATAATCATGCAAATAGTGTACAAGGGTACCAGGCTGCCTCCTGATGAGCGCTTGTTTATAGTCATGAGCCTGACTGTAGCTTCTTCACTGGTTCTCAGCTGCAGAGGATGCATTGGGATATTTTAGAAATGCGCTTGTTTATAGTCATGAGCCTGACATGCAGCAAACAAAGTACAGTACCCTTTTTTAGAAATTTTCCACATGCAGCATATTTTCAGATTATTCTTACAAGTATAGGTGTTGCGTTCATTTTTTTGGAAGAAAAAGGCCAGAAAATGTAAGATGTACGTGGGCATTTTTGGCACTGACTTATTTTTAGTGTGTTCGTGCCGGCTCCAATGGTGAGCGGCCGGTGGAGACGGTGAAAGACGTACGTGGTGAGACGTGGCGGCTGCTAGAGGAGGGCGAGGGGTTGGTCTCGGACTCAGTTCAGTCAACTACACGGAGTAGGTCGAGAGGCGAGGCACGGCTGTGGTACAGGGGTTTTGATGGGACAAGACATATACCTTCCCATTAACCGCGTGTACATTAACCGGCCCATTAACCGCGCGTGCCCATTTCGTCTCATCTTCCTATGTCACATCGCACCGCTCCTCTGTTTTCCCCCTCTTGCTTCTTCTAGTCTTCTCCGCTTCCACTGCAATCTAATCTTCTTCTCCCCCGCATCGTCGCCATGGAAACCACAGCATGCTTCTCCGAGACCTACAGCATCACCATCCACAAAGACCAAAAGATCGAGGCGGTCTACACCAACGATCCAGAAGAACTAGCGAGGGTCCTCGACATGTACAAGAAGTGGTTCGCGGAGGGAGACGCCAAGATCATGGGGCTGGACATGGAGTACAGCAAAGACAAGGAACTCAAAGACAAGAGGATGGCGGTTATTCAGCTCGCCATGCGCCGCCATGTACTGGTCTACCAATGCGCCAGGTATGAACAAATTAAGTAACATGCCCACACATGTTGCTGTTTCCAGTTTTTTTTGCTTCATCCCTTGTGCCAGACTATTAGTGCTACTATTAGTACTAGATGACGCTCAGACTTCTTGCGAGTTCACTAATTTGGTTCAGATTTAGGGTAGACAGACGTTCCTAGATCTATTCCTGTCTTCGGGGTTTTTTCAGTCTGTCACTGTAATGACACGGATTAGATTCGTGTATTATATGAAGTGTAAAAGGTTTTCTGTCATAATTAATATGGGAATTATATTGATTTTGTGTAGCACGACGATTGATTTTGAGGTCTGGCATTTCTTTTGAGTAGTTTGTGTAGTTGTACACATGAACATGTAAGAGAATGAAAATGCATATATGTTTTTGTGAATTATGTTCATCGTATTTCTTAATCTTTAGGTGGACTTGTTGATCATATTTCAAATCTTTTAACTAAACTTACCTCATTTGGTGGACTTGTTGAACATGTAAGACAATGAAATCATGGATGTAAATGTAAATAAGCAATATATTTTGAAGGACTATGAACTTCGGTAAATATGATGGTTGTTGTATAGTTGTATACATGAAAATGCATATATGTTTCTGTGGATTCATGTTCATCGTATTTCTTAATCTTTAGGTGGACTTGTTGATCATATTTCAAATCTTTTAACTAAACTTACCTCATTTGGTGGACTCTTGTTGATCATATACTTGTTTGTCACCTGTGAAATTACATCTTTTAACTAATCTCTATCCACATTCTCCTGGTTATTGCAGTACTGACCATTGGAAGTGTTCATGCTACATTTCTGATTTTCTACGCCACAGAGGAATCACCTTTGCGACCGTAGACAATACGGTAGACAAGGTGGTTTTTCGCCAAACCTGGCCTGAAGTCATCATTCTAGATAACTTCTATGTCGACCTACAGCACCTGTACCGGCTCCCTGGATACTACAAGGTTGGCATGGCTGTCATGGCTGCAGACCTGATTGATCCCTGGTACGCAGAAATGAAGAAGAAGTTGCCCTCCGAGGCGCACGATAATTGGCAGTGCAAACCTCTTGACATGATCAACAAAGACTACGCCACCATTGATGCCTTTGTGGCGTTTGAGCTGTACGGTCATTTTGGAGAGGCAAAAGGCTGGAGTGCCAGTTGGAGTGCCAGTTAGACACAAGTTTCAGGTAAAAGGCTGGAGTGCCAGTTGGAGTGCCCGTTGGACTCAAGTTTCAGGATGATTCTGATGATTCAGGCACCGATGTTCCTGAAGATTCATCAGATGAAGAAGATCATCAGATGAAGAAGATTCTGATGAGGAGCACAAGAGGCGTAGGCCTTCCTGAAGATTAGTTTGTCCTCTTGATACGTCCATTTTGCATCACTATTTTATATCATAATTTACTGCTATTCATCGATATATTTCATATTTAGAAGTGTTACTTATGTTATTTTACCTATTTTGCATGTTTGATGAATAATGGAGAATTGGACACCGGAGTCAGGATTCTGCTGGAAAAAGCACCGTCGAGATGCACTATTTCTGAAGATCAATAAATCGAAGGAGACATATGGAAGTCCTATTTTACCAGAAGATGGAGGAGGCCAAAAGGGGAGGCTGAGAAGGGCCAGGTGGGCCCTCCTCACCTGCTGGCGCGGGGGCCCCCAGCCGCGCCGCCAGGTGGTTTGGGGGCCCTGGCCCACCTCAGCCGTTCCCCCTTCGCGTACTTGACCCCCTCGGAACCCTAACACACAGAGGACGGCCATCGAAATATTCCGCCGCCTCCACGAGGCGGAAAACACCAGAGAGCGAAAAGCTCCCCTGCAGGAAGAAATCTGCCGGGGGAAATTCCCTCCCGGAGGGGGAAATCGTCGCCATCATCACCGTCATCGAGCTGGACTTCATCGGGATCATCATCATCATCTCCACCGCCAACACCATCATCACCGCCGCTGCACCCCGTCTCCGCTATAACATCTAGGGCTGAATCTTGTCTATTTCATAGGGGAAACTCTCCCGGTGTTGATTACTCTTGTTATTGATGCTATTGGGTGAAACCATTGGACTAAGGTTTATGTTCAGATTGTTATTCATCATCATATCACCTCTGATCATGTTCCGTATGATGTCTTGTGAGTAGTTCGTTTAGTTCTTGAGGACATGGGAGAAGTCTTGATGTTAGTAGTGAACTATGTTGAGTAATATTTAATGGTTTGATGCTTAAGTTGTGGTGTTATTCTTCTAGTGGTGTCATGTGAACGTCGACTACATGATACTTCACCTTTATGGGCCTAGGGGAATGCATTGTGTATTCGTTTGCCAATTGTGGGGTTGCCGGAGTGACAGAAACCTGAACACCCGTTGGTATATCGATGCATGAGGGATAGCAGGATCTCAAAGTTTAAGGCTGTGGTTAGTTTATCTTAATTACTTTCTTGTATTTGCGGATGCTTGCAAGGGGTATAATCACAAGTATGTATTAGTCCTAGGAAGGGCGGTGCATTAGCATAGGTTCACCCACACAACACTTATCAAAACAATGAAGATTAATCAACTATATGAAGCGAAAGCACTTGACAATATTCCCGTGTGTCCTCAAGAACGTTTGGTCATTATAAGTACAACAACCGGCTTGTCCTTTGCTGTAGAAAGGATTGGGCCACTCGCTGCAACTATTATTACTGCATTTTATTTACTTGTACTTTATTTATCTGTCATATCAAAAACTCCTAAAAACTTGTCTGAGAGCATTTACAGTGAATCCTTCATCAAAACCGCTTGTCAACACCTTCTGCTCCTCGTTGGGTTCGACACTCTTATTTATCGAAAGTACTACGATACACCCCCTATACTTGTGGGTTATCAAGACTATTTTCTGGCGCCGTTGCCGGGGAGTGTAGCGCTATTGGTAAGTGGAATTGGTAAGGGAAACATTTATTGTACGTGCTGTTTTTATTTTTGCCTGCTGCTATATCTCATTATGGAGGGGTCTTCTCTTGAATTCCTATTTGGGAAAACAACTACCACTGCTAAGGTAGTAGAGGAGGCGTCAGATGAGCAGGTAATACCGTTCAAAATTCCTATGAAAATTGTTGAACGTGTCACAAATAACCGCTATGCAGGAGATGGAACTGTCCATCCTGGAGATCATTTGTTATTTCTGCATGAATTGTGCGAGTTATTTAAGTGTGCAGGTATCTCGATGGGAGAAGTTAAGAAGAAATTATTCTCTCTATCACTGTCTGGTAAAGCTGCACATTGGTATAAACTGCTGAAGAATGGGTATTCTCTTGGATGGGAGGAAATTGTACCTCTCTTTTACTCCAAATTCTATCCTCCAAGTGAGATTCATAAGGATCGGAACCTCATATATAACTTCTGGCCCTATGATGGAGAGAGTATCGCTCAAGCGTGGGGGAGATTGAAGGCATTAATGCTCAAATGTCCCATTCATGAGCTTCCTGGTAATATTGTTATTGATAACTTTTATGCAAGACTCTCCTTTCAAGATAAAACTCTATTGGATACCACTTGTGCTGGATCGTTCACTCGTAATAAAGAAGAGTTTAAGTGGGACCTTCTTGATCGGATTCAGGAGAACACTGAAGGATGGGAGAATGACAAAGGTAGGGAGTCAGGTATAAGCTATGACTTTGAGTGTGTTAAAAATTTATGGATACTGATGATTATCGCAAAATTAGCACTACTTATGGTCTTGACTCTCAAATTGTTGCAAACTTTTATAAAGCCTTTGCTTCCTATTTCGGTTTGCCGAAGGAGGGTTTTAAAAATTATCATGAACCATATAAAGATGAATCTGTTTCTCATATATCTAAAGGTGTTGAGGTTAATGTTGCTGATCGCATTATTCCAGAACCTTATATTGAAAAAGTTCCTTTTCCTAATAAGATTAAGGAACATACTATCATAACTGGTGTTGTTAGTAAAAGTAATAAGAAAACTACCAAACCTGATGAGCAAATAACTGTTGAACCTGTTGTAGCATTGGTTAAAGATCTTGTCACTGAAAATTTAGAAGATAGACACATTATCTTTTGTGAGGATGCTTCTAATATTGTCTCACATCCTAAAAGTTCTAGGAAGTCTAGTGTTCCTGTGCTTTCTGTTGGATAGGTGATCATTGCTATTATGGTTTATGTGATATTGGTGCAAGTTCTAGTGCTATTCCTTATGAGCTTTACAGGGAAATTATGCACGAAATTGCTCCTTGTAAACTTGAAGAGATTGATGTGGTTATTCAGCTTGCTAATAGGGAAACTATCTCTCCAATTGGTATCATTAGAGATGTCGAAGTCCTTTGTGGTAAGACTAAATACCCTGCTGATTTTCTTGTACTTGGGTCGGCTGCCAATGATAGTTGTCCTATTATTTTTGGTAGACCTTTTCTGAATACTTGTGGTGCTGTTATAGACTGTAAGAAAGAGAAAATCTTTACTAAATTTGCTGGTGAATCTTATGAATTCAATTTCTCTAAATTTGCTAAAGCACCTTATGAAACTGAATTGCCTAGTGAGGATTTTGAAATTGCTCAACTTGCATCTATTGTTCTTGCTCCTAACAATGCTTTGCAGCAACATATGGAGAATCATGAAAGTGAGAACTTCAGGGAAGAAAGGAATGAGCTTGATGAAGTATTCCTTCGTCAACCTATGCTCAAACACAATTTACCTGTGGAAGATTTGGGTACCACAATGCCACCCAAGGAGGATCCTGTTTTTGATTTGAAACCTCTGCCTGATAATCTTAAATATGCTTATATTGATGATAAGAAAATATATCCTGTTATTATCAGCTCTAAACTTTCAGGTACAGAGGAGGAAAGGTTATTGGGAGTGTTGAGGAAACACCGCGGAGCTATGGGATATACTCTTGATGACCTGAAGGGAATTTCTCCTACTATATGTCAGCACGCCATCAACATGGAACCTGATGCAAAGCCTGTTGTTGAGCATCAGCGTCGTTTAATACCCAAGATGAAAGAAGTGGTAAGAAATGAGGTATTAAAACTTCTTGAAGCTGGTATTATTTATCCTATTGCTGATAGTAGATGGGTAAGTCCTGTGCATTGTGTTCCTAAGAAAGGAGGAATTACCGTTGTTCCTAATGAAAATGATGAACTAATTCCTCAAAGAGTAGTAGTTGGTTATAGGATGTGCATTGATTTTAGAAAGGTTAACAAAGTAACTAAGAAAGATCATTATCCTTTGCCTTTTATTGATCAAATGCTTGAGAGGTTGTCCAAGAAAACTCACTTTTGTTTCCTTGATGGGTATTCTGGGTTTTCTCAAATTGCTGTGAGAGCGCAAGATCAAGAGAAAACTACTTTTACTTGTCCTTATGGAACTTATGCTTATAGACGTATGCCTTTTGGTTTATGTAATGCTCCTGCTACTTTTCAAAGATGCATGTCTGCTATTTTTCATGGCTTTTGTGAGGAAATTGTGGAAGTCTTCATGGACGATTTCTCCGTCTATGGAACTTCCTTTGATAATTGTTTGCACAACCTTGACAAAGTTTTGCAGAGATGTGAAGAAACTAGCCTTGTTCTTAATTGGGAGAAATGCCACTTTATGGTTAATGAAGGAATTGTTCTTGGACATAAAATTTCTGAAAGAGGTATTGAAGTTGATCGAGCTAAAGTGGAGGCAATTGAAAAGATGCCTTGTCCCAAAGATGTTAAAGGTATTCGTAGTATTCTTGGTCATGCTGGTTTTTATAGGAGGTTTATTAAAGATTTCTCTAAAATTTCCAAGCCTCTTACTAATCTTCTTCAAAAAGATGTACCCTTTGTTTTTGATGATGATTGTAAGGAAGCTTTTGAAACTTTGAAAAAGGCTTTAATCACCGCTCCTGTAGTTGAACCACCTGATTGGAATTTACCTTTTGAAATTATGTGTGATGCTAGTGATTATGCTGTAGGCGCTGTTCTTGGGCAGCGAGTAGATAAAAAGTTAAATGTTATTCATTATGCTAGTAAAACTCTTGATTCTGCTCAAAAGAATTATGCCACTACTGAAAAAGAATTTCTAGCTGTAGTTTTTGCTTGTGACAAATTTCGACCCTACATAGTTGATTCGAAAGTCACTATTCATACTGATCATGCTGCAATTAGATACCTTATGGAAAAGAAAGATGCTAAGCCAAGGCTTATTAGATGGGTACTTCTTTTGCAAGAATTTGATTTGCATATCATAGATAGAAAAGGTGCTGAAAATCCTGTTGCTGATAATTTGTCTAGATTGGAAAGCATTCCTTATGATCCTATTCCTGTTAATGATAGCTTTCCAAATGAACAATTGGCTGCAATAAGTGTAAGTTCGCGAGATAGTCCTTGGTATGCTGATTATGCTAACTTTATTGTTTCCAAGTACTTGCCTCCAACCTTTTCAGCTCAGCAAAGAAGGAAATTCTTTTATGACTTGCGGCATTACTTTTGGGATGACCCACACTTATATAAAGAAGGAGTCGATGGTATTATGCGAAGATGTGTTCCTGAATATGAACAACAGGAAATACTGAGGAAATGCCATGGAAGTGCTTATGGAGGGCATCACGCTGGAGATAGAACTGCGCAGAAAGTTCTACAATCAGGTTTTTATTGGCCTACCCTCTTTAAGGATGCAAGAAAGTTTATTTTATCTTGTGATGAATGTCAAAGGGTTGGTAATATCTCTAGACGCAATGAAATGCCTATGAGTTATTCTCTTGTTATTGAACCATTTGATTGTTGGGGATTCGACTTCATGGGTCCTTTTCCTTCTTCACAAGGTAATACTCATATACTTGTTGCTGTTGATTATGTCACTAAATGGGTAGAAGCTATACCTACTAAAAGTGCTGATGGTGAGACCTCTTTAAAAATGCTTCAAGATGTCATTTTTCCTAGGTTTGGTGTACCTAGATATCTTATGACTGATGGAGGTTCTCATTTTATCCATGGTGGTTTTAGAAAGACTCTTGCTAAATATGGTGTTAATCATAGAATTGCTTCAGCCTATCATCCTCAAACTAGTGGACAAGTAGAATTGTCAAATAGGGAGATTAAATCTATCTTGCAAAAGACTGTTAATAAATCTAGAAAAAATTGGGCTAGTAAGTTAAATGATGCTTTATGGGCTTATAGAACTGCTTATAAGAACCCCATGGGCATGTCTCCTTATAAAATGGTTTATGGTAAAGCTTGTCACTTGCCTTTAGAATTAGAACACAAAGCTTATTGGGCAGTGAGAGAACTTAATAGAGATTTTAAACTTGCCGGTGAGAAAAGGTTGTTGCATTTAAGTTCTTTAGATGAATGGAGAAGTGAGGCTTATGAAAATGCTAGACTCTTTAAAGAAAAAGTTAAGAGATGGCATGATAGGAGAATTCTTAAAAGAGAATTTAATGTTGGTGAGAAAGTTCTATTGTATAGGTCTCGTCTCAGATTTTTTGCAGGAAAGTTACTCTCAAAATGGGAAGGACCATTTGTTATTGTGGAGGTGTATCGTTCAGGTGCAATAAAAATTGCTTCATTGAAAGATAACTCTACACAAGTGGTAAATGGTCAAAGACTCAAGCATTATATTTCTGGAGATTCTATTAATGAAGAGGTTGATACAATTAAAGTGGTGACTCCGGAAACTTTCATTGAAGAACATTTTTCTGGGACTGCAGAATTCGATTCGAATAGGTAACAGTTTCGGTAAGAAAAGTTTCGCGAATAACTTTCTAGAAGATATTTTCGTCGTTTTTATTAAATATGGAAAAATAAGAGACCGAACCGGATGGGAGACGGCACCCGTGGTGCCCAAACCATAGGTCGGCGCGGTGGGCCCCCAGCCGCGCCGCCTGGTGGTTTGAGCACCCCGGAGCTCGTCTCCGATCAGGTTTCCTCCTGTACCTTCCTTATGTTGTAAAACTTTTTGCTATATAACTCACCCGAACCCCCGAGGTTCGTATCTCGCCTTTTCATCGTGTTTCGTTTCGAGCTGTTTCTGTCCAGATATTGTTTTCAGATTTAGAAGCGCCATGGTCTCCAACAACAACAACAAGGGCAAGGAGCCTTTGGAAGACGAGACTCAAGACCCCAAGCTGAAGGAGGAAGTCAAGAGCAAAGATGAAAGCGTCATGAAGGAAGTAAAGGGGATGCCGTCAACAAAGGGAGAACAGCCTGCAGTCAGGAAGCCCACCTTTGTGGGATCGGTTAACGCTCAACGTGCTTTTTCTCATAACCTGCAGGGAGCAATACCACCTATTCCGGACTACAGCTCTTTTCCGGCAGTGACGGAAGTACTTCGAGTTACAGATGAGTTCTGTGATCAATACCGAGCCCTGCGGAGGGAGGTGGAAATACTCCAGGAAGAGAATATCAGACTCCGCCGAATGCTGGAACGGTTTCTTACTCCAATCCAAGTCATACCGCCACCACCACCGAAGGAGTAATTCATCATAAGTATTGGCATCCCCTTGGTTTGTTCCAAGCTTGGGGGAGTGCCGCGGTATCACATCATTATCTTTACCTTTTACTTTTCCATAAAGTCATATCGTGAGTAGGGAAGTTATCTTATATGATGGTTTGCAATGTGGAAGTATCTCTCTTTTAGTTGGTTATCTATGTATCCCTTGGTGTGAGTTGCCGTTATGAAATATTAATGAGAAGTTTTATCATTTACTTTCTGCATACTTTATTTTAGCTTGCAATTCTCTTTCATATTGATAACCTTGTTGTTAGTATAGGGATCACTTTTTAGAGCACCAAGTTAATCTTTTTGGTTTTGGCAAACTTAGCATTGGTCAGTAGTAGACAATACTTTGAGACTTAAGTAGAGAGAGGGAGTGCATGCAAATATATTATTCCATGATCTTTCTTTCTTTGTAGCTCATAAGCTTAGTATTCTTAAGTTAAACTATTTGTGCTTCTAAGGAAGATTGCATGATTATTCTTATCACTTGTATAATTGTTTGTATCCCTCAACTCTTATGCTTGCTACATAACCTTGCTAGCCAAAGACCTGTATCGAGAGGGAATGCTTCTCATACATCCAAACCTTGAGCCAAACCATTGCCATTCGAGTCCACCATAACTTCCTACTATATGGTATTTTGCGCCATTCCAAGTAAATACTTCATGTGCTACCTTTAAATTATTCAAAACTTATTACTCCTAGTTTTGTGTCACTGTTTATTAGCTCATGAGGGTTCTGTAGAGTTTCTCTAGCACTTTTGTCAAACAGACTTTCACCAATGGACTAGTGGCATATACACCGCTTATCCAACAATTTGCAAAAAGAGCTGGCAAATGGGGTGCCCAGTCCCAATTAACTACAACTTTCATTAATAATTCTCTTCACATGTTTTGCCCTGATTTATCAGTAAGCAACTTAATTTGCAAATAGACACTCCTCCATGGTATGTGAATGTTGGAAGGCACCCGAGGATTCGGTTAGCCATGGCTTGTGTAAGCAAAAGGTTGGGAGGAGTGTCAACTATAAAGAAACTAAAATACATGTGTAAACAAAAGAGAAGAGGGATGATCTACCTTGCTGGTAGAGATAACGTCCTTCATGGGAGCCGCTCTTGAAAGTCTGGTTGACAAGGGGTTAGTGTTCACTTTTATACTTGACACATACAAAATAGCTCAAACAACTATTTTCATACTCTCTATATGCTTTGCAAAACTTAAAAGCTCTAGCACATGATTTAATCCCTGCTTCCCTCTGCGAAGGGCCTATCTTTTACATTATTGTTGAGTCAGTAAACCCATTCCTCTCTATCTCAAGCAAGCATTTGAGTTGTTGAGATCCAATTAGTTATATGTGTTGATACTTCTAATCATATCTCTCATTTCCTTGTTTCGCACAATAGCTTTTATCCGAATGAATATAACTTTGAAAGTTATCAATGACTGTAAGGAGACTGTTATGATTAAGGCATGTAAGTTCTGCTATATAAGCTCTGATATAAAGACTCTTCTCGAAAGATAAGTATGATCTGTTAATTGTTCTCTGACCAAGAGTTTAAGTTTGCCTTCACCAATCATGGTTCTCTTTATGCACTTCATCGTGGTTCCCTTTACTTATTTCAAGTTAGATTATATGAAGGGAAGTTGCTGTCTAGAATGACTTGTGTATCAATGAATGTGATGCTTCTTGTCCGTATTTTATTTATCGACACTTTGCTCCATAAACTTGTGGTCATGTTTACTGAGCTCAGTTTTCGCTTGGGGACAAGCGAGGTCTAAGCTTGGGGGGGTTGATACGTCCATTTTGCATCACTATTTTATATCATAATTTACTGCTATTCATCGATATATTTCATATTTAGAAGTGTTACTTATGTTATTTTACCTATTTTGCATGTTTGATGAATAATGGAGAATTGGACACCGGAGTCAGGATTCTGCTGGAAAAAGCACCGTCGAGATGCACTATTTCTGAAGATCAATAAATCGAAGGAGACATATGGAAGTCCTATTTTACCAGATGATGGAGGAGGCCAAAAGGGGAGGCTGAGAAGGGCCAAGGTGGGCCCTCCTCACCTGCTGGCGCGGCGGGCCCCCAGCCGCGCCGCCAGGTGGTTTGGGGGCCCTGGCCCACCTCAGCCGTTCCCCCTTCGCGTACTTGACCCCCTCGGAACCCTAACACACAGAGGACGGCCATCGAAATATTCCGCCGCCTCCACGAGGCGGAAAACACCAGAGAGCGAAAAGCTCCCCTGCAGGAAGAAATCTGCCGGGGGAAATTCCCTCCCGGAGGGGGAAATCGTCGCCATCATCACCGTCATCGAGCTGGACTTCATCGGGATCATCATCATCATCATCATCTCCACCGCCAACACCATCATCACCGCCGCTGCACCCCGTCTCCGCTATAACATCTAGGGCTGAATCTTGTCTATTTCATAGGGGAAACTCTCCCGGTGTTGATTACTCTTGTTATTGATGCTATTGGGTGAAACCATTGGACTAAGGTTTATGTTCAGATTGTTATTCATCATCATATCACCTCTGATCATGTTCCGTATGATGTCTTGTGAGTAGTTCGTTTAGTTCTTGAGGACATGGGAGAAGTCTTGATGTTAGTAGTGAACTATGTTGAGTAATATTTAATGGTTTGATGCTTAAGTTGTGGTGTTATTCTTCTAGTGGTGTCATGTGAACGTCGACTACATGATACTTCACCTTTATGGGCCTAGGGGAATGCATTGTGTATTCGTTTGCCAATTGTGGGGTTGCCGGAGTGACAGAAACCTGAACACCCGTTGGTATATCGATGCATGAGGGATAGCAGGATCTCAAAGTTTAAGGCTGTGGTTAGTTTATCTTAATTACTTTCTTGTATTTGCGGATGCTTGCAAGGGGTATAATCACAAGTATGTATTAGTCCTAGGAAGGGCGGTGCATTAGCATAGGTTCACCCACACAACACTTATCAAAACAATGAAGATTAATCAACTATATGAAGCGAAAGCACTTGACAATATTCCCGTGTGTCCTCAAGAACGTTTGGTCATTATAAGTACAACAACCGGCTTGTCCTTTGCTGTAGAAAGGATTGGGCCACTCGCTGCAACTATTATTACTGCATTTTATTTACTTGTACTTTATTTATCTGTCATATCAAAAACTCCTAAAAACTTGTCTGAGAGCATTTACAGTGAATCCTTCATCAAAACCGCTTGTCAACACCTTCTGCTCCTCGTTGGGTTCGACACTCTTATTTATCGAAAGTACTACGATACACCCCCTATACTTGTGGGTTATCAAGACTATTTTCCCTTAAGTGAATCACCCAAGGTTTATCGAACTCAGGGAGGTAGAGGTCAAAGATATCCCTCTCAAGCAACCCTGCAATTAAGATACAAGAAGTCTCTTGTGTCCCCAACACACCCAATACACTTGTCAGATGTATAGGTGCACTAGTTCGGCGAAGAGATAGTGAAATACAAGTGATATGGATGATTGCAAGTAGTAATTGCAATATAAAATAAAGATGGCAGCAAGCAAACATGTAGCAGAACTTGTTGTAAACGGTGTTTCAATGCTTAGAAACAAGGCCTAGGGATCATACTTTCACTAGTGGACACTCTCAACAATGATCTCATAACTGAATAAATAAAAGCTACTCTTAAACACTCTCTTGTTGGATAACAAACACCATTCATTGTGTAGGGCTACAAAAGCACACCTCAAGCTGGAGTAAACAAGCGCCACAACGTCATAAAGGAGTCACACACGGTGCACACACTGTCACCGTTACACCGTGGAGAGTACCGGAGTTCATATTAAAGTAACCTATAGAGTGCATAATAGATAAAGAGTAACATCTACATATTCAACTAGATTAGCACAACTGAACACAAGTAAATACTACTCGGGATTATTCTCCTTCTTGATGAAGCAAGAGTACTATGCGTAGGGCTGCAAGAGCACACCTCAAAGTCTGAGTAAACAAACACCACAATTCCCAAGAATAAGCCATGATAAATGTCTAAATTATTCATAGAGTCACACAAGTACCCACACTGTCACCTTGATACCGTGTTGTCACAATGACTCCAGAAACTAGACAAAATCACTTGAGTAGCATAAACATTATTAATGTATTCAGCGATACTAGCAATACACACGATCACATAAAGATCACCCCATGGGAGAGAGAGATGAACCACATAGCTACCGGTAGAGCCCTCAGCCTCGGGGGAGAACTACTCCCTCCTCATCATGGGAGTCAGCAGCGGCGATGAAGATGGCGATGGAGTTGATGGAGATGGCTCCGGGGCAATTCCCCGTCCCGGCAGCGTGCCGAAACAGAGACTTCTGTCCCCCGAAACTTGATGTCGATGGCGGTGGCGCAGCGGAACTCTTCGTGGAATATGGCTTCATTTTTTAGGGTTTACGCCTCGGGGGGAATAAATAGGCGAAGGGGCAACGTCGGTGGAGCCCGAGGTGGGCCTCCTCACCAGCTGGCGCGGCAGAAGGGGGGCCGCGCCGCCAGGTGGTTTGGCCACCTCGTGGCTCCCCTTCGTCTCTCCTTCGGACTCCGTGTACGTGTTGGAACAATAGGGACTTGGCCTTTTGTTTCGTGCAATTCCGAGAATATTCGCAGAAGTACTTTTCTGGAATAAAAAACAGCAGAAAACAGGGAACTGGCACTTCGGCATCTTGTTAATAGGTTAGTCCCAGAAAATGCATAAAAGTGATATGAAGTGTATATAAAACATGTAGCAATGGTATAATATAAGCATGGAACATCAGAAATTATGGATACGTTGGAGACGTATCAAGCATCCCCAAGCTTAGTTCTACTCGTCCTCGAGTAGGTAAAACGATAACAACAAATAATTTCTGAAGAGACATGCTTTCACACAATTTTGATCAATATATTGCAAGGCTCATGTCATGAATGAAGTGACTCAAAGCAATGGTCTATAGTTTGCTAACAGATAGATAAAGAGTAAACAATGAATCATATAAGCAAAAACTTTTCATGAATAGTACTTTCAAGACAAGCATCAAAAAGTTTTGCATAAGAGGTAACTCATAAAGCAATAGATTCAAAGTAAAAGGCATTGAAGCAACACAAAGGATGATTAAGTTTCAGCATTTGCTTTCAACTTGTAACATGTATATCTCATGGATAGTTGTCAACATAAAGCAATATAACAAGTGCAATAAGTAAACATGTAAGAATCAATGCGCACAAAGTTGACACTAGTGTTTGCTTCTGAGATAGAAAGGAGTAGGTAAACTGACTCAACAATAAAGTAAAAGACAAGCCCTTCTCAGAGGGAAGCAGGGATTAAATCATGTGCTAGAGCTTTTTAAGTTTTCGAAAGCATATAGAGAGCACAAAATAAGTATTTGAGAGGTGTTTGTTGTTGTCAACGAATGGTAGTGGGCACTCTAACCCCCTTGTCAACCAGACTTTCAAGAGCGGCTCCCATGAAGGACGTTATCTCTACCAGCAAGGTAGATCATCCCTCTTCTCTTTTGTTTACACATGTATTTTAGTTTCTTTATAGATGACACTCCTCCCAACCTTTTGCTTACACAAGCCATGGCTAACCGAATCCTCGGGTGCCTTCCAACATTCACATACCATGGAGGAGTGTCTATTTGCAATTTAAGTTGTTTACTGATAAATCAGGGCAAAACATGTGAAGAGAATTATTAATGAAAGTTGTAATTAATTGGGGCTGGGCACCCCGTTGCCAGCTCTTTTTGCAAATTATTGGATAAGCGGTGTATATGCCACTAGTCCATTGGTGAAAGTCTGTCAGAAGTAAATGACAAGATTGAAAGATAAAACACCACATACTTCCTCATGAGCTATAAAACATTGACACAAATAAGGAGTAATAAAGTTTTGAATAGTTTAAAGGTAGCACATGAAGTATTTACTTGGAATGGCAGGAAATACCACATAGTAGGTAGTATGGTGGACACAAATGACATGGGTTTTGGCTCAAGGTTTGGATGCACGAGAAGCATTCCCTCTCAGTACAGAGTTTAGGCTAGCAAGGTTGTTTGAAGCAAACACAAGTATAAACCGGTACAGCGAGACTCAAATAAAAACATATTGCAAGTATTATAAGACTCTACACTGTCTTCCTTGTTGCTCAAACATTTTACCAGAAAATATCTAGACCTTAGAGAAAACAAATATGCAACCCAAGTCTCAACAAGCTCTACGGTAGTTCTCCACTACTAGGTTTTAACTACATGATGCAAGAGCTTAAACATGATCTACTTGAGAGCTCAAAACAATTGTAAAGTGTCAAACCGAAACAAGACAAAACAGCCATCAACTATAGGGGGTGTATCGTAGTACTTTCGATAAATAAGAGTGTCGAACCCAACGAGGAGCAGAAGGTGTTGACAAGCGGTTTTGATGAAGGATTCACTGTAAATGCTCTCAGACAAGTTTTTAGGAGTTTTTGATATGACAGATAAATAAAGTACAAGTAAATAAAATGCAGTAATAATAGTTGCAGCGAGTGGCCCAATCCTTTCTACAGCAAAGGACAAGCCGGTTGTTGTACTTATAATGACCAAACGTTCTTGAGGACACACGGGAATATTGTCAAGTGCTTTCGCTTCATATAGTTGATTAATCTTCATTGTTTTGATAAGTGTTGTGTGGGTGAACCTATGCTAATGCACCGCCCTTCCTAGGACTAATACATACTTGTGATTATACCCCTTGCAAGCATCCGCAAATACAAGAAAGTAATTAAGATAAACTAACCACAGCCTTAAACTTTGAGATCCTGCTATCCCTCATGCATCGATATACCAACGGGTGTTCAGGTTTCTGTCACTCCGGCAACCCCACAATTGGCAAACGAATACACAATGCATTCCCCTAGGCCCATCAAGGTGAAGTATCATGTAGTCGACGTTCACATGACACCACTAGAAGAATAACACCACAACTTAAACATCAAACCATTAAATATTACTCAACATAGTTCACTACTAACATCAAGACTTCTCCCATGTCCTCAAGAACTAAACGAACTACTCACAAGACATCATACGGAACATGATCAGAGGTGATATGATGATGAATAACAATCTGAACATAAACCCTAGTCCAATGGTTTCACCCAATAGCATCAATAACAAGAGTAATCAACACCGGGAGAGTTTCCCCTATGAAATAGACAAGATTCAGCCCTAGATGTTATAGCGGAGACGGGGTGCAGCGGCGGTGATGATGGTGTTGGCGGTGGAGATGATGATGATGATGATCCCGATGAAGTCCAGCTCGATGACGGTGATGATGGCGATGTCGGCCCAGTGAAATCCAGGGTGTGCTGGGCCTGTCCTATACGGCCCTCGACACTTGATGGCGAATTTTCGCTAAGGACCAAGCCTACGGCCTGGAGAGCCTCGCGAGGCTCATTGCCTCGCGAGGGCATTTGAGGCAGCAGAGGCCTGCGGAGGCCATATCCACTGCTGCCCCCTCTTCAAGGAAATCTCCCCTGGGGAGAGGTCAACGCCGAATTCTCTACAGGGCGTCCAAGCCCTCGTGGAGATCGCTTCGCTGCAAAGCAACCTCTGCAGAGCGCACATGGGCTCTGCAGCGGCCGCAGAGTGACGCGCGCCCCTGCGCGCGGTGACGACGACGCCGCAGTTGCCATTTTGGTGATTAAAGGGGTCAATAAAGCTGTGCCACCCGCTCCGGACTACAAGGATTTCCTCTTTGGTGATAAGGGGACCGGCCGGCGCTACGCTCCAAGGCCAACGTCACCGTGGGCACCCCCACGTTCCTCTGCGGCCCCAGCTGGCCGTCCTGCATGGACGGTGGGTACTCTGCTACAGGAGTCAGCTTTACGCTCATGGACCGCGTCCATGGACACCGGGCTGCGATGCACCGCTCCACCTTCTGCGCCACGTGACAGCCCTACCACAGTGCGAGTGCAAGGAGGAGCACGGGGCGCCTATAAAAGGAGGACGAGGTGCACCGTAGCAAGGGATCGCATTCTCATTCCAGCATAGCCACTTACGCGCAAGGAAGAAGAAGACCATTGCTTCCCTTCCTTGTACACCATTGCCAAAAGAGAGCCCTCGGCAAGCTCATTGTACTGTAACCTCTACAAGCAGTGCAATACAGACAAGCAGGAGTAGCGGTATTACCTCCACACGAGGGCCGTGAACCTGGGTACGGGCTGGTGTTCATCTCTGTCGTGATGTCCCTCCACTTGCTCGACGAGCACCGTCGCCGTGCAGGTTGAGGGTTGTTTGACCAACGTGTTCAGCCCCTTACACGAACTCTCTTCGTGAGCTTGACTATCCCTGTTTCGTGGGAGTCATTCTCCGACAATTGGCGCGCCAGGTAGGGGGCTGAGGCGCGTCTTCAACCTTCATCGACCTCTGCCATGGCGGACACTCGCGCAGCTCGCGCCACCCGGCGGGCGTCAGGCAGGGCAACCACCGAGCCCGCTGCCAACACCACCAACCCTCGCGGCCGTCCCCGCGCCAGCCGTGCCACGGGGCGCAACACCGCTGAACCGCGGGTGGAGCACCCCGAGGACGACGACGGCAACCACGACGACCGCTTCGACGACGACGTCGACCACGGGCACGGCGAGGACGCTGAGTCCTCGCACCCGTCCCAGCGCCACAGCGCCTCCACTCTTGGGCGTCCAGCGCCCAGCCCAAACACCGCGCTGCTCATGGCCGCGGAACTCTTCCGCTACCGTCCCACAGCTGAGGCGCACGACAACTGGCTCGGCCGCCTTCAGCACCTCGTCGACATTGCGGCGGCACCGCGCGCTGCTCCTGCGGCGTCGCGCTCTCTGGTGCACCACAACTCCGGACGCGCTGGAACCACCGCGCATGGCGCACCTCCGCCGCCGCCTCCGCCGCCGCCTCCGCCAGGTCCGCCTCCAGCCGCGGCGCACAAGGCCGCATCCCACGCGTCTTCGCCGCGCGATTGTCAAATCGTGCAGCGGACACCCCCAGACGCGCGGGTGGAAATGGAGCGCCAGAAGGACCTCCAGAAGCGCATCGTCGAGGAAATCGGCCAAGCAGGGCGACAGAACCGCCGTGCTCTTCAGGGTGGCATCGCCTCGTACGCCACAGGTTGCGCGGCCTTCACCCGCAACCTGCGTCGCGTCGTCTGGCCACAGAAGTTCAGGCCTGACCTACCCAAGGGCTACGACGGCACGAACAACCCCATCGAGTTCTTGCAGCTCTACACCACCTCCATCCAAGCTGCGGGGGGAGACGACAAGGTCATGGCCAACTGGTTCTCCCACGCTCTCAAGGATTCCGCCTTGTCGTGGCTCCTGAACCTTCCCGAGGACTCCATTGACTCGTGGGAGGAGCTCTGCCAGCAGTTCGTTGCGAACTTCAAGGGCACGTACGAGCGCGCCCTCACCTACAACGACCTGCGAGCTGTGCGCCAGAAGCCTGGCGAGACCCTCCGCAGGTACATCCAGCGCTTCAGCCAAGTCCGCAACAAGATCCCGAACATCCCGGACTCGCACGTCATTGCGGCCTTCAGAGAGGGCGTCACCAACCACAGGATGCTCGAGAAGCTCGGCATCCATGATACCCTCTCCTCCGTGGTGAAGCTCTTCGACATCGCAGACAAATGCGCCAAGGCAGAGAAGGGCTCCTCTTCGTCAAGGTGGGCTCGACAGACGACCCTGTCGAGGGATCCAAGACCCAGAAGAGCGCGACGAGATCAAACGCAAGCCTACCGCAGTCCTGGCAGCTGAACCCGACGCCAAGCATGTTCGCGAGGACTCTCCAGAGGCTGGCGAGAAAAGGTGGACAACCGCCCGTTCTGCATCTACCACAACAGGCGCGGCCATGCGACGGAGAACTGCTATGACCTCAAGCAGTGAGCAAGAAGCGTGAGCAAGAAGAAGGCAGCGGTGGCCGCGGCAGAGGCCGTGGTTACCGCAAAGGTGGACGCAAGGGCAACTTCCAGAGGCCCAGGGAACTCAGGCGAATGCCGCCGAGAAAAACAACAATCTTCCCGACGAAGAGCCTGGAGGCTACCAGGCCCCCAAGGGTGCCATGGCATGCATCCTCGGCGGATCCCAGGCGCCCAAGTCGAACAACCAGTTCAAGCAGTTCGCTCGCGAGCTCAACGCAGCGCTTCCCGGGGTCGAGACGTCCCGCCCCCTCAAGTGGTCCCAGTACACCATCGCCTTCGACGCCAAAGATCACCCCAAGTCTACAAAGACTGTGGGCACCCTCCCGTTGGTGTGCACCCCCACCATCAACAACATCGCCGTCGGCAAGACGCTCATTGATGGGGGTGCAGGCCTAAACGTCATCTCTGTCGAGACCTTCGAGACGCTTCAAGTGCCCTACGAGTGGCTCATGCCCTCCAGGCCCTTCACCGGGGTCACCAGCGGCTCAATCTCGCCTCTGGGGCAAGTGAGGCTCGCGGTCACTTTGGCACGCAGGAGAACTACCGCACCGAGCTAATTGACTTCGACGTCGCGCACATTGGCCTGCCCTACAACGCCATCCTCGGCTACCCCGCCCTCGCGAAGTTCATGGCCGTCACGCACCACGCCTACAACATGGTCAAGATCCCTGGCAGCGGTGGCACCATCACCATACGTGGTCACGTACAGGACGCCACGCGCGCCGTCGAGATCGCCTACAAGGCCGCTGCCATGGCATTCCCCGCTGACGAGGACATGGAGCCTCTCGAGAGGCCCAAGAAGAAGAAACAACTGTTCACTCAAGAGCAAGCATCTACAAAGAAGGTGTCGCTGAGCACCAGCGGCTCGGGGGCTGAGGCTCGGGGGCTAGCGTCACCATAGGCGCTGGCTTGCCTCCCAAATAGGAAAGCGCGCTCGTCGCCTTCCTTCGGGCAAATTCTGACATGTTCGCATGGACTCCGTCAGAAATGTCCGGTGTACCAAGGGAGGTGATCGAGCACCACTTAGCCGTGTGTCCAGACGCACGCCCTGTAAAGCAAAAGCGCGGAAACAAGCCCCCGAGAAGCAAGCGTTCATCATCAAAGAAGTGAAAGCAGCAGACATCATTCGAGAAGTTGCCCACCCCACTTGGCTCTCCAACGGTGTGGTTGTCCCAAAACCCAATGGAGGAGGCCGGCTCTGCATCGACTACACAGACGTGAACAAGGCTGCCCCAAGGATCCATACCCCATGCCAAGGATAGACCAGATTGTGGACTCCACCGCCGGCTGTGATCTCCTCTGTTTCCTGGATGCCTTCTCAGGCTACCACCAGATCAAAATGGCCAAGGAAGACGAGGAGAAAACAGCATTTCTCACCCCTTGTGGTGTGTATTGCTACACTTGCATGCCCTTTGGCCTGAAAATGCCGGCGCCACCTTCCAGAGGCTCATGAGGATCGCCTTGGGGGCTCAGATGGGAAGAAATGCAGAAGCTTATGTCGACGACATCGTGGTCAAGTCTCGCGAGGGAGACACTCTCTTGAAGGATCTCGAGGAAACCTTCGCCAGCCTGCGCAAGGTGAACATCAAGTTAAACCCCGCCAAGTGCGTCTTCGGGGTGCCTTCAGGCAAGCTCCTCGGGTTCCTCGTGTCCCACCGCGGCATAGAAGCAAACCCTGACAAGATCAAGGCTATAGAAGACATGCAGCCACCTCGCCGCCTCAAGGACATGCAGCGCCTAGCAGGATGCATGGCCAGCTTAGGCCGCTTCATCTCCAAGTTCGGCGAGAGAGCCTTGCCATTTTTCAAGATCATGAAGAAATCCGGCACCTTCAAGTGGACTCCAGAGGCTGACGAAGCATTTAAGGACTTGAAGAAATACTTGGCTAGCTCACCAGTCATGGTAGCCCCCAGGGCAGGCGAGCATCTGAAGCTGTACCTAGCAGCCACTCCACAAACTGCTAGCGCCGTCCTGGTGGTGGAAAGAGAAGAGCCAGTTCTCCCAAGAAAAGCACTGCCACACCAAGTCCAGAACCTCCCGACGAAGGAACAGTCTCTCCAGACCCAGTGCCAGGCCCACAGCCTCAAGTCGAGCCCTCCACGAGCACCCTGCCGAGGCTCCTCCACAGGCAAACCTCGCCAAAACTCCTGAGGAGCCTCTCGAGGGAGCCGACGCTGCCGCACCATCAACGACCCTCGTCGAGCATCCAGTCTACTTCGTCAGTACTGTACTGCGAGATGCTCGCGAGCGGTACCCAGTGCAGCAGAAGCTCCTCCTCGCGCTACTCATCGCCTCCAGGAAGCTGCGCCACTACTTCCAGGGTCACCCCATCACGGTGGTCACGTCCTTCCCCCTGGAGCAGATCCTGCGCAACCCCAACGCTACTGACCGCGTCGCAGGATGGAACATTGAGCTGCAGCCATTCAACTTGCGCTTCGACACCACAAGAGTCATAAAAGGGAGAGCGCTGGCGGATTTCGTCGCCGAGTGGACAGACCCAACTCCTGAAGAGCCTCGCGAAGAAGAAACCGCGTCATCGGGAGATACAATGCCAAGCCACTGGACCATGCACTTCGATGGAGCTTTCGCCTGCCGCAATGGTGGGGCTGGCGTTGTCTTAACCTCACCAAAAGGTGACAAGCTCTACTACGCCATCCAGCTGTGCTTCACAATAGACAAGATCTCCAACAACATCGCCGAGTACGAGGGCCTCCTCGCCGGGCTCAGAGCCGCAATCGCCCTTGGCGTCAAGCACTTACTCATAAAGGGTGATTCCCAGCTCCTGGTTAACTTCTCCAACAAGAGCTACACGCCTAAGACGACCACATGGCCGCCTACCTTGAAGAGGTCGCAAGCTCGAGAAGCACTTCAGGGGCATGGAGCTCATGCACATCCCGCGAAAGGAGAACCAAGAGGCAGATGACATCGCCAAGCGAGCATCACGAAGGCAGGCCCAGCCGGCCGGCGTCTTTGAAGAGAGACTCTCCAAGGCGTCCATAAAGCAGCCACAAGAAGCAGCAGCCGCAAGCACAGACGAAGTACTCCCACCACCTCCTAGGTGGGGCACCCAACTGCGGTCCATCCTCAGGGGAGCGTCTGCTGCTGGCTATGGTGCACCAAGAGACAGGCTGGGTTGACGAACTCAAAGACTACCTGCTGAAGGGAGTCCTTCCTGAAGAAGACGCGGAGGCAGAACGAGTGGCTCGACAAGCCAAGTCATACTACATCCTCGAGGGAGACCTGTACCGCAAGCGCCCAAATGGAATTGCACTCAAGTGCGTCCCCCCCGAGGAAGGCCGCATGCTGATCAGAGACATTCACAGTGGAGAGTGTGGCCACCATTCCTCTGCACGCACCCTGGCAGGCAAGGTCTTCAGGAGCGGTTTCTACTGGCCCCAAGTGCTTCAAGATGCCACCACCATCGTCCAGTCTTGCGATGCGTGCCAGTTCCACGCCAAGCAAGTTCATCAGCCTGCACTGGGACTCCAAACCATCCCGCTCTCGTGGCCTTTCGCGGTCTGGGGCCTTGACATTCTGGGACCCTTCCCGAGATCACAAGGGGGCTACCGCTTCCTCTTCGTGGCAGTCGACAAGTTCACCAAGTGGGCAGAGGTTGAAGCAGTGCGCAGCATACCGGCCAGGGCAGCAGTAAAATTCATCAGAGGCCTGGTCTGCCGCTTTGGTGTGCCTAATCGCATCATCACCGACAATGGCTCACAATTCACCAGCGGCATCTTCAGGGCCTACTGCGAGAGCCTCGGCACCAAGCTCTGCTTCGCCTCGGTGGCTCACCCACAGAGCAACGGCCAAGCCGAGCGAGCAAATGCTGAGGTCCTCAAGGGCCTCAAGACAAGAAGCTTCAATCGCCTGAAGGGCTACGGCAAGGGCTGGATAGACGAACTCCCGTCCGTGCTCTGGTCCATCCGCACGAACCCCACGAAGCCCACTGGTGAGACGCCATTTGCCTCGTGTATGGAGCTGAAGCAGTCCTCCCCACAGAGATCAAGCATGGATCCGCACGGGTCCTTGCCTTCAACGAGGACGATCAAGCAGACCTCCACAGCGACGACCTGCTGCTCCTTGACGGGTTGCGCCGCCGTGCCGCCCTCAGGGCAGCCAAGTACCAGCAAGACCTGCGACGCTACCACAGCCGCCACATACGTCCGCGCACTCTCGAGACAGGCGACCTCGTCCTCAGGAGAATCCTCTCCAGGGAAGGTCTCCACAAGCTCTCGCCAATGTGGGAAGGCCCCTACAGGGTCTCACACATCGCCAGGCCTGGCGCGGTACGCCTCGAAACGGAGGACGGCATTCCGGTCAAGAATCCATGGAACATCGCGCATCTACGCAAGTTCTACCCGTGATCATAGTCACGCCAGACATTTTTTGTCTCTAGAGGGAAGCACACAACTTCACCTCCAAGCTTCACAAAAGCTTCTCCTCCCGAGGGCCAGCCCCTCTGAGCTCTCCTGATTACGTGCCGCCGCAGGCCGTGAAGAGTCTCAGCCACTGAATGTGGTCCCCATGCCTCGACATGGAAAACTTTATCTTGGTCACACCAAGTGTAATGAACCAATTCGTTTCTCGATGAAACATTGCGCTGAGGCGCCGCTATGTAATATTTTGGTGGTGAGTTTTACTTTTCATCATCTTAGTTCATTTCGCGCTCATATTCTTCCCCATGCGCACCTCGCGAGCGGGGGCTGAGTACGGTGACTGTGCCTCAAGAGCACCCCAACAGCACCGCAAAATCCAAAGGATCCGAGCTCTAGCACGTGAGCACGCTCTCACGCCTGTTACCTCCCCAAAGAGCTCTGGCCCATGGGCTTGCTCCCAAAACACGCCACCTCACCAAAGGACCTTGGTACTTACTCTCCTCGCGAGATACCCATGAGGAAGCCTATAAGCGCGCATGGGTGTTTACTACCATGTGCCTGCTTTGGGTCTGCCTCTCTAACCAATACAGGGAACAAGAAGTCCTCCCCAAGGTCGAGAAGTCACGCTCCGACCCCTAGAAGGGAGCGCACCATCAGGGAAGCCAACGCCCTCTACGAGGCCAAAGTCTCGCCAAGCTAAGTCTAGCGCTCGCGCTCCTCAGAAGTTTTTCTCCCTCTCACGGGCACCTGTCGCCCCTCGAGCGGTTTTTTCTCTCTCACACTCCATGGACTGCTTGTGCGTCAAAGGGGAGCCCTCGAGCACCGCGACTCGAGAGCCCTTACCTCTCCAAGCCTTAAACACCCCCCGGCCTTGCCGAGTCACGCTCCGGCATACCGTAGCGGCGGTGTCATAGCGCAAAGAGATGGGTCCTGACGACGTAGAGCGAAGAAAGACATGGAACAGGGATAAAGGACCCTTCGAGGGGCACACACACATGTTTGCATACGATCAAAGTATCTTACAAGCCAGCGTGAATTAAAACAAGTCTTAAAACAAAGATAATTGCGCCAAGCGCATCTTGTTGCAGGAGTGGCCTAGGCAGAGGGTTCACCATCGCCGTCCTCTTCAGCCTTCTCTTCTTCGGCGCCTTCATCCTCCTCAGCGGCCTGCTCCGCCTCAACCCTCTTGAAGCGGTCGACGTAATCGTTGACTTCTTCTCGAACCAAGTTGGAGAGCTCCCAGGCCGGATCTCCCTCGATGGGCTCGGTCACTGACTCGAAGTCGAAGCCGGGGTGAAGGCGCTGGAGGTTGGCGAAGACGCGATCGATCGCCACGGTCAAGAGCTTGCGGCACTCCTCATCAACAACGTCGCCAAGTTCCGCCACAGGGCCCTCGAGCACAGAGAAGAGCTGGTCGAAGTAAGCAAGATATGTGGCGGCATCAGCGTTCCCATGGACGGGAACAATAGGGCATCCACTCCTAGCTGCCCCGCGAGAGTATTCCCCCGGGCCACTAAGGATTGGAACATGCGCTCCCGTTGCTGCGTCAAGACCTGTGCCGCCTGCACGCGATGCTCAGCCTCTTCGGCGCGCTCCACGACAGGGCCCACCTGAGCGGTCAACTCCTTCATGTCCGCCATCAAAGAGGCAAAGTTCTGTTCCGCGCGCGCCCGAGCCTCCGCGGCAGCCTGGAGGCGAGAGTCGAATCGCTTCTTCTGGGCCTCAAGGTCCTGGACGCGAGCCTCAAGCTCTTTGCGTCTCTTCGTGAAGCGATCCTCTTGCTTCTTGGCCTTATCCGCGAAGTCTTTTCTACAGCTGTCGCGAAAGAGTTTCTCCTTCGTCGCAGACTCTTCCGCCATCTTCTCCTCCTTTTTGCGAAGGTTCTCGTTGGTCTGCGCAAGGCGCTTCTGGTAGAACTCCTCGTCTTGAGTGACCTTGTTCTCGCGGGCTTCCAGGTGCTCCCGCTGCGCGGATTGATCCTTCTCGATCTGCTCAACCTGGTCTTCGCGTTTGCGCGCCTCGGCCTCGCGGGCGTCGAGATCAGCTCCGCGCTGCACGATCAAGTCTTCGCGAATGCTCAAACTCTCACGGAATTTCTCCAAACTCTGCCGCACATTTTCCGACTCGGCGACGATCCCCGCCTCGCGGTCTAGAAGCTCTTTGTGCTTGGCGGAGACCGCCGCCTCGCGTGCCGCCAGCTCCTGGTGTTTGGCCTCGGTCTCCACCTCGAGAGCCTCGCGCCTAGCACCCAGGTCCGCTAGGGTCTCCTCGACCTCGCGGACCACGCTGATGCGGATCTCCTCAGCAGAGCGCAGCGCTGCCTCGCGCTGCGCCTGGGCAGCTTCGTTCTTCCGGCGGCAGCTCTCCACGGTCTCATGAAGACAAGCCCAGCCCCGCGCAAGCTCAGCGGCCTCCTCCGCCCTGGAGCGATCTTCCTCGGCAAGCTGGGCCTCAAGCTCGTCGAGAACCTCCCTCGCCGAGCGGAGGACAGCCCCACGGCGGGCTGCGACGGGGCGCCGCCCCCGCAGAACTAAGGCCCATGGCTCGCCGGAGGGCCTGGAAATGCCGGCGCCTGCCGAGGATTCCGGAGCGTCCAACCTTGGGCTCCGAGTGGCCTCAAGGCGCGCCTGGGGGCTCTGGTGCGAGCCCCCCTCTTGGTCCACACAAGGGCCTTCAGGGGGCTTTGATGAGAACCCCCCTCACCCCGCGCTGGAGGCCTCCTGGGGGTTCGGGGCATCTTCATCTTCAACCACGTCATTCTTCTGCCCCTGGGGAGCGCTCTCCTCTCCAGGGACAGGGTTGGCCTTCTCAGCTGAGGCCGCCTCCCCAGCGGCCTCAGAGTCCGCTGTGGCCTCTCCAAGTTTCGTGCTCGGTGGGGGCGATGACGCGGCGGCCTCCTCCATTTCGACGTCAGCGCACGCCCCCGCGGACGCCCCTGTCACCGCGGCACACTCCTTCGCCGGCGGCGTGAACCTCGCCGCATCCGCCTCCGCCGTCCCCTCCGGCTGCAGGGGGGAGACGTCAGGCCGCATAGGTGGAGGCGTCGCCACCTCTGCCTCCCCCTCCATCTCCTTGCAGTGCTCCTCTGCTTCAGGAGGCGGTGCCGCAGCCTCAGGAGATGAAGCAGTGCCCTCGGGAGGCACCTCGTCGACTGTACACGCTGCAGGCGCCGCTGCAGCGCTGGGGATCTCTCCAAGCCTCCGAAGTCTCCGCCTCTTCGGCACCTCGGGGCCCCTGGAGAGGCTAAAACTCAAAAACTCCGCAGGAAGCCTACGCAAGAACAAGCCAAACAGAAAAGGGAGTCGGTTCTTACCCTGATGTCTTGGCGCGGGAATCGACCCACACCGTGTTTGACGACCGCCACGGCCTCGGTGGTGCGGCTCCGGCGCCGGACCCCTCGAGAGCGGCCTCGGCTTTCCTCTTGAGGGAGATGCCCGCTGGACTCCCGGCGGCCCGGTCATGAGCAAGGAGACGGGCGCGCAAATGATGCAGTAACTGCTGCCTGAACCGGCGCTGCAGCTTTATTCCCCTCAGAGCAGTTACCGAGACGTGGTGGGACCCCCCACTACGCCCATCATCTCCGAGGAGAACGTGTCGTCGCGGCGTAACTACCCTGCACGTGTCTCAGGCCGGCCGGACACTTTGGGCCCATGACGATTCGCCTGCGTCCATTGGACTACATCGTGCCCATCATGGGCCCGGGGGCTACTGTCAGCCCAGTGAAATCCAGGGTGTGCTGGGCCTGTCCAATACGGCCCTCGACACTTGATGGCGAATTTTCGCTAAGGACCAAGCCTACGGCCTGGAGAGCCTCGCGAGGCTCATTGCCTCGCGAGGGCATTTGAGGCAGCAGAGGCCTGCGGAGGCCATATCCACTGCTGCCCCCTCTTCAAGGAAATCTCCCCTGGGGAGAGGTCAACGCCGAATTCTCTACAGGGCGTCTAAGCCCTCGTGGAGATCGCTTCGCTGCAAAGCAACCTCTGCAGAGCGCACATGGGCTCTGCAGCGGCCGCAGAGTGACGCGCGCCCCTGCGCGCGGTGACGACGACGCCGCAGTTGCCATTTTGGTGATTAAAGGGGTCAATAAAGCTGTGCCACCCGCTCCGGACTACAAGGATTTCCTCTTTGGTGTTACGGGGACCGGCCGGCGCTACGCTCCAAGGCCAACGTCACCGTGGGCACCCCCACGTTCCTCTGCGGCCCCAGCTGGCCGTCCAGCATGGACGGTGGGTACTCTGCTCCAGGAGTCAGCTTTACGCTCATGGACCGCGTCCATGGACACCCGGGCTGCGATGCACCACGCTCCACCTTCTGCGCCACGTGACAGCCCTACCATAGTGCGAGTACAAGGAAGGAGCACGGGGCGCATATAAAAGGAGGACGAGGTGCACCGTAGCAAGGGATCGCATTCTCACTCCAGCATAGCCACTTACGCGCAAGGAAGAAGAAGACCATTGTTTCCCTTCCTTGTGCACACCATTGCCAAAAGAGAGCCCTCGGCAAGCTCATTGTACTGTAACCCCTACAAGCAGTGCAATACAGACAAGCAGGAGTAGCGGTATTACCTCCACACGAGGGCCGTGAACCTGGGTACGGGCTGGTGTTCATCTCTGTCGTGATGTCCCTCCACTTGCTCGACGAGCACCGTCGCCGTGCAGGTTGAGGGTTGTTTGACCAACGTGTTCAGCCCCTTACACGAACTCTCTTCGTGAGCTTGACTACCCCTGTTTCGTGGGAGTCATTCTCCGACAGGCGACGATTTCCCCCTCCGGGAGGGAATTTCCCCCGGCAGATTTCTTCCTGCAGGGGAGCTTTTCGCTCTCTGGTGTTTTCCGCCTCGTGGAGGCGGCGGAATATTTCGATGGCCGTCCTCTGTGTGTTAGGGTTCCGAGGGGGTCAAGTACACGAAGGGGGAACGGCTGAGGTGGGCCAGGGCCCCCAAACCACCTGGTGGCGCGGCTGGTGGGCCCGCCGCGCCAGCAGGTGAGGAGGGCCCACCTTGGCCCTTCTCAGCCTCCCCTTTTGGCCTCCTCCGTCATCTGGCAAAATAGGGACTTCCATATGTCTCCTTCGATTTATTGATCTTCAGAAATAGTGCATCTCGACGGTGCTTTTTCCAGCAGAATCCTGACTCCGGTATCCAATTCTCCATTATTCATCAAACATGCAAAATAGGTAAAATAACATAAGTAACACTTCTAAATATGAAATATATCGATGAATAGCAGTAAATTATGATATAAAATAGTGATGCAAAATGGACGTATCACCTCTGTCCATGTGTTTTGTAATTATTTATTTTGGTTTCGATGAACAAGTAAGATCAGCTAAGCAGTTATGTAAAGTGCTGCTTTTGTTGTGCTGTGGAAGACTAATTATGATGGTATATATGTAGTTCCTATTTTCTTCCTTCTGGTTATGTGCTTTCAGCCTCGATGTTTCCATCAAACTAATGTTGTTTTGACCCCATTATGATACAACTTGACCAAAACTCTTTCAAATCACGTGGTACATATATTTATACATGATTCTACAAACATTGCATAACTAATCTGATTTTAAAATGATCTGACCATGAATTTGACCAAAAATTGGCCTTCATCTCAATTTCAGGCATTTTTGTTCAAAGAAAATTTTACGCACACTTAAAATTGTCAGAAAAATCTCAGATCCTGCAAGCCCACCTTGTCTATCGTTTGCATCACCACCCACAAAAAGTTTGAGTCCAATCTGGATCTCCTATGTGCACCTATCTTCAAGGATTTCCACCGAAATGGCACACGCATGATCCGCCTGAATCCCTACCAAATCCTAGGTTGGGCCCATATGTACGAATAGACGTGTGTTGTATATTTGTGGAAATATCCAAGATAAAACTCCTAGAAGGTCTGACCCACTTCACATACGAAACTTATCATGCATGAAGTTCATGCCCCGATAGGGCAAAAACCCTTTTGTTCGGGTGCACCATATGGTATCATGTGATAACATGGGCTCATAGTTGGTTTTTATGGTCATATCACTAGCCCTAACACAACTAGTGAAAAAATACCAATATATAGCCCTCCCGAGGCCGGTCAAAAAAGTAGAGGACCTAGGGTTTCGATGGGAATGGCGGTCTGGAGCATCAGAATCCCACCAAATCCTAGGTAGCTAGGACCGTAATATATGGGTACGAGTGTGTGATCGTACATTGGAAATGACAACATTGATCCAACTCCTAGGTGTACCCATTTCACAGACGACACTTAACCTACACGCAGATTTTGCACTAACACATCTACCACTTCGGGGGCAACCCAGATGGAATCATGTGACATGGTCTCAACTTTGGTTTTAAATGGTCATATGGCCTACCATAACACAATCAAGTTGAAAAGTCAATTGGTCTAAACCCCCTTGAGGCCGTTTAAGGGCCGGTAGAGGATACAAATTGAGCGGGCCGAGTCAACTGTCAAGGATTTCGACCAAAATGGGTCAACAAATGTGTATGAAATACATCTTGACATTGACAAGACCAAGTTAGATGAGTGATAGAATACGTATAGAAGAGTAATGTGATGTTGAATTTGCCAACCCAGCTCCCCCGCTTCATACACACACTTATATGCACTTAATTAGGTAATTAGATCACCGGGGAACCCCATCGGTTGTATACTTGTCGGATTTTTGTGATAATTAACGTTGTCTCATATTTGGTTTTCCTAGTTCGCGAATAATTTTTTTCCTCGAAAGTTTAGGTCAATAATTTATAGACTTATTTGCATGGTACTGTAATACTAACTTCATTAAATGGTCAATTTGTTTAAGCCATCCATCATGTGTCCGACGGCCAGATATATTTCTCACCGCGCGCCCACCTACCAAATTTCGTACCTCGCGCCCACCCAAAATTATCGTTGAAACTTTGTCGTCTTCTTCTGCGCGCACAAAATTTCGAACCAAAATTCCCTGCCTATACCCCCCTTGCCAAGACGTCCCCTACTCGAATGCCCGCATTCCCTCCTCCCTCCCTCCCGGTCCCAAATTTCCCATCCTTTCCACCCAAACCCTAGCTCGCCGTGTAGCTGGCTGTCCCGGTCTTCCACCTCACCGTGTAGCTCGCCATCTAGGTCGTCCACCTCGCCGTCAAGGTCGCCGGCAAGATCTGCTACCTCGACTTCCAGGTTGCCGCCAAGATCTACCTCCTCGTCTTCAAGCTCGCCGCAAGATCTGCTACCTCGACTTCCAGGTTGCCGCCAAGATCTACCTCCTCGTCTTCAAGCTCGCCGGCAGGAACTGCCACCTCGACTTCCAGGTTTCCACCAAGATCTGCCACCTCGACTTCCAGGTTGCTGCCAAGATCTACCTCCTCGCCATCAAGCTCGCCGGCAAGAACTGCCACCTCGACTTCGAGGTTGCCGTCAAGATCTGCCTCCTCGCCGTCAACCTCGCCCTCAAGATCTGCCTCCTCGCCGTCCAGCTCGTAGGTCGTCCATCGCCGTCAATGCTTCCCCGCACGCGACGAGTAACGGTTCCCGCCAAGAACAGCAGTAAGAAAAAGTTCCTAAAGCCCCCGGATGCATTCTTGACATAATTATTTTCGTCTGTTTGATGCTTTTTCGTGTACATGTTACCTGTTCGATGCTTCTGTTTGATCAGTTCCTATGGTCAAAGTTTGTTTATTTTCCAGCTAGTATGTCGCATAAGATCAGTTTTGCGATCCTTTCAGTATTAGGTCCACATATTAGATTACTCAAATCAGTCTTTTAAATCATCAGTACTACAAAACAATTAATACCAGTCCGATTTTTATAACAGAAAATACACCACATTGAAGCACCCCGGAAGTGAGTAGCTTACTTTGTAGCTGTAGTAGGTTCTTAGCATGTGTTATGTTTGTACCTAACAACTTTGAGCTCTCTATTCATGTTAGAACCACAATGAGTTCTTATGGTCAAAGTTTGCTTATTTTATTGCATGTATGTCGCTTAAGATCAGTTTTGCGATCCTATCAGTCTTAGTTCCACATAATAGATTACTCATATCCGTCTGTTACATCATCACTACTAAAGAACAATCAATACCAGTCATATATTTTAGAACATAAATTATACCCCCTGGAAGAAACCTGGAAGTGAGTAGCGTACTTTGTAGCTATAGTATGTTCTTACCAAGTGTTATGTTTATACCTAACTTTGAGATCTTTATCCATGTTAGAACCACAAACAAAACCTGGTGAAGTTCGCAATCGCAAGCGCGTCAATGCAGAAATAGTTGATGGCACAACACCTGAGACTCCGGTAGTAAAGAGAAAGATCAAACCGACTCCTCCAGCTGTACCTGCAGCCGCTACACCACGACTATTAAGGTCTGTAACGAGCGTGGCAGTTGCCCATGACCAGCTGGAAGCTGCCCAACAGAAGGATACAACTGGCCACCACCAGGAGGCAGCCGCCCAATGCGAAAAGGCACCTCCCCATGACAAATTTCCAGGCCTAGAAAGGGGCAAGAAGTTCAGACTTGTTATTCCTCCGGGAAGGACAAGGCCAGTGGACCCAAAGATTGCTTCCATCTATACTACAGCTTGTTCATTAGCTGTGAATGATGTTGTCCCTATCTTCCCCCATTGGAAAGATTACAAGGAAAGACCTGACATATTTTCTAGGTTTGTCAAACACGTCAGCATAAGTTTTGTAACCCAACTTTCCAGTTCTTTCCATTGATGTTCATAAAAGTGAAGAATACTCTTTCTTTTGTTTCAGGTAAAATTTGATTTGGACCTCGACGACTTCTGGATTCATGGCTCTCTTCTAATGAATCTCAGGAACCGTACAAGACAAAGACGCCATTACCTGAAGAGCAGATATTTTGACCATGTAGGCAAGGCTTCGGTTGTACGAACACCTCCTCATGTAGTAAGTCACATGAGCGAAGAACAGTGGGGCAAGTTAGTTGAGAAATGGTCCACACCCAAGAATGAGGTCGTTTCTTTGTTCACTGAACCTTTGCCACTGATTCAATCCTATATTCTGGATTTCACCTAACCTGTTCATACTCTTTGTGCAGATAGCCTGTAAGAAAGCCACCTGGAGCAGATCGAAAGTCATGTTCCCTCATGCTACAGGATCTCGTAGCTACGAGGTTGGCTGCGACAGGGAGAAAGATGCTTTCGAATTGTTCAAAGATACGCACAAAACCAGGCGTGGATTCAGTTCGCCTGTGAAAAGGGCAATTGTAAGTCCCTGATAATTCTGTACATCTCTAGAAGTTACAATGGCAGACTCAGCCATTTCACCTATGCTTGTCATCTGATAGTTCATGTACATGCGTGCTTACTTGCTTGTCATTTGCTAGTTCATATATCCTTGTGATCTGCTATCTTCAGCTATGTTCCTTACTTGCTTCTCGTCTGCTATTTTCAGTTATGTTCCATACATGCCTGTCATCTATCCTAGTTTAGCTGTTGTTGCATCTATGATTGTACATGCAGATCCCTTGTCATTTCGCATCACCAGAAACGTCTGTTCAAATCTGCACTGTACCCTTGCTATTTTCAGTTATATATACATGTGTGCAGAAAATGGCTAGAAAGGCTTACAATATGGAAAGGAGGGAGTATATTTCATCCATGTTCCTTAAATGCTTATCATCTGGTATTTAGATCAGTGTACCTTAGATCAGTGTACCTTACAAGCTGTTATTTCATCTATGCGTGTACATGCTTTATGGGCTGAAATGGAATTTAGGATGGAACCATCTACTTCAAAGGATGGCACTGTCAAGGAACCTCTTTCTGCTGCTGAAGCTGTCGCTGCCGTGCTGTGTAAGGGCAATCGAAAGGCTAGTTTCCTAAAAAACATAGGTGTTGTGATACCAAGCCATAAGAGTGTGCCAAAGTTTCAGCTTCAGCTTCAGCTTGATTCTGAGAAAAAAAGGAGGTAAGAACTGGAGTCTATCGTTGATGAGTACAAGAAGGCGAAGGAACATGCTGACGCAGACAAGATCAAGTATGAACAAGACTTGAACCGTGTGATCAAGGATCAAGAACCGTGCATTGCACTTATCAAGCGGATGTTGGCTAAACTCGCTGCTGCTTGAAAACCTCTACAAACTCGTGGCTTTTTGGTAAGTCTGAGGCTTTTTGGTGCCCTTCGTTAGTCTCAAACTGCATGTTGCTGGTGGCCTTTGAGAGGCCGAAAACTGTATGTTGCCACTGCTGGTCAACCACATGTTGTCTGGCGAACTGTAGAACGTGGCATTTGTAGCCTATGCTGGTAGCAAGGCTGAGACCTATAATTCGGAATTTATGTATTTTCTGCATGTGTTGTGTTTGCTCTGCTGGGAATACCATTAGGGCAAGAATTTTACATGCATTTCAGATCGCGAAAATAATCGTTCAAACCTCGTCCCAAAAGAAACGTCGCGCGCAGTAATGTCACGTCCTACGCGAGACGAAAATTTTCGTCGTCGTCAAATGACACGTGGTCAAATAAGGTGAACGCACGTGGCAACTACCGATTGCATGGCAACGCCGACGGATAATTAATGTCGAGACCATAGATGACGTCATAACGTGACACTGCGACGAAATAAAACTGTCGCAGAACATCCACGTGTCGCTTTGTGGACATCCCGTGTGGCGCTCACTCATTCGTGCTCATCCGCGACGACCGCGAAAAACGTCGCATCAGTCTGACGTCATCATATGTCTCGACGTTAAGATTTCGTCGAAATATACGTGACGTCATCTAACGGCGATGACGGCCGTCTGCCACGTGGAACACTCCGGCGACGATAAAAAAACGTCGCGGCTTGTTGGGCCGCATGATGGGCCGGTGACGATTATATAAACGTCGTGGATCCCTCGCGACGTTCAGAGGTTCACCGGAACGTCGTGTGAATCGTCGAGGATTGCACATCCCGACGTTTTGGACCATGATCACCACGTTATGAAATCGTCCCGGATGGCCAAAATTTTTGTAGTGTTCGTGAGTATTCTCCATGCTAGCTGATGATTTAAACTGAGACCATCTATGATATGTCGACCATGTTCATTTGTGTGTATTTCATAGTGGTACTTGGTAACCTCCTCCGAGGTTACCATAGCCGCAACATTGCATAGAATCAAACACATGTCTAGTTGCATTTGAGCATGCAGTTGACGTAACCAAACAGGTAGTACAAGTGGTTAAGCCCATGCCACGTTCTTTGCTGCAGGCTGCCAAACAAACCCAACAACAGGATTACATCCTGCATTTGGTCAGCTGGGCCCTTTGGAGCCTGCCCCGGCGAGGTGGTAAACCCCTGCAGGCTACCAAACGCGCCCTATATTAATAGACCGGACCACAAAATTTCAATGGGCTAAATGGACCAACCCATTTAATATTATTAACCTTAATTAACATGATAGCCTATATGTTTAATGGGTCAGCCCACGAAATCGAAAGTGACAGCCCATTTAATTTATTGTTGGAACGACCCAATAACTTTCGGAAATCGTTAGAAAAACGTTCCTTTAGAAAGGTAACGCAACGGACAATCTCGTGGTGACAAGTGTCGTCTTCTCCTTAGTGTGGTACCAACAGGTGCATGCATGTCTGCCATGTGTCACAATCAGATTGAAAATGGGAGTAAGAGAGAGAAAGGGACAATAGAGGTGGAGAGCGGTTTTTGCCTATTATTTTTCAAAACCGAAACTTCAAATCAAAATATCTTGAGAACCGTTCATCCAAATTACGCACCGTTTTCACTTATGAGATTATCGCGTCGAGATATTCAAAACTAGATCCATGTTGATAGGTTTTGGCGAACTTTTTTTTGTACTTCTAATTGTGTATAGTTTGTGCAACTCGTTCTGCCTATTATGTACTTTCACTTCTGTGTACTTCGTGTTCTATGTACTTTTGTACTTCGTATTCCGTGTAGTTTATACTCCTTGTCTTGTGTTGTTTGTACAACCTGTTGGTTGTACAACTTATTTATATGTAGTTCTACAACATGTGCTGTTTATTTATACAACCTTTAGTTATATAACCTGTTTGTTTTAGTTCTACAACCTATATTTTGTAGTTGTACAACCTGTTTCTATTTAGTTGTACGACTTGTACGTAGTACATAGTTCCTACATTGTTTACCATGCATGCAGTACCAGGTGGTTCTGTTCATGGATCGAAGCAACCTAACAGCTCTTGTACATCGATCAATAGTATCGAGCCGCCGCAGCGGCTTCATTCCGCGCGCGAGCTGTACGCCTATATGATGGCTGGATTCTCGCGTACGGGAGGCTTTGATCGTTGTTATTTACTTTTGTTTTTATGTACTGCAGTTTCTATGTACTACTGCTTCTATATTTCGATTGAAAAGTATAAAGAAGTAACGAGCGAAGTACAGATTTCAGCGTATCCCAGACACGGCATGCGAGCTCGACGTACATCGTGCGAGGACTCAGGACTGATGCGTACTAGGGTGGGTCACGCACGCATGCATGGGCAGCATGGCGCGGGGCTAGCTGTTCGCTCGCGTGATCGATCGGTTGATTTGCGAAACTCAATTTTGTTTTGTCCACCTCGCACGGTTCTCCACGTGGCTGGTCTAGCGTTCGCTGATTTCCTTCCAAAAGGTAACCTTTTTGTTGTACCGTAACTTTCACGAGCCAGCTCACTCACCTTAACGGATCAGCCCACCAAAATTTACGGGCTAGCCCAATTAATACTAACGGCCAACCCACTTCACTTTTTGAGCAGCCCATCAACTAAAGAGGGTCAGCCCACTCAACTTTAACGGGCCAGTCCACTTAGACCTCACAGAACAGCCCACCTACCTCTAATAGGCCAGCCCATCTAACCTAACATGTCAGCCACCTAAGCCTAGCAAGTCGGCCCAATTAACAATGATCTTGACGGAGTTTGCCACGTGTCCGTAAATTTATCTAACACGGCAGCCTTTTTGTTGTTGATGCCCGAACAACTACCACGATTCCCTGAAACATCTACCACAATTTCCATGAAGCGTGGTTAAAGAACATGTCCCCTCTTCTGCCAGGTACCACTATCGTGGAAAAAAAATTAGCCACGAAAAATGGGCTTTTAACCACGAAATCAAGCGTGGCAAACCAGATTTTTCTTTCTAGTGTGTTTCGGCGGCAGCAAGGTGTCACAGCGGTGGTGGATTAAAAGTGCTTAACCGAAGTCCGATGGTGAGGGTGGGGGGATTGGTGTGTGGCACTTCACTGCCTAACGATGACAACTCCTTTGGGTGTCGTTTTCTCCATGGCAGCAACGTCGAGGAATCCGACATCTTCCTCACCCTCGGACGTTGGCTTCGAGTGAAAATCTAGGTATAGCTAGCTGGATCGATGATAGAAGCGTTCTCGACGTCGCTTATAATGAAACATCGCTTCAAGATACACGACTCTATGGTGTAGACGGCTTTCGACGGTGCGTCGCTTTGGTGTTTGTCGACGCACTATACTTGAGTTTATGAGGCGCAATGCATGCCATCACTGGTACTTTCGAGATGGAGTCTCTACGGGGCTAGCCAGATACCGCCGCTCACTTGCAACTCTTCAAAACGCAAAGGGTGGAATGTATGTCAGCTAGTGAAGTCTTGAAGATGTCAAAGGGTGTATGGTATGTCGGCTAGTGAAGTCTTGAAGATGTTTTTTAGACTAACAGGGAGGATCTCCCCGGCTCCATTTTACTCGAAAATGAAACCATCAGAGTCGATTACATGCCAACAGAAAAGTAAAAGAGGTTGCCCAGGACATAGCAGTTCTCAAGTACTCCCTCCGTTCGGATTTAATTGACTTGGCGGACGTTTTGCAAAAAGAACCTTGTAGTTTTTGAGACACAACCCGCGGTCCATGTCGGAGACGGACGCGTTCTAGCGAATCGCTCATCGCCTACCGCTGTCCCTTCCTCCGCTGGCTCCCCTCCACCTCCGGTCCCTCTCGCGATTCGTCTCTGCCACCGCGCTTATCCCTCCTCTCCACCTCCGGTCGCCTCGCCTACTGATACGTCTCCAGCGTATCTATAATTTCTTATGTTCCATGCCTGTATTATACCAATTGCTACATGTTTTATTCACACTTCATGGCATTTTTATGCATTTTCTGGGACTAACCTATTAACAAGATGCCACAGTGCCAGTTCCTGTTTTCTGCTGTTTTTGGTTTCAGAAAGCTGTTCTGCAAATATCCTCGGAATCGGACGAAACAAATTGCCAAGTTCCTATTTTTCCCGACACGTTTGGTAAAATTGATGTTCTTGCTTCCAAAGTTGATAGTCTTGCTCTTGATGTTGATCTTTGAAACTGAAAGTTATGCCTAATGAGGTTAAAGATAGTAAGCCTTTTGCTACAGCCAATGCTATCCAAGTTAAAATTGACAACAATATTAGGATGTTGGCTGAATTGTATGCTAGGTGGGAAAGAGAAGCTGAAATTGATAGAAAGAATAGTATAGCTCGAGTTTGTACTATTACCACCACTAGTAATGATGAAGCATCACATGTTAGTAAACCTCCTACTATCAATGGTAATGTTATTGGTGTTGGCAATGTTTCCACTTCTACTATAAAGCATGCAAAATTGCCTAAAACTGCTGAAACTGTTCCTGATAAAAGTGATGAATTTTTTCGAAGTATTGGAGGCAATGGTCCCATTACTTTTGATCATAGTGATTTCGATTTTGATGGTTGTAGAATTTATGAAGTTATTATGTTCTTGCAAAAGCTAGCTAGAAGTCCTAATGCTAGTGCTATAAACATGGCTTTACAAAACATATTACAAATGCTCTCATGAAAGTTAGGGAATAGAAATTAAAACATGAAGCTTCTATCCCTAGGAAGTTGGAAGATGGTTGGGAGCCCATCATTAAAATGAAAGTAAATGATTTTGATTGTAATGCTTTATGCGATCTTGATGCAAGTATTTCTGTTATGCCTAAGAAACTTTATGATATGCTTGACTTCCCACTTTGGAACACTGTTATTTGGATGTTCATCTTGCTGATAACTCTATGAAGAAACCTTTGGGGAGAATTGACAATGTTCATATTATGGTTAACAATAACCTTGTCCCCGTTGATTTTGTTGTTTTGGATATTGAATGCAATGCATCTTGTCCTATTGTTTTGGGAAGACCCTTTCTTCGAACTGTTGGTGCTGTTATTGATATGAAAGAGGGGAATATTAAGTATCAATTCCCTCTCAAGAAATGTATGGAACACTTCCCTAGAAATAGAATGAAGATGCCTTTTGATTCTATTATTAGAACAAATTATGATGTTGATGCTTCTTCTCTTGAGAACACTTGATTTTCACTTTTTGCGCCTACCTGAAAGGCGTTAAAGAAAAGCGCTTATGGGAAACAACCCACCTTTTTATTTCTGTCATTTTATTTTATTTTGAGTCAAGGTGTTGCTTACTTCTGCAACAAATCCTTTGTATCTTTATTTTATTGCAATGTTGTGCCAAGTAAAGTCTCTAGTTGAAAGTTGATGATAGATTTCGATTTCTGCGCAGTGACAGATTTTTGCTGTCCACCGTTTTGAGCTGTATTCACTCCAGAAAATCGAAAACTTCTGAAACAAATCACGCATGATCCTTATATATGTATGAAACTTTCATTGTTTTGATTTTTCGCATCTGAGCAAGTTAAGTGCCTCGAAAAAATTCGTCTTTCCAGACTGTTCTGTTTTTGACAGATTCTGCCTTTTATTTTGCATTTCCTCTTTTGCTATGTTTTATTGGACTTCTTTGCTCCATAAAACATCAGTGGCTGTAGTTAATGTCCAGAAGCATTGGTAATGATTGTGTCACAGTAGAACATGTGAATTTTTGATTATGCACTAACCCTCTAATAAGAATTATTTTGAGTTTGGTGTGGCGGAAGTTTTCAAGTAGCAAGCGAGAAGGATGATATGATGTGATCAAGAAGAGTGAAAACCTAAGCTTGGGGATGCCCCCGTGGGTCACCCCAGCAATATTCAAGAAGACTCAAGCGTCTAAGCTTGGGGATGCCTTGGGCATCCTCTTCTTCATCAACAACTTATCAGGTCATCTCTAGTGAAACTATATTTTTATTCTTCCACATCTTATGTATTTTACTTGGAGCGTCTGTGTGCGTTTATTTTTGCTTTGTTGTTTTTATTTTCTGAATAAGTTGGATCCTAGCATTCTTGTGTGGGAGAGAGACATGTTCCGCTTTTTCATATGAATACTCATATTCTTCACTTATATCTTTTGAGTATTCTTATCTAGCTACTGCTATGCTTTTAGCTCCTGTTTTTCATGCATCTCTTTTAGAGTTGTTAATTCTTGTGGAAAGTACTATCTTGTTTCATTTGTAAATTACTTGGAGAGTTGCTTGGTTGATGTGTTGGTTCAGAAAATATTGCATGTGGTAGGGTATAATGAATAAACTTGCATAATCTTGTAGATCATTGAACTTTGATAACTTGATTCTTTGCAAACGTTTTGAGATATTTAGATGGTAAAGCTTGCTGGTTAGTTAAGTTAAAATCATTAGTGGATTTTTGTCTTTAAGCTTGTACCGTACTACAAACTCTAAAAAATTGTTGAAGGTGTAGTTGGACTTGATAGCTTTCCATGTCTAAAAGTGATTCGTAATAACTAAGTTGTGCTGAAGGTCGAGGGATCTAGCGGGGTACTTGTACTGCCGTGAACGGCCCTTCTTGGAGTAAATTTTAATCATGCTCTTAATGTTGAACCTGCTAGTTGTTTGCAATAAGCTTGTGAGTTCTTTTTGACTAATGTTAAGCTACGGTTTTTGGCACTTCCACCATCCAAATTTGCTAGTCTCTTCAGTGTTGTGCATTGCCTTCTGCTCACATTGAGAGTTGTGCATACTTCGCCAGTACATCCAAACCCGTGGGAGGACTTTCTCTTGTTCTCCTACACATAAGCCCATACATCTTCCTCAAAACAGCCACCATACCTACCTACCACAACATTTCCATAGCTGTTCCGAGATATATTGCCATGCAACTTCCATCTTACATTACATGACTCGTTGTCATTTATCATTTATATATTCTTTGCATGATTCTATACAGCTGATGTGCGGTTTACCCATGTTACGCTAGATCATTGCATATCCTGCTACACTAGCAGATGCATACAGTTTCATACATCATGTTTTGTTCATTATGAGTTATTTGTACCAAAAAGTGTGTTGTCATATTAGAGTGTTGCCCCTAAAAGTGAAAAGAGCCATGGAGGCCATCGAAAAGAGAAACAGAAAAGAAAAAAATAGAAAAAAGAGAAAAAAGAAGAATAAAGAAAAAGGGGGCAACATTACTATCCTTTATCCACACTTGTGCTCATGTTTCAGCACCTGCAGTATTCATAGTCATCATTGGTGCTCATGTTTAGCACCTATACTCCATGTGAGAGAGTTTTCATGTTTTACTAGTATAACTATGTGGGGAATTTACACTATAGAACTTGGGTTGTATATTCCAATGATGAGCTTCCTCAAAAGTACTCTAGGTCTTCATGAGCAACCAAGTTGGATGCACCCCCACTAGTTCCATTGGAGAGCTTTCATACACATATAGCTCTATGTGCATGTTGCATGGCAATCACTACTCCTTACATAGCTTCGATTACAAGACCTTCTCTTGTCTAATGATCACTTACAGCTTTGTGAGACTTTCTTCCTTTGGTCTTCCAAACCCCCATTAATGTTCTTTTAGCCATAACATCCTGGTGCCAATACCAAATGCTTGCGCTCACCGGTTGAGTAGACTTCGAAACAGTTGATTCATGACGTTCATGTTTATATTTACTTGACTGAATCCTTCTATGTTATGAAAAATTGCTTGATGCTTGGAATTGAAGGATAGAACTCCTACATTGGATACTTAAAAAATCTTTAATGAACCTTGTACGGTTTCATGTCTTTAAAGCAATAGTTCATGAAAACTTTTAACTTGTTTAACTACCTTACTTTGTTATCTCTTATTGAATATCAATTATAGACTTTTGCTTTGAATGATTTGATCTCAGCTCACATGCTTTACAATATTATTTGATCAAGATTATGTGGGTAGAATGTCACTTCAGAAATGATTTGTTATTATCGTTTTACCTACTCGAGGACGAGTAGAACTAAGCTTTGCGATGCTTGATACGTCTTCAATGTATCTATAATTTCTTATGTTCCATGCTTGTATTTGTAACATCCCAAGTTTTTCAAAAAGTTGAAAAATCAGAAAAATTTAAAACTTTTGAAAACTATTATATATTTTGCTTTAAAAAGAAAAATCATGCATACATTCATCATCATATAGCATTGTTTGCATTTGGTTATTTCAAAAAGTGGGAAATAAATTTCCACTTGAAAACATATTTAAGAAAATATATTAGTAGAGCATTTATGCTCCAATTTTCTTTTGACTTTTATGTGTGTGATCTTTTAATGTTTGCTTGTGTTTTGTTTGTATCTATTGAAATATAAATATTTGCAAATGTTTATCTTGTGGTATTTAAGTTTTACTTAAGCCACATTTGATTGTTTTAAAACCTATTTTAAAATTGACATTAAGTGTCATATTGTTTAATTAAAAAACCTAGTTTGGAAATCAAAATGATCTCTATTTGAAAATAGTGTGCGTGGCTAAGATTTGTTTGTATTTATTCTATTACTTACCTATTCTCTATTTTCAAGTTTTATAGTTTTGCTTTTGAAAGAAAATATTTATTTGGATTTTAAAATGAGTTTTGAAATCATTTTGATTTATCAAACCCTTTTAAACTATTTGAGTTTTATACAAAATTATTTTATTGAGTGATATTAATTATATTACTCATATTCTGCTTGGTTTAAAGTATAAGTTCAAACGGAATTTATAAAAAACCTCTAGTTTTTAAAATGACATTATAACGTCCAAAATTCCATTGAAACACTTTTCAAAAAGTTTGTTTATAAAATGTGTTTTGAGAGTTCCAAAATCAAGTGTTTGATTTTACAAAACTATAGGTTTTGGTTTGAATCCAAAAGGATTCATATTTTTAAAAGTTTTGGATTTTAGAAAATTTTCGGAAAAAGGAAAAGGAAAAGATTTTGAACAAAAAAATGCGAACCCTAGCTAAATGGGCCAAGCCCATTTCTAACCTACGCGCAGCGCAACAGTTAGCGGCCCAACTCCCCTCTCTCTCACTGCCAGGCGGGCCCCACATGTCATCTCTTTCCCCTTAACCGTGTCGAGCACGAAGTCCTCGCAAACCCTAGCCAAATCCGCAACGAATTCGTTGAGATTCGCTGCACGATTCGCACGGAATCCTGCCCCATATAACCCCCCATAATCTCCGCTCCAAAAGCCCCCAAAAAAAACCCTAGCACCTACGCCCCCAGGCTGCTCACAATCTTCCGCCGCCGTCCGCCACTGCCGCCGGCGAGTTTTGCAAGCTCCGGTCACCCTCCGTCGACCCCGTGCCTCCCTATTCCTTCTATCCTTCATCATTGCCTCGTGCGCATCTAATAGACATGTTCCCTTCTTGTTTCGTGCACCAGATCGACGCATCCATCCTCGACCCGACGCCGCCGTCCGCATCTCCGACTCCGGCGAGCAATCCAGGGAGGAGAAGAGCACCGCGACGCCGACCACCCCGCCAAAAACATCGCCACCGTCTCCTCCATCCAGTGGTATGATCACCTCGTCCCCGTAGCCCGTAGATCGCCATATCCATGCTCGGCCGTCCATGGTGCCGCCGCACCAGAGCCTCACCGGCGACCAGCGCCGCTCGGGTATGGTCAGAGGAGCGGAGACCGTCCGATCTGATCCGGACGGCCGAGATTAGATCGCATCCGGCGAACCGGTAGCGGCGAATAGAAACGCGCCACGTCGCCGTCCGCATCGCCCACGCCCAGGGTATTAAAGGGACCAATGTTTTGTCTAAGTGAAATTGTTACCGTGCAGCCATTAGTCATATGGGCTCTGACTTGATGGATTAAGTTGCGTGGACTCGTCCCGTCTTGACAGGTGGTGGTAGATGGTTAGAATGGGAACGGGTCAAGGCGGCCTGGGATGAGGAAAGGCTTCTGAAAAATCTTGTCTCAACTCTCTCCTTTTACTTAGCACAATTTGAGTGCTTGAGGATAGTTTGGGTTTGTTGGGTCTAATGGTGAAAGTGCACAACCTCTGCAGAGTTAAAAACTAAGTACTTAGCCGTGTCCCCGGTTACGGACAATTCAAGCAGCTGATCAAGGATGGCAACGGAGGCTCCCAACATCTAATTTCTTAAGTAAAATTTTGATGGGTGAACAAGGGTAGACGAGACTATGGATTTCATGCCATATTGTCTCAAACATTTGAAGAAAATGTTCTACAAAGTGTTAGGCAAAATTGGCTTTATGCAAAACAGCTTTGAACTCCACCAGCCAAATATGCATATAGGTTATTAGAGTTATTCCATTAAGTGTCCACATAGTGTCACTTGCCAGATCCATTTTTAATGGTATCTGACCCACTCTGTTGCAAAATTTTATTTGTTGCAGATTGTTCTGACGACGAGTGAGTTTCGTTAAGGTTTCGAGTCTGCAACCAACATGTTTCGCCTGTGGCGCATGAAGATGATGGAGACTCCATGAAGAATAAATTTCCGCTGCTTTACTCTATCAAGCTAGCTTTATGCTATGCAAGTTGTAATGAACTTTATTTTACCAAGTCTGGATCATTCATGTAATAATGATACAATGTTGTGATATTCGTCTTAAACTGTGTGTGCAAATGAAACGATCCAGGGGTTTGCACTGTACACAGGGATCTTGCCAATTTTTAAGTGCAGGTCCGCTACAGTATTATACCAATTGCTACACGTTTTATTCACACTTCATGGCATTTTTATACATTTTCTGTGACTAACCTATTAACAAGATGTCACTGTGCCAGTTCCTGTTTTCTGCTGTTTTTGGTTTCAGAAAAGCTGTTATGTAAATATCCTCGGAATCTGACGAAACAAATTGCCAAGTTCCTATTTTTCCTGACACGTTCCAGAAGTCCGAAGGAGAGACGAAGGGGGGCAGCGAGGCGCCGCCCCCACCCCATGGCGCGGGTGGGCCCCCTGCCGCGCCGCCATGTGGGGAGCGGGCCTCGTGCCTCCACCGACATCGCCCCTTCGCCTATTTATTCTCCCCGAGGCGAAAACCCTAAAATACCGAGCCATATTTCCAGAAAACATCCGATGCCGCTGCCGCCGTCAACCCTAACTCGGGGGGTTCCTGAAGCTCTTCCCGGCACCCTGCCGGAGAGGGGAATCATCACCGGAAGACTCTACATCGCCATGCCTGCCTCCGGAGTGATGTGTGAGCTGACTATCATGATCAAGATCATCTTATTGTAATGCTACATGTTGTGTTTGCTGGGATCCAATGAGTATTGAATACTATGTCAAGTTGATTATTGATCTATTATATATATGTTGTTTATGATCTTGCATGCTCTCCGTTATTAGTTTAGGCTTTGGCCAAGTTTATGCTTGTAACTCCAAGAGGGAGTATTTATGCTAGATAGTACGTTCATGCCTCCATTTAATCTGGGACAGTGACAGAAAGTTCTAAGTTTGTTGATGTGCTGTTGCTACTAGGGGTAAAACAGCAATGCTTTGTCTAAAGAAATTTGTATTGTTTACATTATGCACTATACTTAATGCAATTGTCTGTTGCTTGCAACTTAATACTGGAAGGGGTGCGGATGCTAACCTGAAGGTGGACTATTTAGGCACAGATGCATGCTGGAAGGTGGTCTGTGTAATTTGTCGTAATGCCCAAATAAATCTCATAGTGATCATCATGACTTGTATATGCATTGTTATGCACCTCTTTATTTTGTCAATTGCCTAGCTGTAATTTGTTTACCCAGCATGTTAGTATTTTATTATGGAGAGACACCACTAGTGAACTGTGGACCCCGGTCCATTCTTTTACATCTGAAATACAACCTACTGCAATCATTGTTCTTTTTCATTCTCTGCAAGCAAACATCATTTTCCACACTATACGTCTAATACTTTGTTTTCAGCAAGCCGGTGAGATTGACACCCTCACTGACTCGTCGGGGCAAAGTAGTTTGATTGTCTTGTGTGCAGGTTCCAAGTCGACGCCACAAGTTTTCTGACGCCGTTGACACCTTCAGAACATCGCCGACTTCCTACTGGTTCGATAACCTCGGTTTCATACTGAGGGAAGACTTGCTGCTACACTCATCAAACCTTACACTTGAGGTCTCCTGACGAACGTGTGCTTTACACGCATCACCTCCTTCTCTCTGCACGCCTCGCCGCCGTAGACTTCACAAATCCTTACCATCGAGGGCCCCATTTCGCCGGATACGTTGAAAGATTTTTTTTTTTCGATCTGGTGGAGGGAAGCAGGATGCGGTGGCGGGGAAGCAGATCGAGGAGGTCCGGCCGTCCTCCTCCACCCAATATCCATGCCGGCCTCCGCGCGCCGCGGCCACGGATCGAAGCTTTGCTGCCGTTGACACCGTGTGATCGTGGCCGGCGGGAGGAGCTCGCCACGACAGATGGATGGCGGCGGGGAGGCATGGAGGACCACCTGCTTCTGCTGCGGTCACAGCTCTGACCACCTGCTATTGCCGCCACTTCTCCGAGTTGTGTATCCCAAAGCTGCTGCTGATGGCTTCCACTCCGAGCTGCTATTTCTTCCCGTGCGGTCTATCTTCTCCCCCTTCATGTGTTTCTGATAAAATTTGTTTCTTTTGCCCATGAGCTGCAATAGGATCAACATTGTTTGCAAACTGTACTAATTCAGGCCTAGGCACTTGTGTCATTGTGTGCAGTGGATTCAGTTCCATTTTTTTCTCAACTTGTTCCTCTGAGCGGTAGTTTAACACTGAACACTTGCTTGCAACATTCACTGAATTTTGCTTGCAACATTTGGAGTTTTGGTTTGTGGACAGGTACAGGCATTGCCATGTTCCATTCAAAAACAACTCCAAGTTGTGTCCCGCTGCCTTTGCATATTCAGTATATTTCAAAAACAACTCCAAGATATTTCTACATGCTCGATTTACCACAGAACATTTTTTGGTTTTAATAGCTCACTGTGACAGGCAAGTAGAAAAACAGAGTCAATGACGGCACTTGGAACTGAAATGCTGTAGCTTGTTGTAGTACATGCTCATGAATCTGAGAGCGCATTCGAATGCTTAACTGATGCAATATCAGTACTACTCCATACATTTCTTGCAGTACATTTTCAAATGATTTTAGCTGCAATCATGTTGTAACAGAATTACGCCGCGACGCAGGGGTGGCGGCGGCGAGGCAGTCCATACGGAGTTGCTACTGCTCTGGACACACAATCTTAAGTTTACTGAACTATGCTCTCTCGACAACTAAATTTAGATTATAACTCATGCATACCGACTCCATAATCTTAAACTTTAATATTGCCAAATCTTATAAGAACTTAATAATGTAATTTTTTTTTAGATAAAGAGTATATATTAATATCGCGATGATACCAATTACACCCAGCCTCTGCAACAACGCGTGCCCTAGCGGCCCCACGGATGCACACAGCCCAGAATAAAAAGAAGAATTACGAAAAAAAAGTCCCGCTACAGTGATCTATTCCTTGTTACAGCAGACCTAACCCCACCAAAACAGTACCAGAAGTCCAGCTACTCCAAAAGCGACGCCTCCAAGAAGGGAACAGTGCTCAAGCGCCGTCGTCGCCCTGATCATATATCATAGGTTTTCACCCCGAAGACAGTCCACACTCGCAAAAATAATGCCTTCACCAAGGCAATTGCCAGGCACAACCAATTAAGGCCAGACCTTGGGTTTTCACCCTGAAAGTTTAGACTCTGAACTTCTCCTGTGCTGTCGCCCCTCTTGCCATTGCTGCTGTTCCAAGTTACGAATCACCTAGCCAATCCCTCATCCCACCAGGACTGGAACCACCATTGCAAGTTCTCAAATCTCGGCTTCCTTGCCATTCTCCGCACTCTGACTTCATCATAGAACAAAAGACAAATCCATGATGGCAACAGACTGCAGAGCTTCGCAACGCTACCTCTGAAACCAAACGGTCAGAAAAAACATGGCTGCGCGCGATCGAATCCCACCCGATCCGTCAATCTCCAGGCTTGAATTGCCCAATGGAGTTCTCCAGCGGAGCCTTACGGAACTCGACAATCCGGCCATATCAATGAAGAGCTGCATCAAGTAAATCTTCGTCTTGGTGTTAGAAAGATCCAGGACTGCCACCTTTATTCAATCCGAGCCGACGAGACTGGCCGGTGTGGATCTAGCCCGCCGCCGCCTGACCGGCCGCCGGCACCGCCACGGTGCCAAGCAACTGGCTTCACCAGGCATCCCGGCGCCACCTGCCGCTGCAGCCTCCAGCCATAGGCCCGCACGGACCCAGATGGGCCGTGAAGGCCGATGCCGTCGACCGCTGCAGCAAGGGCGTCTCCGTACTGCGCCAAGACCGCTCGCCTCCGCCGTCGTCGGCGCCGGGATGCGCTCGTCGCCGGGAACCACGGCACCTCACCGCCGACCCGCGTCGAACTCCACGTGCCGCCGCCGCCAGGAACTCGCTGCCAAAACGCGCGCAGGAGAGGGCCCCGTCGCCGCCGTAGCGGCCAGAGGCGGGAGGCCGCCGCCGCCGCCGCCGACGGCGGCCGGGAGGAGGCTTGGACGGACCTGCTGGCGGTGGATCTGATCGCCTCCGGAGTCGCCCTTCCGTGCGACCCGGGAGGCAGTTTCCTTTTTTCCGTCACTACTCGTATAAATGATCACCACTTAATAATGTAAATGGAGTAACATTGCTCTTTTTCCTTGTTCCAGTGATGATTTAGTGAGATTATGGTGTTGTCTCTGTGATTTAATCTACGCTATCATCATATTACTCTCTTTAATTGAGTAGTCATCATAAAATATATTTGGTGTTGCCGCTCTTATCCTGCTGCTTGGACGGTGTTGCTGCTCTTATCCTGCTGCTTGGAGGGTTTATTCTGAACCTGAACATGAACTTCTAATTGTCAGGTCTCAGATCTGTGACTTTCGTACTCATGCATGTGCTGCTTTTCATCATCAGGAACCTGTAAATGAATTGTACTCATGCATGTGTTGTCAGGTTTTCAGTATTATGGATGAAATATTTGGCCTGTTTTGTACTCCTGTAATTTGATGGATGGGTCTATGAAATTTCTGAACATTGCTACTCGTTTCAGCAGTGCCTTGCAGCAAACAATTGGACAGAACATCCTCTCTCACAACCAATGCTTCATTTGCCATTAACTTGAACATTTTCTTTTAGGACTTCTTGAACATTTGACATGGTTTCAATTTCAGGATCAAAATCGGTACAAAGTGGGTTGCTTGGAGCGGAACTTGCAGCTCGACAGGGCATGCAGTTCGGAGGAGCAGAACCTGTAGATCGACAGGGCATGCAGACTGCTGGATGGGGCCTGGAGCACGAGATCGACAAGGCCTGGAGGGCTGGATATTGAGCTCGAGACTGACTGCGCCCGAGATTGAGCTCGAGATGGACAACGGGAGGCCGGCGGGAGATCGCTTGGCTCCAGCGTCGGGAGGACAGCGGGAGACCTGCGAGAGCTCGCTTGGCTCCGGCATCGGGAGGCCGGCGGGAGTAGGACTTGACTCCGGCGGCGAGCTCTGGTTGACTCCGGCGGCAGGAGGGCGTTCGGATCTGTGATTGGCTCCGGTGGCTGGAGGGCGGCCCGAGCTGTGATTGGCTCCGGCGGCAGGAGGGCGGCGGGAGGAGGGTGACGGAGCAGTCGATCGACGGAGTCAAGGCTGTGCGGAAGGTGGGATCGGGCGATCCACAGGGACGTCTTCGTTCACATTTGAGATTTCGGAGGGTGTAAATGTAAAAGTGGTTTGTTCGTTCGGTTTGACTCCCCCGAGTCAATTAAATCCGAACGGAGGGAGTAGAAGATAAAAAAACTACAACTACTCTAGTTACCGGCCACCACACGGCAACTCTCGACCAAAAACATCGTCTAACTACCTCTAGCCAAAAGGATCACAAACCCTCAGCACCTCATATCTTTTTTCATCTTTCTTCCTCTAGAAACCAGCACCGATCGCCAGCAGCAGCTTCACATCACCACGCGAATGGAGTCTGCTTCATGTGGGTGCTTCTGCAGATAAGCCAGGCTTGCTCTACCACCATACGGGGAGGTCACAGTGGACGCCCAGGAGTGAATCCAGCCGAAATCCACACACTTCAGCCCGGTTCAATCGCCAATGGCTCTCTGAGCTTTGCCAGTAGCAGACTTGCGAACTGAGGCCTTTCCTCCTGCTTGATCTTTTAGTGATATCAACCAGAGCTTCAAATAGCTTAGAGCCAACCGCCACACTTGTTTCATATTGATCCAAGTGCACCGGTTAAACACTATGTTATTTCTATTATTTCAAATGCTCTGAAGGACAACAACAGAAACTATTTAAGATGCATATATCTAGTGTTGCAGAGCCATTTGGAAGCAAGAGACCTAAAACACATGCGAGACTAGCTCCCACATTTTCCTGGGTACAATACATTCAAAGAATAGGTGAAAAACCGACTCAATTTCCTTGCATACCTCACATTCCAAAGGTTTAGGCATACCCTCCTACGAAGGCTGTCTCTAGTCATAATTTTAATTTTGTTCTGTGAAAACAACCACAAGAAAATTTGAAAGTCTTGAAGATGTCAAAGGTGACCGCTGGCATATATCAGTTGAGGGGGTTATTGTTATTGTTATTGTGACTTCCCCCCGCGCGTCTCTGGTCGCCCCCCGCGCGGGCGACCGAGGCGACAAACGCTAGCCGCCGCCAGCCGCCTCCTCCTCCGCCCCTCCTCCCCGCCGCCGCCGTCGAGCGCCGCCGGGCAAAGCTCGCGACGTGCCGGCGGCGGTGGGATTTCCTCTCCCCCTCTCGCGACGCGACGGAGCGGGCCGTGGCGGCCGAGATGGGCGGCGTGCTAGACGAGGGGCGCGCCGGCGCGGCCATGGCGGCGTGGTGGCTTCGCGTCCTTGAGCGCATCCAGGTCCAGCGGCGGTTGCCCTAGTGGCAGCGGGCTGGGCCTGGGCGGCGCGGCGAACTCGGCCCGGTGGTCGGCCGGAGGCGGTCCTGCGGCGGGGCTCAGCGAGGAGGAGAGCAACGGGGCGGCGCGAGCCTGGTGGATGCTCGGCAGCAGCAACCACGACGCTGCAACGGGGCGGCGGGACCTCTCGGGCCTGATCTGGGCCTAGATCTGGACCAGGCGGGTCTGATCCGGGCCCGATCTTGGGCCTGACGGGACCTGCTGCTCCGTCCGGTCGGCGGCCGTCCTTGACGGCGGAGGGCTGTTCCTCTCCGGGTGGCTGTGGTTGCTGTCCATCTACTACTTGGTTGAACCAGGCGGAAGTGGACTTGGCGCTGATCCCCTCCTCTGACTCGTCGATCTCGCGGTGGTCGTTCCCGCGTCATGGGGTTGCGTTCGTGGACGCCGGGGCGGCGGCCCTGGAAGGTGAGGCTGCATGGCCGGCTCTACGGCGAGCGGCGTGTTGGCGGTGGTGGCTTCTATCTTCGGCCATGTGGGTGGCGAGGAGCGGGCAGCGGGGGATCCTGGCGTCTTCGGTGCTTCTGTAGCGGCGACTCCCGGATTGCGTGTTGGAGGTCCAACTTGTTGGCGGCGGGCGGTCCGTGGTGACTTGGTGTGGGATGAAGGTGCCCGAGCGAAAGCTCAGCGCTTCGGCGCCGACGGCGGCGACACCTGCGGGCGTCGTTACCCTCTTGGGGGCGTCGTTGTGGTCACCTTCCCCATGTTCGGGCTCCGGGTGAAAACCCATGCTCGGCGACGGCGGCGTACAGCGTCGTTACCCTCTTGGGGGCGTCGTCGTGGAGTCCGAGCCATGTTACCTCTCGGTCTCGTTTCGGTGGCATCGGCAACGGTGGGCAAGTCCGGATCCTGCTTCGAGGAATTCTCGGCGATGGCTTGGAGCGCTCTTGGCGGCCTCTTATCCTCTACACGTGACTATGTCTTCACCTATCTCCGTCCTCGTTGTCTGCTGGCAGGATCGGCGCTCCACGGCCCGGAGCGAGAGGGCAGGCGGCCCTTTCCGGCGATAATTTGGTGGAGGTGGTGTGACTAAGTCCGGCGTTTTATTGACGAGGCGTGGAGTTCCCCTTGTCGGTAGTCTAGCTTTCTTTGTCAGGGTGTGGCTACTCCTTTGTTTTACTGTTTTTATCTTTTATCTGCTTGTAAGAGGATTCCCTCACCACTTTGTATCGGTTCGGCCGTTTGGTGCTTTATTTATAAAGCTGGGCGAAAACCTGTTTCGTGGGCATATATCGGTTGAGACGCGGCCTTGAGGTTCTTGCTTGGCAAGGTTAGTCCTTTTGTCCTGGTTGTATCTAGAGTGGTGGCTAATCATTGGGTTAGTGTTGTAAGTGTGGTATTCGTCTGACGTCTGTGTCGTATACGATGTTGTAATCGCCATCGGCCTCTTCTTTTATGAGTTTGATACAATGTCAGGACGCGTACGCTTGGAAAAATTATTAAGCCGTACTAATCCAATCGCTTGACTTCTAACTTGTGAGCTGTGACCGTCGAAATCCCCCGTCGTTCTCGCGGCGGATTACTCCAACACTTGCAACGTAGGTACGACGTTGACCTCCAACTGCCTGCAAGCACAATCGCCTCAGCGCCTTGCCCAAGTAAGTACCCAACAATACTTCGCCACGTACTACTACACCAACGGCCAACGCCACCAACCTCTCGCCAGCCAGCCAGCCGGCCGGCCGGCTTTGACTTCACTTAAGAGCACAGAACAACGAAACAGCTCGTCTTCAACAACGTGGCTGCAGATGCAGTGTGCAGCCATGGCGCCAGCAACAACAACAGAAACAGCTCGTCGCAGGTTGCTCCGCTTCATCATACTATGCTTCGTGGCGGCCTCCGAGCTCGCCGCTCCCGTGCATGGACAGCCCGACGCTCTAGGTTTCATCAGCATCGACTGCGGGATCGCCGACGGCACCAGCTACCCCGACGACTCCACCCAGGGCCTGAGGTACGTCTCGGACGCCGGCTTCGTTGACGCCGGTGCAGGGGCCAACGCCGCCATCAACCCGCCGTATAGAGATCGGGACCTGGCACCGCGCTACCTCAACGTCCGCTACTTCCCCACCGCCGGCGCGCGCAGCTGCTACACGCTCCGGGGGCTCTCGCCGGGAGCCAGGTACCTCGTCAGGGGCAGCTTCTACTACGGCAACTACGACTCGCTCGATAGGCTCCACACCTTCGACCTCTACCTCGGGGTCAACCGCTGGGCCACCGTCAACTTCACCGCCGCCGACGACACCGTCATCCTCGAGGCCATCACCGTGTCACCGGAAGATTTCTTGCAGGTGTGTACATGACAGACTTCAGAGCAGGGCTGCTTCAGAGCTTTGGAGCGAACTGGTTGGTGAAAAACATCTGGTCTCGTTGTTTCACAGGTGTGCCTGGTGGACATAGGGCAGGGTACGCCGTTCATCTCCGGGCTTGACCTGAGGCCACTCAAGGCGGCCATGTACCCGGAGGCCACCGTGAACCAGACGCTGTTTCTGCTCAACCTTCGCCGGCCGTCCGCGAGATTCGCCTTGAACAGCTACCACTTCTGGCGGCCGGCCAGTTCCTATAGAATATTCAGGTGAGCCCGGTGATAACCATCGATGATGCATATTATAGTTGCCCGCCGATTACTCGCTGAACTTAAAAAATGGGCCACTGTTGACTTCTGTGCACATATCATTCGCGCTCACGGCTTTCATTCAAAAATTCACGCTCACGGCAACTTTTTTCTTCCAGTGATGATTAGGACCAACATTTAAAATAGGTTTAAATGAAACCGTGATGAAAACACTGCCAGACATGCATTGCAATAAATAAAATCCTGAGTTCATGCTCCATTTTAATTTATGTACTTAGCTTAACATTATCGCTTACAAACACCACACTGGTACAGTGTCAAACAAAGATTAAATATACTCCTTTTTAGAACACAAGGTTTCAATATTATCACAATCCCCAAATCCCAGTAGACACTAACATGCAGTTCCCCTTGAAATATGGTCAAAGTGACAACTGGCTATGACCACCACAGCTTGTTCTAATAAGAGAAATTATCACCACAAACTGTCGTTGCATTTCAGTTCCTGAATGAACTGCCAAGTACTCCGTACCGTGACATGTCACCCTTTTATAACAACAAACCAAATGCAACATTTGCCGTCATTCAACAATCACTTTTTCTACAACAATTCTGCAAAATGTATTGGTCATTTCAGACACATCATTTGCTATTCCTGGCGATTTTCTCACACCAAATTTCGTTCATTGGCAACAACAGATACCCATTCGATCCCCACGACCGTATCTGGCAGTCTTATGGTGATATCGCTGCGTGGACCAACATAACGACCGTAGAAACCGTCGACATCTCCACCTCCATCAGCTTCGACGCACCGTCACCGGTAGTACGGAGCGCTGCCACTCTGGTGAACGGAACCCAGCTCGACTTCTCATGGACCCCAGACCCCTCCCTGAACAATGAAAACAGCAGCACAGCTTACCTCCTGCTGCTCTATTTCGCGGAGCTGCAGCGACTGCCGAGCAACGCGCTTAGGCGGTTCGACATCCTCGTGGATGGTGCCTCGTGGAACGGCAGCAAGAGTTACACACCAAAGTACCTTACTGCACAGGTCGTGGAAAGGGTGGTGGTTCAAGGCTCAGGACAGCATGCTGTCTCACTTATCGCCACCCCAGATGCCACGCTCCCGCCCATCTTGAACGCGTTCGAGATATACTCGGTGCAGCAGATGACTGAGCTTGCAACAGACAATGGAGACGGTATGTAATAGTTCAACCCAGTGCTGCACTGTCAAACTTCTTAATTTGGGTTAAAATTGACAAACCCAGCAGTTTGCCGTTGTATGTTTTCGATAGCATAAAGCAGAACTTCAGAAATACCTTCTCTCTTTTTCTGTATTAACAGCCAAGGCCATGATGGAAATTCGCACGAGCTACATGCTGACAAAAAACTGGATGGGTGATCCTTGTGCTCCGAAAGCATTTGCCTGGGATGGTCTGAACTGCAATTATTCTTCATCTGGTCGTGCATCAGTTACAGCTTTGTAAGTTACACTAAAGAGACAAACTAATGATAAAGTGCGGAAGAACTGCACGTGCATGCTTGCAATGAAAGATTAAAATAAGCTTTTTCTATATCCTCGTATTAATATAATGTGGGCTTTGCTACAGAAAATTGTCATCCAGTGTATTGACTGGTGGAGTTGATCCTTCTTTCGGTGATCTAAGATCCCTTCAATACTTGTAAGTGCCCAATATCATCATGCAGAATATTCCGCTTGTAAGTTATAAATTTAAGAACATCTACAGGTCCTCATGACCTTCAAATATTTGACAGATAATTCCACATACAAAACTTGAAGAAAAATAAAATTTAATCTTGCTTGTATATTCTTTTTATACCTATTAGGGTACTTTTCACAATAATTGCAATTCCAGGGACTTGTCCAATAACAGCCTGTCTGGTCCAATACCTAATTTTCTAGCAGAAATGCCATCACTCACATTTCTGTAAGTATACTTTCTTGCTTTGATTCGCGTTATAATATGTAACATCAGCATACTTAATAGATATTGGTTTCCTCAGTGATTTGTCAAGCAACAGTCTAAGTGGATCAATTCCTGCAGCTCTACTACAGAAGCAGCGAAATGGGTCTCTTGTATTAAGGTTTGCATAGCTAACTTAACTTACATACCAACATTTGATGGAAACAGCTCAATACACTTCATCAAGTCTAAACTCCAAAGGGCTTACCTTTTTATAAAGATTGTAAATTGTTCATGTAAGATCTCATGGTACAGCAGGTATTAAAAAGGAAGCAGCAACAACTACTTGACTTAAATAAGTACAGTAACTGCATTCTCTTGCTCCAGATTTAACTAATTGAGTTGTTAATGTAATGCTAGGATTGGTCACAATGCGAATATCTGTGATGACGGTGCTTCTACATGTCATCAAGACGACAAGGGAAAAAACAGAACGCTTGTCATTGCAGTAGTTGTTCCAATAGTGGTAACTACTCTACTGTTCGTGGCAGCAATTCTTGTACTTCATAGAAGGAGAAACAAAGAAGGTAACATATCTGCAAAGAAAGCACTAAATCGAAAGTAACTACAGGTCATTCATATAAGATCAGGTTCGGTTGCAGATACATGGATGGCAAACAACGCAAGGCTTAATAGCCCTAGGGAGAGCTCGAACATATTTGAGAACAGACAGTTCAGTTACAAGGAGCTGAAGCTCATAACAGCTAACTTCAGAGAAGAAATCGGGCGAGGAGGATTTGGTGCTGTGTTTTTAGGTTATTTGGAGAATGAAAGTCCAGTTGCTGTGAAGATCCGTTCAAAAACATCAACTCAAGGGGATAAAGAGTTTCAATCTGAGGTAGGCTGTGAACTAGAGGCTTATCGTGGGTTTGCTTAAAGTAAATGTTCTTATTGCAAATTGCAGGCTCAACACTTGAGTCGAGTTCACCACAAGAACCTGGTTTCCTTGATTGGTTATTGCAAGGACAAGAAACATCTGGCCCTTGTCTATGAATATATGCATGGAGGAGACCTGGAGGATCGTTTAAGAGGCAAGTTAGTCTCTCCCTGAAAAAAAGACACCTTGGGCTTTACGCAACCCATTAGTTCATTAGTTCAACGTAGCCTTTCCTTCACTACGAAGTTTTAGTTCCTTTGTTTAAACTTCTTCGATTACACTCCATTTTACGCAAATATACACTTCCTAGAAGATGCTGTAATTTCGAAAAAAACTCAAGTGTGGCATGTAATACTATTTATCCAGTTTTAACTGCTCTACATTCTTCGTCAATCGTGAATGGTACACTCATGTGTCCACTACAGTATTAACAGATTAGTGAACAAAGTAGACAAGTTTTCCTAAATATCTCACCTATTACATGATACAAATTATGGCCAAACTACATTAATAAATCAGATAGGTTTTATTGTTAGAATCTTACTGTCCTGCAGAAACCTTTTGAAGTTTTGATAGCCATATTTTGTTATACTTTATCTCAGGAGAGGCCTCTGTTGATACGCCCCTCAGTTGGCACCGACGTCTCAGGATTGCTCTCGATTCTGCCCAAGGTTTGCATGACGGTACCACACCTAGAACGTAATTTAGTAGCAAGATTGCATCATGATTTACAGGACTCGTAGTCAGATTTATGTACTGACCTGATACTTATAACGGCTACCCTAGCAAAACGTCAATCTTCTGACAAAGTTTGGCTACTTTTTGCCTAATCCTTAACCTAGTATAATCAACTTACTGGACACTGGTCATGGTCTCATGGATACAGGATTGGAGTACCTACACAAGTCTTGCCAGCCGCCGTTAATCCATAGGGATGTGAAGACAAAGAACATCCTGCTATCTGCTGACCTAGAGGCAAAGATATCCGACTTTGGCCTGATGAAGGTGTTTGCCAATGAGTTCATGACCCACATCACTACCCAACCGGCAGGTACACTTGGGTATCTTGACCCTGAATACTATAATACATCCCGGCTAAGTGAGAAGAGTGACGTGTATAGCTTTGGAGTTGTACTACTAGAGCTTATAACCGGTCAGCCACCAGCGGTCTCCGTGAGTGATACTGAGAGCATCCACATAGCAACGTGGGTGCGCCAGAAGCTCTCGGAGGGTAACATTGAGAGCATTCCTGACTCAAAGATGGGCAAGGACTATGATGTCAACTCAGTCTGGAAGGTTACAGAGCTGGCACTGAAGTGCAAAGAACAACCATCACGGGAACGACCAACAATGACAGATGTTGTGGCTGAGCTCAAGGAGTGCCTCGAGTTGGAGGCGTCTCGTGGAACTGGCAACTACAGCTCAGTCACTAGTAGCACAAATAATCTCAGTGCAACAAGTGCTGACTTGCAAAGCGATGCTCAAGCAAGTGATCTGATGCAGCCAAACGTACTTGAGTCAGGACAGGTTGAGGATGCCTCGCCGACTCACACAGGTCCCGCACCAAGATGAGACCAACCGTTCAATAATCTATTATTTGTATATAAGCTTTGGATGCATCAGAAAAGTGTGTGGTCCTGTAATTTCAGTGAGTAATTAATTGAGGAATTAATCCTGGAGCTGTGTAGACTTCATAGAAAAAGTTGTGAGCTTAGTGTGAGAACTGGTAGGTACTTCAGATGGAACTAGACTTCTCGATAACTCAATCAACCATGGCTCAAACTGAGGTAAGTTCAACCAGATAAAGAAAAGTGAAGAATCCACAACCTAGTTCAACTTGTCATGTAGGAGAGTAGCCCCTGCACTCCTTCTAAGAGGAAACGGTGATACAGAAACTTGATTGTAAACAGTGCTCATTTAGGTGTCTCATTCCTCTTCTTCGTCTCATTAACATGTCCCAGTTCATCACTAAAACGTTCATAAATCTCCCCCATAGCCCATCTTAGTGTCTCAGATTTCTCTTCTACGTCTCATTAAGGTGTCCCAGTTCATCACTAAATCATTTATAAAATACAAATTTAAGGCAGTCCGAAAAATACACAATCAAGGCAACTACGCCAACCAAAGCGCAACCAGAGTTCTCCGCGGAGTGGAGCGCTAAAAAAGTAAACAATTAGGACAAATACTCAGATCTCTATCTGCAATAGAATGATATTTCAGACCAAAGAATTTCGAAGAACTTGAACCCAACAAAGCATCAGCTAGTCAGATCAACTGGTAAAACGTCACCTACACACCTTTCGAGGAATCTGAACAGGCCCCATCAAAGAGATCCACACAAGATAGCTACTCTAGTCACAAGAATCTCAGGATTAGGATTTATGCAGCAGGATAGTCTGCCATTTTTCTTCAATGAGAAACCCTTAATAGTTCCCTTTTTTTGGGTGTAAAGAACAAAGCTGAGATATGTACTGCAAGTTCAATAACCCAATGCAACACATTTCAAAAAAAATAAAAAATAACCCAATGCAACATGATGAACTGCACTCCCGACAAGTAAAGTAGTTATTGCAACACATGACACCAGCCATCTATCATATTCACTAATCATCCTGACCAAAAACACAATCCCGCTAAGCGCACCGACACCAGTATCAAACTTTACACTGTGAGCGACTCATACAATGGATGGAATCAATTGAAAAGCTGCATGTATACTGACCTATCCCTCGTTGTGGCTACGACGCATACTGCGCCGGTGCCCGTGCGCTGCGGCCATCCTAGCAACCTGCGCCTGCTGCTGCGCGTTGTTGACCTTGGTGCAGAGTACTCGCTGGAAGAACTGCTCCCTTGCGAGAGCGCGCACGCTCCTGAGGTAGCCGTTGAAGGGCACGGACCCTTCCTGTACGGCCCTGTCGAGCGCATAAATGGCGTCGTCGAGCGCCCGATCAGCTGCAGCGCAGTCGAGCATCTGCATGGACAGCGCGTCCGCGGGCTGGATGGCACCCTCCGCTTCGTCGACGTCATCAGCACCCTTGCGGTTTTCAGCGACCCACGCCTCTATTACGCCGGTGGCCATGGTCACGTCCTGAAGACGGCGCTCAAGTGCCTCCATCTCCGACACGATCCTGTGCACGCCGCCGTCGATGGATTCCCCCCGGCCACGCAGCTCGGCCCGCACGGCATAGAGGGCATTGAACTCGGCCTCCCGTGCGTCGCGCAGGGCAGCTGCGTCGGCATAGGCCGTGTCGACGAGCTTGGCTATGGCATTGCGCCTGAAGACCTCGGCAGGGTCCTCGGCGGGCGGGGGACGCGCGGCGAGCTGGGGCGAGGCCCGGAGCCTGTATGGATCTGAATGGGGGCGAGGAGAGGGGGTGGGGTGCATCGGAGCGGATCTGGCGAAGAGGGGCGGGTCGAGGCCGAAGAGGTGGGAGAGGGACCTGGCGAGGTCGAGGAGGTTTGAGGAGGGGAAGACCCAGGAGCGGAGGTACGGCGCGCCGGCGACGAGGCCGGAGCGGTCGACGAGCGGGTGGTGGGGCTTGATGAGCATGTCGCGGGTCGGGGAGAGGAAGACGAGGGGCGGGGCGCGCGGGTAGTGGTCGGGGAGCCAGAGGACGGCGGGGAGGTTGTAGACGGCGCCCGCGTGGGTGATGGGGATGGTGCCGTCGGCCTGGAGCAGGTGCGCGGCGCGGCCGTCGTTGTGGGTGAAGAGGGCCGCCCTGGGGCGGAGGGAGGGGAAGGCGTCGGCGAGGGCGACCAGGTGGTTGCGGATCAGCCACTTGACGTCCTCCGCGTAGGGGAGCGCCGAGGGGCCACGCTGCGACAGCGCCGTGTTGAGGAACTGGGTCGCATCGCTCGCCGCCGCCGCCGGCGACGGAGAAGGAGCCATCGGCTATCCTTGCTAGGGTTTCGGTTCAGATTGGGCAGAAGGAGAGGGAAGCCGCCGCGTGGAGCAGCAGCCGCGAAAAACACAGGACTGTATACACCGTGCGAACAGTATATGGATTCAAACTTGAATTCATATGTGCCATAATTCCAAATTCCAGCTCAGTCATATATAAATTTATATGGATGGAAATCTTTGAACATCAATCACGTATACGTAGGGGAGTACATCGATTAGATGGATTGCAAACATCATGAACCATTGCCCGTTTGTCAACAAAAAAGTGCTAGCTAGAGTTTGGGAAAACTAGCAAGTTAAAAAGTTATGGAGTACAGCATAATGTTAAGTTGTTTTTTGTTTTATAATGTTAAGTTGTTAACTACACATGACCCAAGTATATGCCGCAGCATGCATCTGAGGTGCCAATGTGTTCCTGAAATGACAAGTTAGAATTCGATGTAAGAGCATCTCTAGCAGAGCCCGTAAAACGCACAAACCCGCAAAATAACCGCCGGTTACGGATTCGAAACCGCAAAAACGCGAAGAACAGAACCCTCAAAACTGCTTGACCCGTAAAAGTTTTTGAGGGGGGCATGAATCCGGCCTTCGAAACCGTGAAAGCTAGGTTTCCATCCCCGACACGTAGACGGAACCTCGTCCTCTCCTATCATTGGTGCGAGGGAAGATTCAGCCCCCGAACCGCCACCGCCGCCACCGCAACCTCTTCCCTCCCCCCCCCCCCCCCCCCCCCCTCCCCCCCTCCGGCCATCTCGCCCTGCCTCATCTTTGCCATGAGCTCCTCCAACCCGTCGCTGGTGACCATCCCGGTCGGACAGATCCAGCAGGCCGGGCAGAGCTCGGCACCTCCGCCGCCACCACTGCTCCATTGGCACCGACGAAGCAGAGAAGACTGGGCACCGTAGGCACCGCCCAAGTCTTGGTTGTGGCTGCCTCCGCCACCGCGGGTATCGCCGCTGCCGGGGGCATTCTCGCCGCCGCGGGCACTCCCCCCGCTGCGCCTCCGAAGAAGAGGGCGCCCGTGCGGAGGCTGAAGGGCGGAGGAGGTCAGGGCCGGAAGAGCTCCGATGAAGAGGTCACCCGTGCAGTCAACGCGCATGTGCCCGGCGCCCAACCTATACCGTTTTGGGGGACCTGGGAGAGTACTATTTCTCTCAATGGAACTCACGACAATGATCAAACCAAGGATCGGTGGTGGTGGTGCTGCTGTGGCAGCCGGCAGCGGTGGTGGTGGTGCAGCCGGTGGGGGGTGGTGGTGGAGCGGGCGTTGGAGGTGGTGATGCAGCCGGCGGTGGTGGTGGTGGTGGTGGTGGTGATGATGATGTCTTGGTGTAGGGGTCTTTCCATGATGCGGATGGACTTTTGAAAGCAATATTTTGGTCATACGGATGGGAAACTATGTTAATTGCCTTCTTCAGATTCAAGAAACCATGTTATTTGCTAAATTATTGTCGAATTTGTGAACAATTTACAATATTATGTCTACTACTTGTTTTGCATATACAGTTTCTGACCGAGGCGCGGCGAAACACAAACCGTAAAGTCGACCCTCAAAACAGATACTCGGCTTTACGGTTTTTGTTCCGCCGCGCCTCGTTTCGAGCCAAAAAAAACACGCGTTCCGCGACCTGCAAAATAGTTTTGCGGGTTCGTCTTTTGCGGGCTCTGCTAGAGATGCTCTGTGAGATGAAAAATCAGGTAAAAATCATGTAGTGTGCAGATTTCTCACACATTATATAACAAACAATAATATCATTTAATAAGGTGTATTCATATAGCAGTATAGCACCAGCAATCAAAATTACGAGCAACCGCTGAAGAACATAAGATAAGCAAAGGTACCACAAAACTGTGTCATCTGCCCCAGCTTTGAAACCTACTTACTCTAGGAACACCCTTAAGCATCAAGCATATGGTGACAATGAATTCAGTAGCTATCAACAAATACATTTTCCCTTACAGAACATGGTAAAACAATTGATGTAAGATTGCAAACAACAGTTTCAGTGGAACTTGTGAACTCAATCATCTCTGTACACAAATTGGAACACTTAATGGTGGCCATATTCAGTTGATTACTTTAGTAAGATCATAGAAGGCTTGCTTTGCTTTGCTAGATTGCTGGTAAAGTGGTAAGCAGTAACCACAATTTTTATTAAAAAAAAACTTGCCGTCAGTGGCTAGCCGAATTGGCTCTCGTATGGGCAAGGTAACAAATCGTTGTTGCATATGCCCCCAACCATTGCGTGAAGAAGAGAGAATGGTACTGACTTGATATCACCTTAGCAATCACTTTCTTTGTCCTTCGACACCTTAACGAAGAAAATAATTCTTCGACTAATCAGCACCTCACACTTGTCAGATTCCGACAACATGTTGAATATTAGAAACAATGAAAAATATTGACGAGACTTGGTTTTATTCTAACCATATGAAACAAAGACCATGGCTGGAAAGCCCAACAATTACATGTGCTACTGTTGAATAAATTATTCACATCTAAAAACCTTGGACGCCCATGATATTCGGCATTGACAGACTGCCTGATCTCTTCTCTTGAGTGTGTGGCATGGCTGCATCGGCATCGCCCATCATCAAGCGAATGGCCACATCAGAGAAGATGCATTGGGAACTGCCAAATGCATCCAAGCCCAAAACAACCACTCAAAATACCATGACAATAGTGAAACTTTCTTGCTAATATAAAATCCCAAAATGCCTCACAAGGAGTGTATGTTCAGTTGCTAACACTAACAGTGGGCAGGAAGGTAGTGACAGGAACAAGGCAGCTACAGAAAAGTGACAAAATGCTGCCAGCTACTTTTAATTCATGTCTAGTCCACCTCCATCCAGGTCATTAGCAGCGTGTGGAGGAGGGTGGGAGGAAGGAGGGACCTGTGAGACTGTTAGAACCAAGGCATCCACCAGATGTACATCTTGCCGAGGTTCTTGTGAGAGACCGCCTCAGCGATCAGACGGCGCGCCTGGCCTTCGACGGAGAGCGGCAGGGAGGGGGCAGCATTGACGCCCACCACAACTCCCTGGAGCCTCGCCGTGATGTTCACGATGGCCCTCTGTTTGTTAAGAGGGCGGGTTAGAAGAGCGGCGCTGTTTGTTAAGAAGTGTTCAACATGTATGTAGCAGTGGCACAGTGCAAGTGTGTGATGTTGGTAATACCTGTGCTTGCGGGTTGCGGACTTCCCCTCCGCTGGATTTGTTGGTTTTGGTCCACTCTACCAGCGGATCGTGGATGAAGGTCTCAAGGACGGTCATGAGCGCCTCCTTGTGGCTCCTGAGGACCGACAGAGTGATTTCGCAGACCTTCAGAAAGACGCCTTCGTATCCAGCGATGCCCAAGCCGTCGATCATGTTCTGCAATTAGAAATTCAAATACCCATGTCAATACTTGTAACGAGATCAGATTAAGTTTGCTCGATTTGCTGCTGAAAGAAAACTGCGAGACAAAACTTCATTCTTACTTGTGTAAGCCTAAACGGCACCACCTCAGGCTTCTCAAGTTGCAAACCCTTATCAAACAGGCAACTAAAATCTACATGGACACAGTCCCCGGTTGTTGAATCAATAAGGATATTTTCGCCGTGCCTGTCACCAAGCCCAACAATGTGCCCAACCATCGACCAAACTGCAGCTGTATGTGCATATGCCAATCTGGCACGAAACCATGCAGCTGGTTCAGAAATGTCGTCAAGAACCATTTGTGGAAAACTGGGGGGAACAGTGGAAGAATTTTAGTTTTCAGCATCTCGTCCTCAGCCATTTTACTGGCATGGCATTCATCATATAACCTCTTGATTTGCGAGGTTGTTTTCATCCTATCATACTTCCCGCAAGTTATGTATATGTCCTGAAGAATATGCCGAAGACCACGGTGTTCGGCACCCATTCTACTAGTCCACAATCTTCTGTAAGTGGAACCACTGCAAAGGTTCTGATATAAGCTTTCTCCTGCGGCTCTCAGGAACTTTGGAGAGGAGACGGTTGATCACCGCATTGAACTCCATCATGCGTGAATCCTTCCTAAGATCATCCTTTGGTTTGCATAAAAAGGGGCGAGACACTCCATCGCTTCCGAGAAACACGACCTACGTTCAAATGATCATGCTTGTCAGTACCATTAACCTAGTGAAGTATGGCTAGTTAGTTTTGACACTCAAAATGAAAACAAATCATAAACGGGCAAAAAAAATTAAAAGTGTGCAAAGAAGCAATTGGACCCTTGATAGCTCCCAATCTCCCACACAATATCCAACCAACGACTTGGACCACAATCCCATGATGCCCACCATCCATAAAAGAATTTAGGACTAATTCAGACACATAGACAAGTTGCTGCTCCTCAAACAAGTGTAAATCAAGGCAGTATAAATATATAGATGTGCATACCTTCTTTGGTTTCTGAAGAGAGGAAAGGATCTCTGCTTCGTCCGCTATTCCAGCTATAGTAGGATGCTCAGAGACTGAAAAAGGATGAAAAGTAGATTGACCTGACATATTTGAATCGTATGACGGCAGAGTCACAGTTAGAGACTGCTGGACAGGTAGATAATTCCTAGTGGCATCATTCTTTTCAACGAACTGAACTCGGTTGAGATATTTATTGCCTTAGCCTTGGGCTGCCCTGGATGAAAGCACAGCTTAATCAATGTTCTATTAGAGAAGGAAACTGATTAAACAGTGCAACATTGCCCCCCTTCCGACAGCCCTTCTTTGCTGAGTTCAATATCTGTGCAGCATCCGTCTTGCAGAAACTGTTGACTTTGACACTGCAGCCATCATCCAAAGTGCTTGCTGAGGATACGCTTGTAACACACACTGATAATGTTTCTGACAGTTTTGACAACATCACCATTCTGATGACAAATGCGGGATATCAACTGAGACAGCACAGTCAGCCACTGATAAGTTGGTAATCCCTCGAGGACCCGCGAATGATCTTTAACATCTGCAATTAGATAGGATGATCAGATCTCTTACAAAGATCGAAATAATGGGAAAAACATGTGAAACAAAATTTACCCTATCATGAACGTTTGCATTCCGGATTGGAGGAATTCTCATCTCTGATGTATATGTTTCCAAATTCGAAATAAAGTAAGCAACCGTGGTAGTGCTTGAAAAAGATTCTTGTGTCCTTTGTGAAGTCCTTTTGCATAACATAATGAGACTGTTGGAAGCAATTCCCACCAAGGCTTCTCTTGAGCTTGGGTACTTAAAGGGCCAGCAGAGCTAGGAGTGACAGATCCAACTCCACCTGTGAATTTCTTATCTTCCTGGCGTTTCCTAGCATCAACAAGTAAATCATCCAAAAACTTTGCCATGCAGAAGAAACCCTTTTCCCATTTTGGCCGCAACTCTGTTACTCTATTGTAGAGAGATCTGATTTCCTCGCTCTGTTTTTGCCCTGTATTGTGGATCCATCTAGTATAAAGAAGAAGGGTTTTAGACACATCTGGGTTCTCTTTGATGCTTGTGTTGCAGAGAAAGGTGCATTTGGCAATGCGAGAGAAAGGCTAAAAGGGATGAAAGGACAACATTCCCCAAAACCTCTGCAGGCATGTTTAGAAGTGTTTGCTGAAGTTCAGCTATAGCGCTATCAGATTTCCGTATATTCCAGAGGTGCTTTGCCTTCTCCATATGAACGTTAGGAGCACCCGAAGCATCTGCTTCCAGTATTGCACGGTGGGCTGTCTCATAATGACCAGCCAAACGGCAGAGCTTAGCGTACTGAAGCCAGCAGTTCCCAACTTGAGAATTCATATGACTCAGATTATAAACCATCCGTCGGAAAGCAAGCAAAGGCTCCCTTGCCCACAGAGACGATTGTGTACATCTAAGACGGTTATCCCAGTCTGTTGTTAATTTCAGAAATTTGGATCATCTGCACTGAATGATTTATCGAGAAATGACTCATCTCCCAGCAGGGAGTTGAAGTCTTCCAACTCGCACAGCATGTGGAGCTTTACAATGTAGGGATATGCACGCATGTACGAGTCCATGCCTGCTGCAGCCAACGGAACAAGCAATGCTTGCTTGGACTGGGCAATCTTTTCAGCAACCATAAACTGATCTTTGTTCATCATTGCCTTGAATATCTTAGCAAGACCTATGTCAAACGAAGCACTGTTCTCAGAACTGCTGCACACGAACCTTTGTCTGCCTCGGGTAGGTACTCATCCATGAGATCCCATCTCCCTAATCTCCAAGCTGCTTGCACTCCTTGCATGCACCAAGTTTTCTTATAGTCAGGTATTCTGCACACCAAACCATCCACATGTGCAATCATGGCTTGAAGGTGGCACATGTTTAGCGAACAGTTAAGAACATCACAATGTCTGTGGACAGAATCAGGTTCCATTTGCAAAGCATGTTCACATAGTGTTAGCACTTCAGCCCAGTTTCCAGTTTTCTCATTGATGATAAGTTGATCTTGTAGGCTTGATGATTTCCTCAGATTTGCTAAACCTAATAGACCATCGGGCTCATCCAATCCTCCGTATATTTCCATGAGAAAAGAGATATCATCATCTGAAAAAGTGCCACTACACTCTGCAGCCGGATTAGAGGACCCAGACTTCTCTCGGACATGAGATTCGAAATATGCTAGAGCACGAGCATGAGCTTGACATCTAAAAGAGGTCTTAGCTAGAGTAACTTTAGGTATAGCAGCCAACAGCTCAACAACATTGCTACACTGCACCAGCAATTGATCTTGGCCGTAAATAGAACAGTTTTCATCTTTCAATTTACCTGCATGCTTCCCAGCCAAGGCTGACTAGACTGGGATAGAGCGATTTCCTGTTTGAGGTCATCAACCCATTGCCAAGATTATCAAGTAAAGTGAAGATCGCCTGAACACAAACCTCACTCTGTCCCCCAGTAATACCATGAACAATAGCCCCACTACTTTCTGAAGCAGCTGCGTGAGAACACAAAATTTCATCGTAATACTTTGCCGAGCCTCTGGTGTCCCATAGCAAACAGCATTTAAAACCAAGTAAGGTAGGAGATAAAGCGCAGTTGGCATGTCATGCCGAACAATTCCTCGGCATGCACTGAAAATACCATGACGCGATCCAGTTGCGTGCGATGTCAACTTTCTAATCCAATAATATATCCACCTTCTAAAAGACATTGTTGGGCGGTATATTGGGCCAAGTAAAGCAGCATCACTCACGTTAGGAAGATGAAATCTTGATGTCAAGCAAGGTGCAATTATTTCCTTAACATAACTAGAAAAACGTCCCCACAACTTCTGGCCCCTTTTGCTCATTTCACAACTACTTGAATCCTCCCCATTATCTTCATTGGGTAAAGATTGACAGCCAGCCATTTTAGTAGCTCTTGAATAGCCAAGGCAGCAGAATCTTGTACTGTAGTATCAGAAGCAGCTCTGAATGCCCTTGCAAGATGCTTGTGGATCAACTCAAATATAAGATCATCGTCTGAACATTCAATCTTAAAGCGCTCACGAAATCACTTTAAACTTAGCAGGATCAACTGCACCCAGTGCACCGAGACAATCTGCACAAACTAGTTTCAGTCTCTGGCCAACAATTGTCCTTGATTCCTCAGCACATCCTTTAAGTAAAGACATAATTAAAGCACTAATTACATCCAAATCAGAAATATCTTCACCAATTATAAGGGCAGTAATATCCTCACGTTTGGCCTTGAATAATTTACTCAACTCACATGCTACCATATACCTTACATTCAAGCTCTCATGATTAAGACCATCGACATCCTTTAGATGATCTTGCAAAGTCATTGATCCTCTGGCTTCCTGTATTACTTTGTTTACTTCCGACAAAGATGGTAAGCTAGGCAACAACGGCAATTCACGTATATGCTGTTTGAGCAACTTATTGTTTTTCACAATAAGTTCTTCTAGGATTTCAACAACTTTGCCAGGTGCATAGAAGGGCGTTCTTTGCACCTTTCTAGAGACGGAATGAAAGCAGCTACGACTTGGGACATAACATACTTGATACTCGTCGGTGATACCTCAGCCAATTGCTTTATAAAAAAGAGCAACACATCAAGACCATCCATTTGAAGAGCTTCCTTATCAGTGGCAAAAATCAACAGAACCATAATCTTTGGTGCATGTGTACTCAAATAAGGGCCCATCATCTCGACTAACTTCCGTATACGCTGGAGAGCTTGTTTTTGAAGCTTCACGTCATCAGAATGAAGCATCTTCTTGTCAATGCTATTGAGAAGTCTGACAAAATCATTCTTCAAGAACTCAGGAAGCGTGTCATCGCCTGTCAAAATTCTTGCAATATTCTGTATTGTTGGTGAAATTCTTGTTGTCCTGTAAATTGAAACTCCATTAAAACTCATTCAAAATAATGCCCAATTGTGAAAGGAAGTATCTGGAGAGCTGTGTCTATAATGAAAAGAGAAATCACCTTCTATCTGTCTCGATGTGATCAGATTCTCCAGGAAAACATATGATCTCATCAAGCAGTGTTGGCAAAGCAGCTGCAAATATCTCTTTGCTATCAGTTCCAGTTTCAGTGTGATAAAACTGTAGAACAGATGGCAAATGCTGCCCATCTTCATAAAATAGAGCGAACGAAGCACTTTAGGTAATGAATTAACAATCAATGGTACTAGTTCCGTGTTTAGATGGTTTGCCAGTCCATGCAGAGCAATAACTGCTTGTTCATTGTTTGGGTGAGACACAATAAGCTTTGGTATAACTGATGGAACCATTCTCCTAATCAGCTCTTCAGTCTTAATCCCAAGAACAGCTTCAGCAAATTCACTGATCACTACGGATGATTTAAAGTCTAGATGACAGATAATCATATAAATTATCTCTCACACGGAAGTTCTTTGAGAGGAAAAGTTCTATCCTCCTTTGAAACAGTAACTGCAGCATCTATGAAGTAATCTTGATGTGGTCTTCCTTACGATGGTATGTGGTTATCAAGCTGAGCAATAAGCAATACAAATGAGCAGAAAAAAACTTCTCCTTGAGTATCACTAGCTTGCATAATTGTAGCAGTTGATTCCAAAAGAGTCAGTAGAACGTGAGAATCTTCAGCTTCTGCGAAAGCATGCTTTATTTTGTCCATGAAGTTGACTTCTTTGGTCCGTCCCTTCATTTCCAGTTCATCTGAGAACAGAATGTCCATAATTCTATTTTCCAAGAAGCAGCAAACTACATGAGAAAATGCATCTCTGACATCTTTCATTCCATTAAGTAGTAGAAAATCAATACACTTACCCACTTAATTCTCATCTCAAGCAGAATCTCCCTGCTAGAATGTCTCAAGACTCGTGGCAAAACTTCAACCATCGAAATGATACATTCTTTGGAACTCTGTGCATATAGGAACTTGAAGAAAAGTAAGTGGGCCTTCCACATGTTATGTTCGAAGTCAACATTCTCAGCTTGCAGTACTGCCATGTCAACAACAGAAATTTGCTCTTTAGTATTGACAATTTTGATATCGCAGTGAGGGCAACAGAAACCTTTCAAGAGAAGATCTAATGTTGAGACTGGTTGTTTTGAGTGCTTGTTCAAGAACAGCTTGCAACGGCTACCCGCTTTGTCCGTAACATTAGTGGTCCATTTAAACAAGAGAGGAAACCAAGTGAAAAGGCAATACATTTCCATACTTTATCAGATCCTAAATCGCCAAATAACCTGAAGAAAAACAAGACGACTCAAAGCTGTCAGATCTTGCAGAACTAGAAAATCAAATTAAGTGCATTTTTGTTATAAGAAAAGTTAAACAAATTTATATTCCTTAACCAACGGAAGGCCTTCAACAGTATTCGGTAACCATAACCCAACCAGAACTTTATTGTTTTGTCTCATAAAAAGCGTTAAGTGGAAAAATGTATAGTCTGAAATCATGGAAAAAGAAGCATATTCACTTACTCAAGTTTCTTGAACATCACTCTGAGCATCCTAGGACCAGAGTACAGTACAATAATGGGTAGTGACATAAGAGCTTCATTTTGAACCTCCGCAGATTCACTATGGATAGCCAATTCAAGGACTTCAAGGTCACATTCAGTATTCAGTCTATCACCAATCTTAGCAATAGCTTGTAAGTTGTACCATAAGGCATTTTAACCTCCAGTCTAAACATGCTTGAGTGGAAGCACCATCGGACCACATCTGTTTCAGCAAACTGATGAGATCAACATATGCTGGATAACAAAAGTCTTCACTGTGGTCACCAATCATCCGAGCTTCATCTTCAAATAATTTAGTGTCTCCAGGATGAGAGACTACATAGACATTCGGACAAAAAGTGAACAATATAATTGAAAGAAAGAAAGCCATATCATCGTGTATTCAGTAATGTTAAGTCTGGCATAAGCAAAGCTAAGAGGCTTATAAGTGTATCCTAGGACAACGATGTCAGTAGATCGCTTATTCATATTTATAAAGTTTTGATAGATTCAAGTGCTCTTCTATGTTCTAGATGATTTGATTCCGTGAAGGATGGACTTTTGCCTTGTTGGGGATGTAAGCATGCAGGGTCAATAAGCTGACCTTACTCGTCAAAACTATTTAGTGAGCTACATTATATGGAGAACAAGTCATTCCAAGAAGTTGTATAGCCTACCCTACACAAGCAAGGATAAAAAAACACAAAACAGGATTACAAAAAACTCAAAAGGATTATTAAGGACTAACACATTTCTTATAGCTAAATGAATCTAAGATCCCAAATATATTTCACACAAGTTGCAACATGGCATGTAGAAAAATGCAAAAGGAGAAAAACCTTACATCTGAGAAGCATTACAGCGTAAAGAGCTTCGAAATATAGTAATACGTCAAAGGAAAACAAACATTTCTTGGTTGCCTGCATCATTCAGTAATGGTTAGGATATCAAGTTAAAAAACAATGACAAGCTAAAATCAATTACATGCAGTTGATTTCTGCTAACCTGCTTGCAGACCCAAGGGATCCAGGAGAGAACTTGCTTAGAAATTCCACTAAACAGACTTGTCCTTGGATTAACGCAGAACGAAAGACAAAGAAGACTAAGCACTTGTATAGCAATCTCAGGCTCCAATGCATAAGAACTATGATTGTCAGGTGACAGGAACTTAATGCATGAATTTAGTGACAGTTGAAGATCATAGGCATTATATTTTGCTAGTTTATGGCTTGTGCCAGCAGAAAATAATTTAGCCGTAAATGAATCAGCAGACGATTGTGATCCTGACATCTTTCGACGTTTGTACCAAATATTTTCCTGGTTTGAACTATTCTTTTCTGGCCGACTTTTGGCAGGACAAATAGTTCAGATATTTCCCGAAAGCTGCCTTGACCACCACTGTCATCCACAACCAGTCGAATGCATTCAGTCAGTTTGCCATAAGGCTTAGGCAAGCACAGCAACTTCAGAAGGATCTCTGGTCTCCATACTTGTGGGGAGCAGAATTCTACTATTCTCTTGTATGCATTACACATCGCGGCCTGCAAAGAGTAGTGTTAGTACATGGAAGAACCCACAAAACCTGGGAAAATCAAGTTGTCAACCTGAAGCTCTGAGCTTCTGCTGGTCTGTAGTGCTCTTGCGAACACATTGACAATATCAACAGCCGTGGATTCAACAATATAACCAGGGCACGAAGAATGCAGAGCATGAAGACATGCACCCATCGAATAGTCATAATCTGCATCTCTGCAGAAACGATATAAAGTATAATGCTACTTGACAATGTTTTTGCACACTCCCATAATATCCAGAGCAAAAATAAAACCTACATCACAAGGTATTTAAGGCTTTTAACATTAGGCAGACGGAACGAGTACAATGCTTGTTGCATTGTAACTTCTTATCATAAGGTCACCAGTTGTAACTCTTTTCAAGAATAATCCCTCGTTATAACTGAAGATAGTAATTGGAAAACCTATAGTTGATCAATTCAACAAACCTATAGCTGGAACCAGTATAACAATCTAGATAGGATCATGTGACAAGAGTATACCTGACACTAGAATGCTCATTAACATGTTGGCTTAGGATCAATGTGATTGATCGAATAATAGTTTCCATAGGAAGAATCTCAACAGTGGTCACGGTTGCAACAATCCGTGCAAAATCAAAACAGACCTGTTGCGCCAAATTGATTAATCATTGCGTCAAAGGTACATAAGTATAACTGAAAATATACAAAGGCCCGAGTCTAAATACCAACCTTGTGCAGGGATCCATCCCCATAGCATAGAATAGAACAAGCAGCAGAAACAAATGGCATGGTAACAAGCCCTTCAACATACAGGGTACCATCTGTAAGGCATTTGTTGATGAGTCTCATCAACGAAGTAGCAAATGGGCACCAGCTCGTGTCACCTGACAGATCAACCAGCACGCCAGGTCCATTTTTAGGCTGGAACCTGTCTGGGAGCTCACTAAAAATCGCAGGGGAGTCCAAAATATGTGAGAATGATCCACAGAGACACTTAACAAGACATCCACTCTCCGTGTGATTTGATGCTACGTAATGCAGATCTGTCAGATTTGACAAGAAGTTCAATCTCAATCCTCTATGCATATATAACAAAACGAACTGGAGTATTGATATACTGAAATCCTACAACTATTATATTGACGGTAACAAGATAAGGGAACAGAAACACAGGCCTTGTACTGCAACCATGGCATCCAAGAAGAACTGCCTGTAGGCTTCTCGGTCACCCGTGCGGAGAAGTGAGAGAAGAGACCAAACCGTGTCGAAAATGATCGACCTGCCACAGTGAAGAAACCACGCATATGTAAACAACATGTAGCATGTGTAAGAAGTGAAATGTATGCTACATGGGATCTGACTAGCATGATTCTTTCTAGTGAATTCGTTGCCAAAAACTAGCACTATTATCGCCTTGAAGACATCAGGCATTACTAGATTTACACATTATATCCGTTGCTCAGCAGGCAGCATTTCCCCTGCCAACAAGTAACCCAAATCCAATGGTGCTTCATCCGAATTCACTCCATGTCTCACACACATATAGCTGAGCGACGCATGTCTACCATGTGGCTACAACAAAATTTCGCACCTGAAATCCACGAAATTTTCTATGTCGGAAGCGATTGGACTAGGGTTTATATAGGGGAAAGGTGGGGAAAGGGGAGGGGGAGGCGCTGCTTACTGGTAGTCGGGGTCCGCGAACAAGGGGAGGATGCGGCCAATGACGCGGACGACATCGCCGGGGTGGCCTCTGAATATGAGCCCGGGGAACCTGCGCGCCGTGTAGGTGAGCAGCTTGAGCACCGCGGCGGTCTCCCTCTCGTTCGCTGCATCGATCGACCACAGAACAGAATGTCAGTGGGCCCAATCGCGGCCATAGCCGGCACCCATGGGAGGGGGTGAGGAGGAGGAAGGACCGGTGGGGGCGGGGGGGACGTGGTCGCGGAGGAGGCTGGGGAGGACCTCCCGGAGCTTGGCCTCGAAGTGGGCGGAGGCGGGGCCGGCGGTGGAGGAGGAGCCCGCGATGAGCTCGCGCAGCTCCTTGATGTGGCTGGAGAAGTTCGACATGGCCGGCGGTGATATCCGCCGCCGCCGCCGCCGGAGCGGGAGAAGGGTTCGTCGGCGGCGGCGCTCCCCGCTCCGCACTTTCCCTCCCTAATTTCGAAACGGGATTCGAGACTGCACTGCAGTCTCTGGCTCTCTCTGCTGCCGTCTTTTTTTTCTTTCTTTTTTTAGAGCGTCGTCGTCGTTTGTGGGCTCTTCCAGCTTGAGATGTTGGGCTATAGAAGTGGGCCTATTATAGAGACAGGCGACGGATAACCTCGGCCTGGAAGGGACTTTGGGCAGCCCTGGGTCACAAGTCGAGCCCAAAGCGGCAAAGCGCAAGCACTACTTTTGCAACTTTGTTGTTACACTTAGAACTTAGAAATGCTTCACTAAGTGTTCTCAAAAAAAAAATGCTTCACTAACAAAAAATAGAGATGCAACTTTTATTTCCGATTACAAGGTAGACGCTCACGTAGCACAAACCACGCACAAGCACCTAAGACGATTTCCCCATCTACTCGGGCAGTAAAATTAAGAAATAGGGATAATGAATTAGTAAATCCCGCTAAGCTTCGACTCAGCATAGGCACAAACCTGAGCATAGAAGTTTTGAATTTGGTCGGTGGAGACTGGAGTCATGCCGTGTGACCACCGGAGAGGTTATTATCGATTCACCACCTTATCCTCGTACTAAATCATTATGACTATCTTCGTCGCATCAAGAGCGCTACTAGATACCAAAAGACCTATGTGTGTTATCAATGCATGGATGTTGGTACGTATTTTGACTAACATCAAGGCATGAGTTTGTATCTTGAAGGTATTCATGTTTTACTCCTTTTGTCTCTCTTTATGGAAAAAAAATGCATGTACACGGAGTAGAGCATGGGAGGAGGAGGCATGTGCTTTGCCTCAAGGGGAGATCTAAGGCCCTTCCATCCCGGGAAGACGCTCGGGCTTGCCAATGACACTGCAGCTTGTGTCATGTGACTTTTCTATGGTGATTTTAATTTGTTTTAAAATGAACGGTGGCATAAGAAGTGAAATTCCAACGGTACGTAGATGTCCCCACTTCTTGCTGGTCATCCTCGCTAGATTTCACCCGACCTCCGCTCCGTCTTCGCTAGCATAGGCTATCATCGATGGAGGATATGCGAGTGATCCCCCCCTCCAGCGAGGCGAGATCATTTCGCCAAATATCTTGAGGGAGAACACGAAGAAACTTTGTTGAAACCTCAGTATTTTATGGGGGCTTCATATAAACCATGGCCTCGCCGGTGAAATTTGATCCTATGTTGTTTTCTTATTACCTTGGGTTCATGTTTTATATCAACTTTAGTTGCCACTGTGAGAAATTTTCAAGAAGGTTGACCAATGTGCACATACACGACAAGTAGGAGGCCCGCAAGTGCAATTCAAACCAGATTGTGTGGGTCTAGTGTGTTGCTGGTTTAAGTTAAGTTAAAAGAAGATCTAAATTGGGACCGGTGCCGTTAATGTTATCTAGGTAAAAGATGAAATCATTTTGGATCATACCAAATTGAATTAATGGAATCGAAATTGTACTCACCTTCCGACAACATAAAAATAATCGTGAAATCGAGTCGAGGTTCAACTCCACCTTTCTCATGAAGGGGAAACGCGTGTCCAAGTACTCCCTCCGTTTCGAAATGTATAACGTTAAAAGGTTTGGTGTACAAAATTCGTCATGTTACAGTTTTTTTTCGACTTCTCGAGATTACCTTTGCGTCATATATTTTGGAAAGGAGGAGTGTGTTCTATGGACCTAACTAGCACATGATCGACAATACGTACGGTGCATTGGCATCTTCTAAGTTGGTTAATGTTCACTGTTTATATGGCTACGACGCACACATGCTGGCGTGCGCCAATCGCAACAGATTGAGGTACACGTACGTGTCAAACGTAGGGTGCGCATACACATTTTGTGCCAATATGTCACCATGCATATTGGCTAGCTACCTAGGTCGCGCGTGCTGCTTTCTTTGAAAAAAAAGACGACCCAAAAACTAAGGGCTTGTTAACACGATGTCCACTAGCCGTAGCCCGTAGGCAAAGAGTTAAGTGCAATGTGCATGTGGTTAGTTATGTATGAATGGTCTCGTGCGTCAGTCGTCATGCATGCATGGGTTGGCTAAAGCTCACCGTGAAATTTGAAATTTAATAGGACTCCTAGGCGCCACCTGGGTGATAACCAACACTCTCACCCCCACCACTAGGTTTTTACTTTTTCTAATTTAGGGCTCCATCTAGTCTCACATCACGTCGACGCCACCACTAGCTAGCCGCTCCACAAATCGGGATTAAGAAGCAAAACCTCCCGCCACCCACAGTTCCTCCTTAATCCTCGCGCCCTAATCCAATCTTTCCCTTTTGGCGGTGATAGATCGGACGGCTTGTCGCCAAGAAAAAGAATGCCATTGTCGGCTCATGCATCGCCATCGCAGGAGAGCACTAGCCAGAGAAAGGAATTCCAGGCGCTCACGGTAGAGATTCCAGCCACCGGAATGATTCACTTTTCACCGCCATGTCCTCCTGTAAAGGCATTTGAGGTGGTTGCTTCGATCGTTACGTACGAGTAAAAGAGAGGCGTCAGTTCCTCACACGTCGCGCTTTGCCGGAGATGATGTGAAGATCTCCGGGAGACCAGATGGTGGCGCGTCGCTTCCGATCGACGTCGCGGGAATGATCCGAGCCGCCGGCCGGAAGTAGCGTGGACCGTCGTGTCCATGTCGCGGCGGCGACGTACGTGCATGCCGCCGGTGTCTTTCACGGGATGCGCATGGCTCCTTCCGCGGCAGGTGAGGCCAGGCTACGTGCTCCGTGGTAGAAGAGCTGACCGGTAGTCCAGTTGGTGCGCCACTCAAGCTGCGATTTGACTAGCTAATATTTACCATTTTACCTTCTCCAAACGACCTACTATCAATTATCATTCTACTCCCTCTTCATGGCGAAAACGGCAACATGTAATACTAAATGGACTGGACAAATTTTGTGGCGAAAACGGCAACGTTTTTGGAAAATAACCAACTTGACCGGCGTGTATGTAGTGTCCAAACATTTCAACACCATTAGCAGGACTCCAAAGGGTAAGAAGTTTTCCCATGGGTCAGAAATGCTAAAAGTTTTTGCAAAGGTCCATTTAGGAAAAATAAAAACTTGTTTGAGCCCCAACTGCCACCTTCATTTTATACTCCATATATTTTTCCATCTAGCCGAATCACCCTACATGTCACATGTGTTCCACAAAAGCAAACATTTCAACACCATATTATTTTCTCTAAACATTTAAAACCCAAACCGCCCTTAATATTTGTCTTGCACATTATTTTCCACTTAATCATGTGCTACTTTCTGAAAGAATTACCACCCTGCTAGAAGAAACCCCTTTGTATTTTTTACCAAGCTTTCATTCAAAGTACCTATACATGGACATATGATATACAAGAATGCTGAGGGAAGAATCAATTAAAACTTTTCTCCCAGCGAGAACGGGACAGAGTCCCAGTGGCAAAGGTAGTAGTGCCTAAACCTGGCAACCAGAGTTCAAGCCCCGTCGGGGACAAATTTCTGGAATTCTCACTAAGAAGCACTTCATCTATAAAAAAGAAGTAAGCCACCATGGGCTAGTCCTAGTTGGCCTCATTTTTTATCCCCCTTGCCAGCCATCCAGATCTTTCAGTATTTTTCTTCCATAAACTTAAGATACTTTATTCTTAATCTAGATTCACAAACAAGCATTCTAAATATTTGATTGGCCAAAACCCCACCAGGCAATTAGACACTTTTCAGTAGCTTTCAAGTTTGATGATATCCTCAATTGTCATCAACAACGCACTTATATCAAATTTAATCTTAAGACCAGCCATGTTTATTAAAAGATGGGTTGACCGGCTCGCTCTCTCGACGCTCTCGCGACTCGCGCGCGACCCCGCGCCTAGGGTTCCGGCGGCGCCGCCCCGCCCCAGCCCCTCCTCCTCCCTCCCGCGCGTGCCCGCCGCCCCCGCGCGGTGGCGGCGCGCGCCCCAGTGCGCCTCGTCTCCTTCCCCGACCCCTCATCTCGCCCCTTGTCGCCGCCGTCGGCAGAGGCCGCCGGGCGCGGCCCGTGCGGCGCCGGCGGCGGCGGCCTGTCCCTCCCCGCGCCGGGATGGGTGGAGGCGGGGCTCTGCTCTCTCTGGCGTCGGTGTTCCTCGGTGCGGCGGCGGCTCGGTCTTCGGCCGGGAGGCGGCGTGGCGGCGACGGGCTACGACGGTCGGCGACACGGGTTCTTCTCTGCTTCTGGAGGTGAGCACAGCGGCGGCGCCGCCAGTTGGTGGTGCGGTGGCTAGGGTTCGGCCAGGGCCCTGCAGGCCCAGATCTGGGCCCTTTTGGGCCTGATCTGGGTTAGTGTGGGCCCAAGCCCTCCCCGGCTACCTGGTTTGACTGCGGTGGCGATGCTCGTGACGGAGTGGCGGCAACGACGACACGTCTTCTGCAGCATGGCGCCGGGAGCTTCGCGGACGTTTGGGTCCGGCCGGGCCTTTGGTGCCGATCTTGAGGGTAGCAGCAGCGTCGGCCTATGTGCAGCAGCGTGGTGGCGGAGACTTCACGGACCCTTTCAGGGACCAGCCGGGCTTCCCAGCCTGGTGTGTCTCTGCTACTGCGTCCGGTCGGCACCCGCCGATGGCGGTGGAGGTAGTCCTCCTGGTGGCTGTGCTGCAGCCGCCCTCCAGCTCCAATGTGGCTTGGTGTGATCCTATGTGTTGCGTCCGGTCGGTTACCATCTATGGCGGTGGAGGTCGATCCCTCCCGCGTGTCTGTGGTACTGCCGCTCTGTCTACGGCGGGCTCCTCTCAGTTCGACCGGTCGTGCAGTGCTTGCCTGGTGATACGACAATGGTGACTCAATTCCGTGGTGGCGTTTGTTGGTGGGTGGCAAGATGGGTGGAGCGCTTCTGATTGTCCAGGGATGTGGTTTTTCGGGGTCGGGAGAAATCCTTGTCATCTTGACACCGACGCAGTGACGCCTACGGTTGTCGGTGTCCCTTCTTGAAGGGCGTCGGGTGTACCTCTTCCCCACTACCGGTAGCGTACCGGGGGAAACCCTAGGATCAGTCCGGGCAGCAGCAGTGTCGTCGTTGTTTTCCTTCTTGGAGGTGTTGCTTGATACGCGGCGATTCAGAGTGCTAGTTTAGTGGTGGGACTGTGCCGGAGAGGACGCAGCGGTTGCGAGTCTCTTTTGTTTTCGTTGATCCGCCTATGTCGGCTTTCTTTTCTTCTCTTTTTTCTCTTTCTTTTCTTTTGGGCGTGACTGTGCTGTTTTGCCCCAGCAGTGGTTTCAATCTTGTATCGGGTGGTTGCTATATTAATATAGCGGGGCGAAAGCCTATTTCTCCTGTTTATTAAAAGATACTCCATAGAAACAGCTTCACATTAACTGTCATCTCCTTACCATCCTATATTATACTTCATCTGTCCCTTTTTCCACACACGTTTAACAACCATAGTTGGCTTGCCAAAACGTTTTATAAAAAGGGATGGAGGGAGTAGTATGTTGCAAGAATATGATCACATGCAGCCCGTATAGAATCAGGAGAATTACACCTCTTAAGTGGCATACTATTCACTAAATAAAACCTGAAGCAGTCTCAAACTTCTATGTATACTTGCGGGATTTTTTCATTTGTAGACGTGCACAAAACCTGTACTACTATATGACATCTTTGATTTTAAGGAATTTTGTAGGGATTTTGGAGGATTCTACCCCTGCTTTGCATGCGGAACAATTACCCTTTAATCTTTGTTTTGGGGGTGACCCGTAAATCTAACCTCATGAAAAATTGCTTTGTTTATAAAATTTATATGACAACTATAACACACAATCACTGGAAAAAAATTCCCATGTTTTTAGCAACCAAACATGTATTACAAATTCATGTGTTTCCAATTCCTATAGGATTCAAAAAGTCATCTACGTTTTTCTTATTCCCACGTTTCGGAAATCATGGGCTCACTATGGCTAGTTGAACACATTTTTCACAGAAATATTTCGGAGTGTTGCATATGTTGCACTTTCTTTTAAATGCGCAACCATACCTTTTAAGAAGAAAGGTGCGAATGGATCTCCTGAGAGGATTTGCAAAACAACAAGCTCACTTAATTTCACGATCGGTCCAAATAATATGTATATAGCAAATTGACGCTCGAAACGTGGGCGCCGCTGTTGGTTTTACTTGTACAAACCATGGGAATCTTATCCAGCTGAAACATCATGTCAGCGAGTTGCACCAAGGTTCGACTGCGTGCCGGGGTTTCGCCGGGCGGATCTGCTGCTCCCCTCCGCCTCCGGCCGCCGTTTCGGCGCCGTGAGGTGGGGGGGGGGAGCCTCGGCTCCGGCTGTGCGTGTAGTTTAGGTCCTGGGTTTCTAGGTGTGCGTGCCCAGTGGCGTCTCCATTGACGGTGGCGGTGGCGCCGGTATTTAGGGCTGTGTCCTCTCCCTTCCTCCTCCGTTCCGGCCTCGGCGCCGGGGAAGGTGTGGAGGTGTTCCGTCAGGCGTGGATCTTGTTCTCTGCTTCGCCGGCCGGCCGTGGTGGCGAGGGGTGGTGCTGGTCGAGGTCGACGTCCTGTTTTTGGTGCAGGTGGTTCTGGAGGTCTCCTTCTCCGATGTTTCTCCTTCGGCCGACCATGGTGGTGTGGGGAGCAGCGTTGGGAGGTGGTGCGGGGTTTGCGGCGGTGGACCTAGGCGGAGCGGTGCCGGCTGGTTGCGGGGCGGTTGCGGGGAGGGGCTGCTGTGGCCGGATGCGTTCAGAGTGCTTCGGTTCCGTTGCTCGGCGGCGGACAGCTCCTGCGGCCAACTACATGATGTGGCGGTGGCTTCTTCCCGGCGGCAAGAGGTACGGCGGCGCCGCCGTCGTCTAGGTTCTTGGGGATAGTTTGGATCCGATGGTTTTCTTCTTCGGTGGCTCGGGGAGCTCTGTGCACTTTTATGGTCCAGTTGTAATTCTGTTTTTCTTTTGGACTTTTTTGTAAAAGTGTGTTGAGCTATCTGAATATATGCGTCGGATCCCCTCAAAAAAAGGTTAAGTAACGAATATATGGAGCACTGTGGCATAACTGTGCCATTTTTTGCAACCAAGTGGCCGTGTAGCCTACGGAAGGAATAAGGAAAAGCAGATAGGAATAGCAAGTCCAAATAAAAAGGACAAAAAAGGAATAATACGTCCAAAACTTCATTGTCTCCCCTTCCATGGGAGCATAATATGAGTCACTTTTCCAATATTAAAGAAAAAACCTGGAATGACAGTCATTTTGTCAAAGGGGAACAGACGGAACAGGGCAACTCTCCGATACATTAAAGGTTGGAGCAGGAAAATGTTGCGTAATGACCACATGATACGTGGTGCAAGATGAGTGTTTCTAGGATGTGATTAGGAGACGCGTCAGCAAGGGTTGCACCTGTGTAGTGGTGTGCGTGTGCCTTTCCTTGTAATCACAAAAGAAAAAAACAATTATATTTTATGCCACACGTGAAACAATCGATATGATAGAAATTTAAGGGAACATGGTGGCCAAAGAGACCCTGACTCTTGGGGCCTTGAACAGTCGTCCAAAGACTCAGTAAAGCAAGGCAAAGAAAACAGCCAGAGTCAGATAAAGAGAAAAGATGAATTGATGAACAATGGACAAACTCGTCATTGCGAATATCACTGTGGCATGAACAGAGTATGACAGACACTAACCGTTGTCGAAAGGAAAATTTTACTGAGTTGCTATTGCCAGGAACAGATGGCTGAACTCTTCACCAGGCAATGTCCAACTCCGGCAGCTGCGTACTGTTTTCCCCCACTACTAATTCAGTACAATTGCACACAAAACACACACGCGTCCAGAAATTTCTGGGCAACCAAAGTGAAGTCAAGAAGGATTGGAAATTTTCATGGAGCACTTGATTGGCACTGGAACGAAGAGATCTCCGTTGTCGTCGCACCGACGATGATGATGAGTGACCGATCCTGAAGATAGTGCATGGTGCCACTGCCAGAAGAAGAAGCAAGCAGGAGGGGACACCTCAACCCACCCCACAGGTGAGACCACAGCGGGTGATAAGGACACACAAGAGAGGTCCAACACAGCAAAACAACAAGTGGAGAAAAGAAGAGGGAAATTAAATGGAAAATAGCAAATAAATAATATTTCCTTTGTACTAGGTAGTGGGATAGAACACAGCAAAACAACAAGCGGAAGAAATGGAGAAAAGAATATGGAAATTCAGTGGAAAATAACAAATACTAGAAAAGATTTCGTTTCTGCTAGTAGTGGGATAGAACAGTGCTAGCAGTGTACTGGGAGGGAGGAGGCTCCCAGAAGCAAGATGCCAAGATAAAAAGGTGGTGACTGCTGAGAGGAGGCCACCACAAAGTGGACTGCAGCACAGATCGGAGCTGGACCTTGGTGGCCTCCACATCGGATCAGAGCTTCTTCCACGACTTTTTGGCGCCAGGAAATCATTTCCCTTGTGTTAAGCAGACTTTTCAGAGAGAAACAGACAATTGTGCACAGTAATGGAGAAGTTAGGTCCCGTATATCAAATTATTTCTCGTGGCCCCTACTGTCCAGCGTGCTCTGGAGACGTGGTCGCTCCAGAACACTCTTGTGCATATGATATGATGCAGGCAAAAACTACGCATGATATGCAGACTTCAGCGTGGATGATGGTAGCAAAAAAAAAACACTCACAGAGACACATAGTATGATCCAGAATTGCCAAGTATACTAAGCATATCGCAGTGTTTGCATTCCAGAAAAAAGGAGCAGCATGTCCTAACATCACGGTCACTAATCAATCATTTTTGGTATAAATCATGTCCTAGGCTCGAAATATTTCTTAATATAGCAAAGCAGCCATAATTTGAAAGTAACTTGGGGTTGGCTGATGGAGCATAAGTTGACCTGACAGCACCCGCCGAAACCATTCAAAAGGATGTTTGAAACTTCCATGACATTGCACATCGTTTCAGTTGTACGATCAGCACAAGGATGAACATCCTTCCATAGCTAAGGTCAGCTTATGACTACGGATTCACAAAAAAACTTTGCTTTCAGCGGCTCAAACAGCTCTAGAGGGACACTTCTTACAGGGACAGGTTTGTGCAGGCACTCAGCAGTAGTATGTGAGTGCTGGGGTCTGCCTATGTATCAACTTGTAATAAGACCTTTTTTCTGAGCCTGTGATAATGGCTGACAAAAAAGGAGCGATGGGTGTCCTCTGTACCAATGATAATGGCTGACAAAAAGGCTAACACTTTTCATATCAGGACAGAAAAAGGAAACGGAGGAAAACAGATGGAGACTTTACGAAGATTCCCATTTCCAATGGTAGTAAGCAGGAGGTAAAACTCTAGAATACTGCAAAGTAGTAATTTTCATTCTAAATTACTCTGTCATAGTTGAAGGGAGGAGGATAATAATACTCACTAGCTAATTTGAAGTTATTGGTTTCAACCAAAATAAGAAAAGGACACACCGGTTTTCAGTTGAAGCCTGCTTACTGCTTGCATTTCTCCGAGCAATCAGCAGTTCCTGCTTAGTCACACATCGTTAGTAATTCCCAGGATTCGACTCTATCCAGGTAAATGTGATGTGCATGTTGGCTCAGCAAACACATTACATAAATAATTAGTTTATGACCAAAGATAGCTATGGCTTCTCTATTGGTCTTCGTGAACTTTTCGTACCATCAACTGACAAATATGAGTGAATCTGCAAAGTTTGTTTGCAAACAAAAATAAAATCTAGTATATCAAGAACATCGGATATCCATCCAGTTTACTTGTAATTATAAGTATAATTCTCAGACCAATCACCAAAAAAAAAGGTACTTATAGTTTTATGCACCATGGTCTATGAAATCACAGAAAAGTTGATAAGCACATCCACTTCTCTTTCTCGTGAAACAAAAAGGAAACACATCCTATATTCCCATTAAAGAAGAAGCAAATTAAAGGAACCAATAAAGCAGCAGCCTGTGCCTTCCGAATCATCAAGTTTTGTACAAAGAAAATGATTAAAATAAAGGAAAAACAGGAAGGTCTGGCTAGCAGCCGGTAAAGGTTTCAAGTCAGTGCTGGCATGAATCAGTAAATACTTGCTGACTTCTTAATGCAAAGAACAGCATTTCTGTTGAAGTTTAAAAGTAAAGCCAGATGGATATTACCAAAGAGAAAATGCTTTCATTTAAACTAGCCAGTGTTTTGTATAGCCAGTCTGGTGCTAGTATTAATTGCCTACTTGGTGATAGCTAAACAGTCACCACATGGTTATTGTTCTTGAATCTTGATCAGCTAAAATTAAAGTATATTTCTAGATGGCATGACCAAAGCTAAGAAATTCCAGCCTTTCGAACAAAATTACGAACTTCATGAATTTGAATAACCATGTGCAGTGTTGACAACAGTTTACTTGTATAATGCATCAGCATTCATGTATAACTTGTAAGCACCAAGAAGGCATATAATTCTAGCACCAAATGAAATCCATACACCAAAAAAGTAAACATCATAACACGTACACTAAGAGGTTGCAATATATTTTGTGCATCATGAGCCATCGAAAAGCTGCCTTTATAAGTTAGAATCTGAGGACAACCCAAATGATGGAATATAGGTTCCTAAGGGGAGCTCCAAATCACACCAACAGATCACGTGACCACAAGAGACCAAGAGCTCCCTCACTTGCCTATAAATGAGAAGCAAAAGTCACCAGAGCCTTGGGCAATTAAGGCCATCTTCCTCCTCTCCCTACTAGCTCTCCTCTTCAGTATTCTTCTCCCAAACAGAACTGGAGCTCATCAAGGATCTCATCCTGAAACTGGAGCCCACAAGCACACAGAGAAAGAAGAGCAAGAAGACCGGCTCCCGGCCGATACAAGGTAGGAGCGAACAGCGTTAGGGTACTGTCGTTATATCTCAGGGTTGATATGGTGACAGTGAGAGAAGAGACACGCAAAGGTCCATGGACAGAGCAGGAAGACCTGCAATTGGTATGCACTGTCCGTTTGTTCGGTGAACGTCGTTGGGATTTCGTTGCCAAAGTATCAGGTTTGAGGGGTGGGGGATCCAAAAATTAGGTAGCTATATTGATATGTTTTGCGCACAGTCGCAACAAGAAATGTCACCTTCTCTAACCATCTCTCTTCTTGCTTCAACCCCGTAATCACCATGCAGGCCTCAACCGCACAGGAAAGAGCTGCCGTCTCCGATGGGTCAATTACCTCCACCCTGGCCTCAAGCGTGGACGCATGACTCCTCATGAAGAACGCCTCATCCTCGAGCTCCATGCTCGATGGGGAAACAGGTTTGATCCAAATAACAATCTAAATGAAAGAGTGATAGCTCGCCTCTGCTATTATGAATAGTATATTTGGTGGTTCTTCAATAGGTGGTCCAGGATAGCACAGAGGCTGCCAGGGCGTACTGACAATGAGATAAAGAACTACTGGAGGACACACATGAGGAAGAAAGCACAGGAGAGGAAGAAGAACATGTCACCCTCATCATCTTCATCTTCACTGACATACCAATCCTGCCTTCCGGAGACACCATCAATCCTTGGAGTAGACGAGCAAGAGCTGCATGGTGGCAGTAGCTGCATCACAAGCATCATGAAGGGCACGCCTGCTGACATGGATGGATACCTCATGGATCAGATATGGATGGAAATTGAGGCACCACAGGCACCATCAGGACCGAGTTTTCATAATGGGAAGGACAATGCATACAGCAACCCCACTGGCCCTCTGCTACCATCTCTGATGTGGGATCACTACTGCCCTGAGGAACACTTGAAGATGGATGATGAGATAAAGATGGCCCCACAGTTTGGTTATAGTAAAGGAATGGGTCCGTGCTATTGAAGCTATATATTGGATGATTACTATGTTACTTGCTACCTAGCAGAAGTGAAATGCTTTTGTAGAAAACACAATTAGCATGGATCTACATTCATATCTATCTAGCATTCCAAGGTGTGCTTGTGTCTTATGTATCTACATAGTATGTAGTTCTAGTGTGCAAGACAGCTTATGTCACTTGGCCCTTGACATATGCAATGCAAGGGCACTTTCACACTGTGGCAATATAATCAGCTATCTCTTGTGAAACTCTCCTAATGCTTAGCATTGATGCAATAGAATTTGCAGGTGTTATATCGACTTAAATGCTTTCTACAGGCTGAGTCCAGCAAGGTTGTAACTAAGCTGAAGATTATGCTGACCCTCTATTATAGTACAAAAATGTGAAACAATGCAGGTAAAGCACAGAAGGTAGCTTTGATATAGACCGAAGATAAGTCATCAACTGTAACCAGTTTCTAGCTATGATATAGTAAACTTCCAGTAGCAACTTGCAAGTTATGCGGTAGGGTAAAAAAGCATAGCCCTCAGGAGCCACGCCCAGGACGAAAAAATACTTAGGAAGACTATGGCAACACATATTTACAGAACTGGATCTCTGGAAGAGAAAACGAGACATAATGATAAATTAATAACTCCGCTAAACATGAGTTTTTAATTAACAGAAACTCCCAAGTCTATATCAAAGAGTGCTTGTTAAACCTTGCTCTAGATTCAGAGGTGTTACTTTAAGTTTATAAGTATATATCTTAATCCTTTGTGCATATGAACAAGTCGAAGAGCTGGAGAAACTGAATTCAGAATTTATGGTGATGAAACACAGGAGTCAGAGATAAACTAGCAAATTCTCACAAATAATGCACAAGAAGCACACAAAAAGTTGATTTATTCATATGGCATAATTCCAAAAATGTGAAAATAGTACTGTAGTTCAAGAAAAGCTGAAGCAGGTTTACCTTAACGCAGTGTTTCAGGGAGTTAATGCTTACCCATGTATGCTACATGAAAGGAGCAGGCAGACAGTCTATGAATGTTATAGTCAAAGATAGTACTCCCACTCCAATTCAAGTAAAAGGCGTAAATATTTTTTGTCCTTCAAGATGCATTTTGATGATATGTCTACATTGCGTTGTGGTACATTAGGATTAACTACAATGTTACAAGTTTACTACCATGGTCAACCATACAAGTATACACTGTCTTAGTTTTCACATGACCAAATCTACAGACTGATGGACCAACTGTTGGCCAAAGTTACACATTTGACCATAAAAGCGTGTATTGGCCTTCTAGTTTGAAATGAAAGGAGAACGTCTAGGCATGCCAAATCTAGACCAAAGGATGCTTTTGAAACACACCATAAACAGCAGCAAGCAAGCAGAAGCTGCATGTTTCTTTTAGAGAATGCACTGCAATTGGCACGTTATCTCCTAACCACACTCTTTCACTCCTACAGAATTAGCCACACCCTTTCACAATGCTATATAATTATCAAGATCTATAGCCTGCAAGAAGATGAAAGGTTCAGAAAAGAGTGAGTGGGCTGTCTTCTATTCTTTTGTTTCTTTAGTAAAAGTATTACCCGACTAGCATTAGAATTCAATTCTTTTCGTTTCACGAAAGTTAAGTTTGCACTAATTTATTTTAGCAGGCCTTGTAGGTTATGCGTGCAGGAAAGCATTTTTTTACTGTGATAGAGGAATTGGAAGGCGGTTATGTGTGGCATGTAGTGAGAACTTTGTAGCATCTACTTTACTGAAAAAAACCCTTCATGTATCTTTTGTTTGAATAGAAACCCTAGTGCTTAACCACCTGGACCCAACTATTAATGTCGCATGGTGGCTCCAGAAAAATCAAAACTGGGGTAGCATTGATGGGAATAGGATGAATTGTTGATGATTTAGCATGGCCAGTTATAAATAAAGATGATAAAGATAAAACTAGGGCCGCCAATAGTACTTTGGACAAGAAACAAGACAAATAACACTAGTGTATTTGCAGTTTTGCTCAAGTCATTGTTTTCTCTAATGGGCCTACAAATAAAAGCTTTGTAAATATTGTAATTAAAAATTTAAAACAGAGAGCCCAAGGGCCAAGGTGTGTCAAGATTTACTGCAAGAAGCTAAACCTGAAAGATCACATGACTATTAAAATATGATCACGATCTAAGTGAGAGCATATGATTCATGAGTGGTATTAAGTAAAATGCACAGAAGAGACATAAAAAACATGGCGTCCATTTGGCCAAATCCATATATAACACATGTAAAGCCACTCTCAGCAGCAAGGAGCAAATAGATCCAAGTATCACCATTATCTTCAAATGAAAATACATCAAACTCAAAATAAGACAATGAATTCACCAACTTATATGGTGTCATTTCTTCTCTCTTTCTGGACAAAGTAGTAACAGTTATTGGTTTGTGTGGAATTCTTTTCACACATATGCAGGGTACTTGCTTTAGCTAGTCAATTTCAAAACAGTTGGTCAGATGATAGCTCTTGGCGCATCTTGAAAAATTCTCATAGAGTTGTCTTACATTAGAGAATAGCTTTTTGCAGAGTCGCATGTTCTAACATGTCTAACATCTATGAATGTGTTTTTTAATAATTTTTTAAGATGCACAAGTACCTAAACACTAAACTCAAACACCCACCCTTGCATATACAAAATGGGTTCTCAAAGAAATTTTCAGAAAATGCCAACATCAATCTCACCAATTAACAGGTACAAGCCCAACCATTTTGCAGTAAATCAAGATAAATTTGTAGACAACAATATTCAAGCAATGCATACAAGAGCACAAGCTGGATAGATCCATAATTCGCACAGGGTTCTAACATGATGGACTGAAAACCAGGAGTACAAAAGGTCAAGAAGTAAAAAACGGCTGGAAAGCTTCAAACAGGAGCCTCTAGTGCTGCCCAGTGTTCCCATTTTTCGCCCATAGTAAGCAGCCTTTATTAAGAGTGGAGTGGCACTGGTACCAGGATAGTGGTTTGATAGACCTTATAATCAATTTTTCAGGCTCCAAGTTATGCCAAACTCTTCCATCTCCAACCTCAGTACCTAAAAAGTTTGGCAAGTTACGTTGGAAATGTTTGCTAAGACTTTGTACATACAAATAGATAGGTCAACTAGTTGAAGAAAGAATAATGCAATAACATCATTGGTTTAAAGAAGGATCTGTGACATAATTATATATGTATACTGCGTTAAATATTAGGTCGCAAAAAGATCTTCATCCCACTTAAACAAGCACTAACATGAAGCATGGCATTACAAATATTGCTTTTCAATTAACTGATATACAATAGTCAATAGGCAATCAACACAACATGATCACCACATATTAACAGCTTCCTGAGAATGCACACATCTAATAAATCGAGAAATCCACATTAACTGTGTAAAATAAGATTGATTTAACAGTCATGAACAAGTGATTTATACTTAATAAGAACTTACTAATGGCAATACTAACCCATACCCTATTTTCTCAATAAACAAGTTTATCATGGATAGTCCTTGATGTAACATGTAAGCATCCTATTAATCTGACGAGAATAGAAAGGGAGGACCCTACTGTAACTGCATATTCCTTCTGGAGGCTACTGTTACTTATAACTGCTAAACTGTGACTTGCCCTTCAACTTGTGTGTTGCCCTAATGATGTTTTCTAGTCATGGTCCAGGAATGCCTTCTCGACGAAGATATGGTTCAGGAATGCATTCTCGCCTAAGACATACTAATCGAGAAAGGACGCCAGAAATATGAGATTCAATTAAATCAACACGCATGAATTTCAAGATAGTAACAGATTCACTACAAAGGCAAAGACGTAAACAATCTTGCTACGAAGAAGATCCTAGCAAAACAGAAACTAAATGTAGGGCTGATTATGATGACAATAAACTTACAGGTCATAATGAGTAATATATTATTAAATCTTAAGCTCTCGGAAGGCAGCTACCCACAAACTGACCTAGTGAACAAAGGATCCATAGAAGACAGCCTCCGCTGGACCAGTCATGTAAACATGATTGTTTTCCTCCCTCCACTCAATTTCCAATGGCCCACCGGGCAAATCAACTACACATTTCTGTATCACAAGAAAAAGGTAACAAATAAGGTACAGTAAAGATAAAATTGACAGCGCAAAGAAGAAAGGCACAGACCCGTTCAGCTCGGCCCTCAAGAACAGCTGCAACAACAACCGCACAAGCACCAGTACCGCAAGCAAGAGTTGCTCCTACAGTCAAAATCAGAGTTTATTTGTATATGAACTACTTACAAGAAATACCTGGAGATAAAAAGTATCGCACTGAAAACCATACAATTAATCGATCTATTTATACTATGGGTTAATGTTTTGAAGGATTAAAAGATGTACAGCATCCTTTAATATAAAGGGATATCCTATGTCAAGGGAACAGCAATTATACCAGCACCACGCTCCCAAACTCGCATTTTGAGGTGTGAGCGAGACAAGACCTGCACAAATTCTGCAGAAATGAAAAGTCAGCAAGGGTGTTTACATGGAAGCATATAGAGGTGTCAAAATGAAAAGTTACCTGTGTTGGTCCGAGCAGGAAACATTTCATGATGCTCAAATTTAGGACCAATATCACTAAGCTTCAAATCATCAACATGCAGATCCTGTGGTCCATCCAAAAAAAATCAGCTATAATGTGGACAGCTCATGTAGGGTTGTAGGCTAATGCAAATATGATTGTTAGCAAATATAGTTCAACCAAAATAGCAGTCTCTTCCCTTGCAATAAAATTTGTAACAGTCAGGTTGATATAGAGAATTGTTGCCAAATATCCGCAAAAGTTGACCTCAAAACGAACCGTAACAATATGTATCCTAAGTAAATTTCCCTTGCTGTCCCAAAGCATGTTGGAAGCTAAGTCACTTAGCTCCCTTCTCAAGAAGGTTGTGCTTCACACACACACACTAACACATAGGCATATATGACAGACCACATATATGCTCCATATATTTCATACGTATGCTTGAGGCTACATCTTGGCTTACAAGCTTCTCTACTTATTTCTTCTCACTTCATGGTACATGGGAGGGGTGGTACCCCTATTTATACTTGTACATGACCCTTTAGATTGTTGCCATGTGGCACAATCCAAACCCTACACCATACTTCTAGAATACTCTACAAACTTTAGATATTTCATACTACTCCTAAATATCTACTCTAGAACATTCCTAATTCTAGAGTTCTCCTACATACCCTAAATACTTCATGGACCTTCCAGAAGCTTCATGCATACATATGACAAGATTAATTCCAACAATCTCCCCCTTAATCTTGTCATATCAAATAGATCCCCTAATTCACATCACCTCCTGGACCATGCGCTTCATCTTGTGACAGCCTAGCGCCCACAGACTCCATATGCGATGGCATCACACCACGGATTCGGTTTCACACCAACCTTCCATGCGCCAGTGGCATCAACCACTGTCGTCGGCCTCGCACCGACACTTCGACTTGACGATGGTATCATATCATCGCCGTCGCGCGCAGCGGCATCACACCACTGCCGCCTCCTAACGGCATCACGGACTCGACCTGACGCACGCACGCCGATCGCCACCGCCACGGACACAACCTGGCGCTCACATACGCCAGTCGCCACCACCACGGACACAACCTGGCGCTCACATACGCCGGTCGTCACCGCCGCCATCTTCTTCCCGGCGCACTGACGCCTGCCGCACTGACGGCTTTCTTGATTCACTCGAGCTCCAACTCGATGCCAGAATGGAGTACACAGGGAACGCCACGGCCGCGCCCACGACGCGCACTAACGCAATCAACGCACCCACTCCACCATGATCCGCATGCCCCAGCTCGCGCGCCTGACGCGCTCCAACGCGATCAACGCGGCCGGCCTGCTGCTGGATCAAGTCTTCTCCCTCCTCGATCGTCGTCACGCTCCACACGCCCCAGCTCGTGCCCACGTCGCGCTCCAACGCGATCAACACGGCCAGCCCTGCGTGCCCAGGACACGGTCTTTTTCCTCGGCGACACACGCCGAGCTTCTTCTCCGTGGGTGACACACGGAACAACCGGAGCGCACACACACGCCGGTCGCCGCTTCCATGGCCGTCGCATGGCGCCGCTACGGCCTCCGTGGCCGCGCGGCACCTCCACGGCGCCGCCACGCCACGCCACCGAGGCTCCTGCGCCACCACACAGCGCCTCCGCAGCCTCCGTCCGCCGCGCACCACGGCCCCGAACCTTGCGGCTCTGATACCAATTGTTGGAAGCTAAGTCACTTAGCTCCCTTCTCAAGAAGGTTGTGCTTCACACACACACTAACACATAGGCATATATGACAGGCCACATATATGCTCCATATATTTCATACGTATGCTTGAGGCTACATCTTGGCTTACAAGCTTCTCTACTTATTTCTTCTCACTTCATGTTACATGGGAGGGGTGGTACCCCTATTTATACTTGTACATGACCCTTTAGATTGTTGCCATGTGGCACAATCCAAACCCTACACCATACTTCTAGAATACTCTACAAACTTTAGATATTTCATACTACTCCTAAATATCTACTCTAGAACATTCCTAATTCTAGAGTTCTCCTACATACCCTAAATACTTCATGGACCTTCCAGAAGCTTCATGCATACATATGACAAGATTAATTCCAACAAAGCATACAGCATGGATTTTGCAAGAAATTTACTGAAGTGGCAGAAAAATACTAGAGGTCATAACATCAATGAATAAAACAGACAAAGACAATTGGTTCATCCCTAGTGTTTTCATAAATAAAACCCAGTGGTGCACTCGTTTTAATAACTAACATGTTCAGATTCCAAAATTCTGGTATAGAAGAATAGCATTTGTAGAACTAGAACTCATGAAGTTGATCCAAACTGTAGAACTTTGGGCCTAAGCGAGCACACATGCGTGAACAATTAAATTTTTCAGTAAGATATAAGACAGAATTTTTTTGGCCATTTTGCTTTTGGAGTTATAACATGCAGATGAAATTTGGTAAACTTAAATAAGTTTCTGAGCAAGCAATTTGAACTTACATGTTTATTACCTTTAACTCTTTTGCGCCAAATGTGACACAGTGAGGATTTCCCATGCTAACACAGGTTACATGCCATGCTAACCCATCAATTGTCAATTCAGCTTGAACAACAGCTTCGTTCTTGGTAGATGGCAGTTTTGTGGGAACATCTGGTCCATTAAGGATGGGCTGGCCCATATCAACCTTCACCTGCAAACAATATAAATGTATTGGAATGTGTAACTATATCAACGGTATAAGAGTTTGGAGGTGAACTGATGCTTCAATGTTGGCAGGAAGGGGATACTCTCTAGGCTAGTGAAGCCACCAAAGAAGCCAGGGATTCAGCAGCCGAAAATACCATAGAAATTTGCCTTGGAAAATAGTTTAAGACTGTAACCAGCATTATGAAATGCTTACTGCAGGCTCTTCTTGCAAACATACTGAAATTGTGTAAGTTGACATACAAATGCTTCTTACAAATAATTATTGTCCTTGTTGCAAACATACTGAGATTGTGCAAATTGTAACTAGCGGTGCAGTATGCTTACTATGACTTAACTAGCTTCATCTAGCATATGTACTATGAAACTGTGAAAACTTAGCCAGGTTCTTCGATACTAGCACAATATTTCATGTTGTTAGGAAATTTTAATAGGCATGCGAGCTGAGGCAGGTTAATAATGTTCCTGAAATCAGTTCAGAACCAGGAAAAAACCTTAGCAGGATAGCAAGAGATTAAAAATAGTTTACCTTTGCTCATGATAGAAAAGTGGATGTCAAACTATGGTGGTGTATGCCTTCAAAATTAAGCTATATACATAAGTAAATGACTAGATAAACTAAAAGGTGTTTACCTTGCCATCGTTTTGTATTTCAGGAATGATTAATCCAGCACCAGTATGAATTTTGAAGCTGAGAGACAATAATGCAATTTTAGGGGCCATTGAAAAGAATAGATTATCTATCTATATCATCAAAGTTCTAGTCCCACTGCAAAGAACAGGATGCAGTCCAATAATGACCATGTGGAGATTAAACTGAGATTTACATAAGTTTTGGATAAGCAGATGAACAGGATGCAGTCCAATAATGACTACACGGAGATTAAACTACATAAGTTTTGGATAAGCATATGAAACATAAAGGTGGAACTTTCCTACTGACTCTGTTTAAAAAACAAAGATGACTTCCTAGAAAGTGTGCAGTCAACCTTTATTAAATTTTACTACTAATAGTAATAGATATAAAATATTTGACCGGTTAGTAAAAAACAGTACCGTTGGATTTTTCATGAAAAATATTTTCATAATTTCCTACTAACATGTGCCTACAAAAATTAATGGTCAAAGATTGGAAGACCATGCCAGTGTAAAAAATGTCATCTAATTATAAAGAGGGAGCGTCATTTTACTCCTCATTGAACTATTTACGGATATTGAAAAGTCACACACAAAATTTTACCTATGTGTTCCTTGTAGATTTTCAAGCTCGGCTATAAAACGAGCGAAACAACGAACGCCGTTGCCACACATCTGGAACAAAAAATACGCAATGGATGAAAATATGAACGAGAATAACTCACACTAACAAGATCCATAGTAAACGCTTTCTCTGTAACAGTATGCAACAAAGAAGAACGACGCAGAACAAGTGAACAGCTAAAAGGAAACAAACATGTGCTGATTTTAATTCCCTCTTGAATACAGCTATTGACATGGTGTGTAGTGTATGACTGAAGTGCTGCATTAGATAATAGGACTAAAATTATAACAACACTTCTGGACCTTCACAGTTATCAATCTCACGACTTGATAAGAAGTTAAGACATCCACACAACTCATCATCTTATGCAGGTATTGTGCCAATCTATCAATTAGCTGTGATCATGGTCTTTACTGCAACTGTTGCAGCACAGGGAGTCGATAGAGTCTGGCACAAGGAAATGGAGTGGCTCACCATAGAGTTTATGTCCCGGATTGGGTGTGAGCATGTAATACGCTACTGAGCAATTGATTTATTTCTTCGTGTGGTCTGTCATATATTCATCTTTTCACTCTTTGGATGTATGCATCTATGGTGCAGAGGCTAGGGGTGATATATCTTCAGTTATCTAAGAGGATATATGGAATACTATGAATGATCCTGGAATACATAGTCAACATACTGGATGCTGTACAGATCAATCAGCACTTCAGATGAACATCTCTATGATCTATTATATGGACAGTAGACTAGGATATGTTCCTACATTGTTCCCTCCTACAGACAATGCTCGCCAGATATCTTGCATGTCGGCACAGAGACTAGTCATACGCAATTAATGTTGTGCTAACATTATCTTAGCTGAAGCGTTCAGCATTGCCTCCCAGGAATCACTACAGATAAAACTGGAGGCAGAATAACCCATTTCCCGGTGCTGCAATGAATCAGTAGCTCACCTCCGGCTCACTGCCGTCAGAGTTGAAAATCCTCATAGTGTAGTCCGCGCCATTGACCCCCGGCATGACGAAGATGACTCCGTCAGCACCAATTCCGAAGTTCCTGTCGCACATCTTGGCCGCCTCCTCGGGAGTCACCTTCGGCACAGCCGAATCCCTGTTGTCCACCTACAAATGAGACAGTAATCATCATCCACAGGAAACAAAAATAGTGTCAACGCAAAGCGTCTAAAAACATCAGAGATTGCACGAAATTCGTAATAGCATGTCGCCCCCCAAATGAACGCTACACGATTCGGTAGCCGGAAATATTAATCGAGAGAGCAAGCAGGTGTCGTACCATGATGAAGTCGTTGCCGAGGCCCTGGTACTTGACGAAGTGCAGCGCGCGCTCGGACTCCCGGCGCTCGAGGAACGAGGCGGCGGCCGGGGACCTGGGAGCGGACACGGCCATCGAGGCGACGGCGCGGCGGGGGGCCGCGCGGAACGGACGGCGGAGGAGGCTGCGGGAGGAAGGGGCGGTGGAGGCGGAGAAGGTGGCGGCGAAGGATGTGGCTCGGGCGGCGGCGGGCGACATGGCGGCGAGTGCGTGAGCGGGAGGGATTTGGGGGAGGATCGCTGTCTCTGTCTTTTTTTTTTTTTTGAGAGGAGATCGCTGTCTCTGTCCGTCCGGTATACCTGCCCATGGGCAGCCCGGCCCGAACAGCCCGACGCGACCCGGCCCGGAAATCTCGGGCCGGGCCGGGCTTGCACATCGGGCCGGGAACGTAAAATCAGCAGGGGTCGGGTCGGGCCTAGTCAGGCTCAGGCCCGATTTTCTGCAGCCCGATGGTCGGGCCGGGCCGGACTCGGGCCTAGGGTTTTCTGCATCGGGCTTTTTTAGGCCCGGTCCGAGCCCGGCCCGGCCCGAGAAATGCCCAGGTATTTCCGGCCTATGACGGGGAGGTTCGGTGGGCTCCACTATCATTGTGGAGAGAGGGTCATCTAGGTTGACGTGGTAGGACTATCTGAACTCTGAAGTGAATGAAGGGTTGGGTTGGTCACGTAGAACTTGGTACCGCTTTCGTGCGATGTTCACGGAAACCGATCTTACGATAACAAGATGATCCAAATACAACAATGAAGACTCGATAATTTTACCATAGTCTTAGAATGAAATTTATGAACTATTTTATTACAATCATTTTTTCACACACTCCTGAAACAAAAGGATATGAAAACGGGACCTGTTTGTTCCACTTTTTCTCTATTTTGTGCATAGCTAGTGCAAAATTTTAGACCAAACTTTTGCACTAGATATGGAAAAAATGGAGAAAAAATGAGACAAACGGGTCCCATTTTCGCATCCCTACTAAAATGGAAGTTGTTGTTAGCTTGATCTCCGATTTTTAGCTAACACTATGTACTAGATTGAGACTTCATAGATTATAGCACAACTATATAAAGGGGTATATAAAGGGCTCTTCTTTTACCAAGAAGAGGTTGCGGCTTAAAATCTCTCCTCTATTAATTGTTGAGCTCCCAACTACTAGATCTTCCGCTCCAACCAACCGAACCTCTTGAAACCTTGAAGAGAGAAGGAGGAGGTCTGGATCTACAACTACACCAAGGAATTTCAAATCTACCGATACCCCTTTGTGGTTCTTGTTCCTCCTTGGGTTGCGCCTTTGTGCGTTTCGTAGTCTCAACTTTGTTGTGAAAAGCTCCAGGACAGTGTTGGGAGGCTCCAATTCATTATGGAGTTCCCCGACCTTTGTGTACCGCTTTGGTCGATGAGCCGATCCCTCACATGTGAAGCTCACAGAGAATATAGTGAGAACATCCATGCTATTGGAGCGCCTAGGTGGCTCCAGACTCCTCTAACATAGACGTACTTCCTTTGAGAAGTAACTACGAAAAACATATATGTGTACTTTACGGTTATTTATATCTTTTTCTTGTTGCTTTAGATACGTTTGTATGTTGCTTGTATCACATAGGTTGCTACCATCTAGTGCATGTCTACCATTGCTAAAGGCTTAACGGAAAAGAAAAGGCTAAAATTTCGTAGTCGCCTATTACCCCCCCCCCCCCCCCCCCCCCCCCGGTGTCTCTATAGTCGACCATATCGATCTTTCACTCGGAAGACCAAATCTCCACCCACATTTGTATATGTATTTGTAAAACGAATCCGGATATTTACCACATACAATTTTCTTCCGAATTGGAATACGAGTGGCGAATAGTTTGAATTATCCACTTCTAGTTCCCCTCCCTAAACCAGAAGATATTTCTTCTATACTAGTTAATTGCCCGTGCGTTGCTACGGGTTATACATATTCTAATATGTAATTTTAGTATTATCATGCGCATTAAGTATCATTGTCAATGCTACCGTCAATAATGACATGTATTTTTGGGGTTGTGACCGCAGTCAATTCATTTGGAGGTGACCACATGTGATGATTGTACTTGGGAAAGAAGATGCATAAAATAGTACCAGAATCAATGAAAGCCTATTTTTTGCAGTCTTGCATATATTTTCTAACCCTGTCCCTTTTTATCAGAACAATTATAAACACAACAACATTCGGTTGCACATTCAATTATAAACACAATTATATCGACGTAGTCCATGATAAATTGTAAATACACCCACATTCAGTTGTCTCGTAAACCATTATTGAAGTTATGACCACAGGCAATTATATCTCAAATCGTCCCCTTCATGGTTCCCTAGCTGAAAAAGGTCACTTGTTAGTATTTCTGAAACTTGGCAATATCTGACTCCGTTGAGAACAGATTAACTGAATCGTCATATATCAAATACAATATGTAACACTGAAACTTTTCTACAGCTATCAGGCATAGCAAAATATAAAGCCGGCCAATTAAGATTGGGCGCACCACAAAGCATTGCACAATTATGATCGACAGGTTTGACGTAGTCAGAATGACAGGCAGTGGCACTTAATTTCCGATGAATCTCTCGTGTTGTCCAACTAAACCATGTACTCCTTCTCATCCTTGCCCATAATGGACTCATGTGTTCTTCTGCAAGCTCATCCCTGTCCCTTTTTATCAGAACAATTATAAACACAACAACATTCGGTTGCACATTCAATTATAAACACAATTATATCGACGTAGTCCATGATAAATTGTAAATACACCCACATTCAGTTGTCTCGTAAACCATTATTGAAGTTATGACCACAGGCAATTATATCTCAAATCGTCCCCTTCATGGTTCCCTAGCTGAAAAAGGTCACTTGTTAGTATTTCTGAAACTTGGCAATATCTGACTCCGTTGAGAACAGATTAACTGAATCGTCATATATCAAATACAATATGTAACACTGAAACTTTTCTACAGCTATCAGGCATAGCAAAATATAAAGCCGGCCAATTAAGATTGGGCGCACCACAAAGCATTGCACAATTATGATCGACAGGTTTGACGTAGTCAGAATGACAGGCAGTGGCACTTAATTTCCGATGAATCTCTCGTGTTGTCCAACTAAACCATGTACTCCTTCTCATCCTTGCCCATAATGGACTCATGTGTTCTTCTGCAAGCTCAAGAACCTGTGCAAGGACTTAAAAGCTCTCGTCTAGAATCCTGTAGAAAACAGTGAGAAAGGTCAGAAGATAATTGTAAGAAGCAATGAAGTTTAATAGTCATCCAGGTACTCACAGTTTAAAAGTCAGTTACATATCCGATGATCAAATGACCTCTCTTATGATCAAATTACTTAGTGTCCTAGTGTGCTGGTGAGAAATATGTTACAGTTGTTCGAAATGCATAAAAAATCAGTAATACTGCATAAAATATTTGCCATCAGGTTTTAATAATCTGGACTGTTAAACAGTCAAGATCTCACTGAAGTATCTTCACAAAAATGACATGACTACCAATCAAAATAAGAATTAACAGTATACTGCAGGTTGTTGTCAAACCTACAAAAATGAGAACTGACGGGCAAGACATAAAGAGACAGTATAAAGAAAAGATGACACCTTATTGCATGATTCAACTATAATACTATATTTCTAGACTGTGCCTTAGTTAGGGAGATCTCCAATAGGATATATTGGCTCAAATAGAATATACACATCTATAATCTTTTGCTGCAATTAGAAATTTTCGCTAATTTTGAGTGAGCCCTCTCGGAAGGATGAGACCTTCTAGATCAAAATGAATCAAATTTATTCCATGTCGCTCAACAAATCGCCAATATAAATGAGATTAATTAAACATACATCTGCCAATTTAGTTTGCTGCAACAACCAATATATCTACGTGGGTTAATCAGTGTGCCTGAACTATCTACCTTAGTGCAGTTTTTTTAATTCAAAAGGGAGTCATATGTTTGTCACCTCTCCTCCAACCTACCCGGGCAAATATGCAAAAATCATTTAACAAGAGGCTAATCCAGATGAAGCAAAACACTGCCACGCTGATAACCATTGTTGACCTATTGACCATATAAGCTTTCGCTCAGATGGGATTGCTTCTCTTCCCCCTCCTGAATTTTTTTTTTACAAGCCAACCACAATTTATAATCCATGTGAAAGAACATTTTCCTGACATTCAGTGTAACATACAGAGCCGATTGGTTCCAATGCCAACGAACATATCTTTCTAGAGCTGGATATATGATTGTCAAGATAACTTGGTGGTTTCGAGAGATAAAATAGAACAAGTGTTTGTTGTTCACAGGTATAAGGCCTTTTCAGCAACCTGTTAGTAAGAGCAATATTCTTGAGTTTGTAGGATAACCAGGGTGTACAGATTATAGTAAAGAATGTGACAAACAACACCAGATTTCTCCATTCATCAAATGCCACATAGTTGAATGACACATAGATTTTAGCTTCTGTAAAGATTTATATAGCCATGTGAAGCAAAACAGGCTTCAATGGACAGGAAAAAAGAAAAGGCAAATAAATATTTGCATTGGTGTGATTAATTAGCATTTGCCTTTGCGGCCAATTAACTTTCAGCTAAAACGCTACATTCATTTCTAGGGAGCAAATGGCCATGTGAAGAATATTTGTAAGGGAATTCTTTTATCAAACTATAATTTCCAAATACAGATGCCATACAAAAAAATAATTGGATCAAGAGAATTTTCACTTGGAATCTGACATGGATTACCTTACGCTACCATGATTAGAGATAGTGAGATTACCTCAACGGCGTACTTGATGCTGATGCCGGCGAGCATGTCCATCGTGGACAATCTCGTGCTCCCGAGAAGCAGGGTCCCCTGCAGCGCGCCACATCCACAGCTGCGGAACTCGTCGCGCAGATGGTGAGCGATCCCCAGCGAACAGCCCTTCCTGGCGACGGTGGCAAAATCGGCCCATTTGGTATCAATTCAGTAAGTGCAAAGATTAGATGAAATTAGATATCAAGATAAACTGGCATGATTCGAGAAGAAAAAAATGTACCTTTGGATGCCGATGTCGCCGAGGTCCTCAAGGGCAGCGTCAAGGCCGCCACAGTGGTCATTGGGGGGCGAGTAGCTTGATATCCTGTGTGTAGAGGTGCCGCGTCCATGGTTTCCCTGTCGTCGGGCGCCCTCGCGAAGAGGCCGGTGCCGGAGTTCGCGCGCCGCGGCATTCTCGACCTCACGACCTCCTCGTTTCCTGCCGCTCCCCTAGCACCTTCCCCAGCCCCGCAGCAGCCGACCCGGAATTCACCCTCGCAAACGGGATGTCTCCGTCCTCGCGGCGCCCGCACATGGGTGACGGGGATGAGAACCACGGTCCGTCGTCCTCCAGTGGAAGCTCGGTCGGCTGCGCAACGTGTTCTTGGTAGGCGCCGGTGGATCTTCTAGGCGAGATGCTTCGATCCGGAAAAAGTGGATCCAGAGAGAGATGGGGGAGGTGGGGGCTAGGGGCTCTCGGACCCTCCTCGGCGTCCTCCGCCCGGGCCCGACTGACCGTGGCCGTGGAGGGAAGGTCGCCGGTGCAGTTGGGGAGCGGCAAGTAATCCCGGTGATGCTGAGGGCGGGGAGGGGGAGGGGCGCCGGTGGGGTGGCAGGGAGCGGCGGCGGAGTTCCCGTGCGTGAGCAGAGGAGAACGATGCGATGTGTTCCAGAGAAAAGAACGGTTCCGTGTAGTCCATATGAACTGCGGGTTAATTTCCTAATTTGTCAAGGGGTTTTCTGCAAACGTGGCGCGACGTATGACGTAGAGGTTTCGTCCGTCCGGCAGAAGGCAGGACACTGCGTTCTTTTATAGTAGAGATGGAGCTAAACTCGATGACGTATTTGAGCATGTGCATCTTATTGTCTATGTGGGTACATCATTATCTGTCGTGCGCCCGTTTTAGCTCGTTTAACCGATCCATTAGAACAACATATCTATGCGCTAAGGAGTGTGATGACAATATTTACCATCTATAGACGGATATTTTAACATCAATGCTATTGCTAGCCAGTTTGTCTTGTATGCATTTGTTTCAAAATTCAAATCTCCATTGCATAGGATGTAAATGACCGTAAGGGGGATTACCAACATTAACGATTCTCAAAACAAGAGGACCATCATGAAATGTTTTGGTAGGACATCGTTTTGCAAGTGAGTACTTTGCACGAACAACCCTCGAAATTTATGAATTTCCGAAAATCAGACCCTCTCCTTCCCCAAATCATCAAAGACGCGATGGCGAAGGACCCGGCAGGCCGGCAGTTGACGACTCTCCAAATCAGCCCACCCGAACGCTCCCCTCCGGCCGCCATGGACGCCACCGAGCTCGCGGCGTCCCGGGACGAGGAGGCGGCGGCTCTCTTAGTCTCGGACGCCGGCGACGGCCGCCGCGGCGCGGGCGGCGCAGCGTCGGAGACCCGCGACACGCACCTGCTGAGCTCTGCCTTCTTCTTCGTCTTCCTCGCCTACCACGCCGCCCAGAACCTCCAGAGCACCGTGAACACGGTACGCCCCACACCATACCCGGAATTCCCCCAACGCCATGGCGAATTGGTTGACCGATTGCTGCCGGCCGCCGTGCTCGCGCGCAGGACGGCAACCTGGGGTCGATATCGCTGGGGCTGCTGTACACGTCGTTCACTGCGTTCTCGGTGGTGGGCTCGCCGGTGGTGCGGCGGATGGGGTCCAGGCGCGCGCTCGTGCTCGGCACCTCCGGCTACCTCCTGTTCATCGCCGCCAACCTCGCCCCGTCCTGGTATGTACAGTACACACGCTACCGCCAAGCCTGTAATTTCTCTGTCGTCGGTATATTCTCAGTCAGAGTTTCCGAATTCTGACGATTACGACGTATCTCTAGAAACCTGAATCTAGCTAACTGAAGTACTGAATCTTTCGGACGAATATTCATGTGTGATAGTAGGAATAAGGGAACGCCGAGGGGTAAAGGGATAAGTGTACTGACTTGCCAGCTCGAAAAACGTCCCTCTCGTGCGTTGCCGTCCAAGCAACGTGAGATGCCCCACGCCACGCGGACGCCGACGTTTGGCTCATGGGAGTCTGAGAAGACATTTGGACCAACCAGGGGTCTACAAAGTGAAGGCAAATAAATGAATTTTGTACTCACTCTGGTACACAATAAGTGTATGATTTTGAATTATCCTTTTGAGATTTCCTGGTCTTTAGTACATCTTGTAGCATCTGAACTCACGCACTACACACTCCACACACACACAACACCACACACACGCCACCCGTGCGCAAGCTAGACCTAACCAGACTATACTAAGACTTGAGCCTCCGCGAGCCTAGATCTTCCGGGAAACCCTGCGGTGGTGGGCACACCACAATACCAGTGTAGAACCGCGGTGGAAATTGGCTCCAGAACACAGTACCGCGCATGTATTTTGAATTATCCTGAGTTCCTGACACTTACTCTCTCCATTTTTTAAATATAAGATGTTTTAGGCGTTGCACATGTTGACTAGATTCACAATCAAATAAGTGCACATACAGATTAAAACATGTCTAGATACACGTGGATACATGCGCATGTAAAAAAAGCTAAAACATATTATGTTAAAACACGGAGGGAGTATTATGAATATGAGTGAGCATTGAGAGTTTAGCATTATCTACATATGGAATGTTTTTTCCCAGATCTTTTGAAACTTAAGTACATTTGTTTTTATCTTTTTTCATAAAATGGCTACCTGAAGGTTTGGCTACAAAACGCCTGACTCCATGACATGCTCCTTACTCAGGCCTTGTTTATTTCTATTATATTTATAGTGTATTTTAGGAGAATTGAGGGGATTATTTTGGATCTTGAAAAATCTTGAATAGCCCGTTTACTAATCTGGTTTTGGAAGAGATGATCACAAATATCCCCTACAAACCATGTCATTTTTGCCTAAATTGAAAACGGGGGAATATTTGTGGGAATTTTAGAGATTGAGTGAAACCAAAATTTCAGCATGTTCCCTCCCATCTTTTTTTTTACTATAACTACGGCGGGCGTTAGCCAGCCTGAAATTTTTATTTCCTTTTAGAAGGTTATTACAGAACATAGAGCAGTTCAGGGCGGCTCAAATGAAAGGCACCAAGCCTTAAGCAGATTTGCTACTTGAGGCGAATTACAACGGTGAGTCCACAAGCGGACATCTCCAATGCATCTACACGAGCAAGGGAGATAGGTTCATCAATCCCGTTGAAAACCTTGGCGTTGCGTCGCTTCCAAATGGTCCAGGCGACGGCAGTACAGATGGTGGCTTCAGCGAAGGTGCACTCCGAGCGTGCCATAGTTCTTGGATCGTGCAGATTTGTTGAGCGTTCGATGGGTAGAAATGATCCCACACTTTCCGAGCCTTGTAGCAGCCGATGAGAAGGTGGTCGACGTCTTCATCCTAATAAACAAGGCATTATGTGGCCAGTGCAGCCAACAAAATTGAGACCGATAGTCGACGGCCATTCTCGGTCTCTCGGTGTCCGAGTGCACTTGGATCAGAACAGCCGATTAATCTACTGAGACTGGAGATCATGGATCCGATTAATCTACCGAGTCCAAGTGCCGGCGGCACAAAGCATTGGATAGCACGAAGCAGGCGCCAACAACCATCCCCGTCAGTCGCAGAAGCTCCAAGCGGGATACAGACACGGCGCGCAGGCCAGAGCTGAATTTTAATCAAGCACACCATGGATCCCGAGCTAAGCTACGCCATTAAGCTTATAATTTAGTGAGTAGAGCCTCAAAATAATTTAAGTGAGTTCACGATGCTCTCGATCCTTATCACTATCCTGAGAGTCGGGCATTGTAAATCGCTGGTGCCACGTGTGTTAATAATCGGCGGAAATACCAAAAATGGACGGACAAAATCTCTAAAAAACGATCGCCAAAAAAATCAAAAAAGGAACAAGAAAAAAAATGCATGGACAGGGAAGGTCAGCGCACTGGCCAACTAGGCAAGCAAGTAGTTGGCGGCAGACATACTTAAAGAGCTACACCACGGGGAATTCCATATTTCTCTTCCTCTCTCTTCTCCACAGTAACTTGAGAGTCTCCGTGTCTGCCCGGGCTGAACCGAAGCCGTCCTCGCCGGTGCCGCCGGTCGGAGATGGCTAAGGGGAAACACCGGGTGTGGTAGTGTACATACTAGGTGTTGTAGTTGTCCCTCAGTGGCGTGTGGGAGTAGGTTGCTTGATCATGGTCGGATCTGGCACATCTTGGAGAAGGTCATCGTGCTGCGTTGCCCAGTGGCAAGAGCAGAGGCAGGCGGCGGTGCTGGAACCAAGGATCTCTGACAATAAGACCATGGTCTGGAGCTTGTCTGCTCTGACGCTGAGGCGCAGCGTCGGGTGGCTGCTGCCGGCTGTCCTCGTCAAGCTTCCGTGGAGGAAGATGGAGATGGGGATCCGCGCGGCAAGTTCCTCAAATAAGCGTCTGGGCTTTAGGAGCCACCTTCTGATGCAGTGCTACATGCCGTGGAACCTCTCCTGGCCGGCCGTGGAGGCGAGGAGGAGAGGCGATGTGGCGAGATGCGCGGCTCTGCAGCGCCTCTCCTGGCCGGCCGTGGCGGCGAGGGGGAGGAGCGAGGCGGTGCGTCGTCTCTAGCCCCTGCATCTGGAAGATGGTGTTATCCTTGGCGTCGGTTTGTTCTGGTGTCTACTCGAGCTGTCTGCCATGGAGGTGGACGGCGAAGAGCGGCCACTGGCTCCGGCGTTAGGAGTCAAGTGCGGCTGCAGCAACGAGCACATCACGCGGCCACTGCCGCGATCTTCGGCCGAAAGGGCGGCCATTGGAGACGCCATCTGAGCGCTCATCTCAACCTCCAGTTCGGAGGCCCATCCTGGAGTTTCTCGCGGACTCAACTGTCTTCCGCCGCCAAGTGGTGTGTCCCCGGCGACGGCAAGGCGGTCGGTGGTGGAGGCTCAGATCTGGTGGAGAGGACCGAGGACCCGAGCGCTATTCTGGTTTTAGTTTTGAGGTCCTTCCTGTAATTGTTCAGGACCTGGTTGTAATTTCTAGCATCTTACAAGGTCCTGTATTCATACTGTACCCACCGACGTTTTTTTAATGCAGCTGCTTCGGGGTCCTTCGCGACCCCTCCCCCTGTTCAAAAAAAAAAAAAAGAGTAGTTGGCGGCACTTACGGCCAAGGATGTTAGCCGCTGCCATGCGGGTCCCACGCGACGGACGGCCTTGTCCCCCCCGCCCGCTCGCTCGGCCGGCCGGCCGCCCACTGCACAGTCTCGGGGTATAAAGGCTTCTAGAATCTTCTCCTGACACGCCACTCCCACAGTCTCGCACATCCCTCCCTCCCGCGCACCATTTCTAGAAGCCTTCCGCCATGGACGCCACCGCGACGAGGAGGCCGCCGCGGAGCACTCCTCACCGCGGCGCTGCCCCGCGGCGGAGCCACGCCGCCGACGCGCACGTCCTCTCCGCCGCGTTCCTCTTCGTGTTCTCCGCCTACGGCGCCGCCCAGAACCTCCAGAGCACAGTCAACACCGTACGCGCTCCGCCTCCCCTCCCTCCCTCTCTGATCCCGCTCGTCCGGGCCCTTTCCTGACGGGGATCCTGGCTTGCAGGAGGGCGATCTGGGGACCGTCTCCATGGGGTCCTGTACACCTCCTTCACGCTCTTCGCGGTGGCCGCGTCGCCCGTCGTCAGGTGGCTGGCCCAGCCGCGCGCTCGTCGTCGGCACCAGCGGCTACCTGCTCTTCATCCTCGCCAACCTCGTCCCGACATGGTGCGTATCAGTTACAGTCTTACAGAGTCCAACACTCCGACTCTGACAGTCTGACATGGCATGGACGGTGTCGTGTGGTAGTGCCGAATTTTGATGCCTGCTTGGTAGAATGCCTACCTAGACGTTGATCGATTCTATTTCAGTTCATTTCCATGGGCTGCATTCTGTCCCCCTGATTGGCACTTGAATCGGAAGCTCGTTAGGCTCTTTGGCCTTGTTAAGATAATGGATTCGAATTACATGTTCGTTGAGTTCTTGGGTTTATCAGGATTGAACTTCGTTGCAGATTTATTTAGTAACTCTGATGATCTTAGGCGTAACCTTACCTCTTGCACCTGGTATAAGCTTTGCAATATGGACCTATGGTCGTACATTGCAACAGTCTAGGTTTCAAACAATGCAATGCTCTGTTTAGCTGAGAGTAAAAATCTCAGTTAGCCCAGATAGCTAGTGATTCAGTGTAAGTGTGTATGTACTAATGCAAATCTATCCTGAGTCTTCAGTCAAGTAATAGTCTATTGTATTTAAATGTAATATCAATATATCGATCATGAATGGCTTTTTACCCTGATGTGCTTCAAAATCTGGCAAATATTTCAGTTAAGAAAAATACCAGGGTTTTTTCTTTAGTTTTAGTAAATTCAACATGCTTCAGTAATTAGATACCTTTGATGTTAACTTGAAGAAAATTAACAGGTATACAATGGTACCCGCTTCACTGTACCTGGGTTTTACTGCATCGATCATATGGGTTGGGCAGGTAATACAGTTGCATTCCAGTAAACTATCTTACCGCGTCGATCATTTGGTTTTTACTGCTAACCTTTCTAATACATTTCCGTTCGCAATGCAGGGCACTTATCTTACTTCTGCTGCCCTCAGTCATGCAAGAGACAATAATTTACCCGAGGGTCCAACCTTAGGAAGCTTTAATGGAGAGTTTTGGGGAGTGTTTGCTAGCACTCAGGTACAACTGCACAAGCGCTATTTTCTCCCGAAAGATGCCAGAAGTACTGTACTTTACATTTGTTCATCATACCTCAAATGTAGCTTCTATTGCTTTCTATAGACACAGAACCTGTACAATTATGAGGGTACAATGATCTCTAACATAGTGACTTGTACTACATTTGAATAATGTAGGTCATTGGAAATTTGATCTCACTTGCTCTCCTGCGAAACGGAAAGGTTAACAACTTAATTTTCAGTTTGTTAGTGCCTTATTGGGATCTTATGGACTGACATTTTATTTGCACAGCATGTGTACTCATATTTTTAATCCTTTCATCTTCTTATCACTTCAGGATGGAGGAGGTGTAACAGGAAAAAATCTGCTGTTTGTTGTATTCCTTGGCTGCATGATTATCGGAATTGTATTGATGTGTTTACTGTCCCAAAGGGATGAGAAGCGTGATAGTGCTTCGACGCACTCCTCATTTGGAGCTATGTTGAAATATATTTTGCCCCTCTCAAGGACCGAAGGATGATTCTTTTGATTCCGCTTATCGCATATTCAGGTTTACAACAGGCATTTGTATGGTAAGTAACAAAATTCTTTTAGCATCTATGGGTGTTCAGTTCCTTAGAATTCTTTTTGTAAGATTATGTTGTTTATTATTTAGGGCTGTATTCACAAAGAGTATTGTGACACCTGTGCTTGGCATATCTGGAGTTGGTGGCGCGATGGCAATTTATGGTGCATCTGATGTAGTTGTAAGTGAAACTGTTAAATTGGTGTCAACACTATCCTGTTAAAGTTCATGCTGAGCTACTGAGCGCTGTGTTTCTATTTTCATTTGCCATCTCTTGCTGAAGTGTGTAACATTATAATTACTGAAATACCATGTTGTATGTTAGTTGAGTTTTGAAGTTTCATTGGTATTGCAGTGTTCATTGGTTGCTGGACGCCTTACCTCTGGGCTTCATTCAGCTACATTTATAGTGTCAGTTGGAGCTATTCTTCAGGCTGTAGTCCTGTTCTGGTTACTTCTTTTTTACAGGTTTGATTATTTTAACTGTATTTTCTTACCTGCTATTCTCCTGATCATCATTGCTATTGTCTCATGGTTTTCTTGCATGCAGTCCAATGGAGGGGATACTTGGTGCAGCGGTTCCACTATTTATAGGTGCCTTATGGGGTGTTGGTGACGGAGTCTTGAATACACAGTTAAGCGCATTACTTGGATTGCTGTTTGAGGATGTCAAGGTAATTTGTATTGTTGCTTTCAGTGTTTTTAGCACACATATAGCCTAGTTTCTCTAATGTACATATCTTGTTTCATTTGGGTAATTAACTTATATCCCTCCTTCAATGAACAAATAGCAACAGCTGCCTCTTATTCAAGAAGAAGAAAAAATAAGCAATATAAAAAGTATACCGCGGATGTTATGCATTGATTTCATTGAGATATAGAATTGGACACACTTTGTTTGCTGATATATATAAAATTAGTTATCTTAACAAAAACATACTAAAGGTGTCTGGAAAAATGGTAATTGCAGGAGGCAGCTTTTGCACAGTTGAAGGTTTGGCAATCAGGTGCCATTGCAGTCATTTTCTTCTTGAGCCCAAGCATCACACTGCAAGCCATGCTTATCTTGATGGCAACATCCCTCTTCATCTCTTTTGGCTCATTCTTGTTGCTTACCCTTGTCGTGGAGAAGCCATCAACCATCAGAGCGTGAGGCAAATCCCATTTCAGTGTGCAGATGGTGTGGTCGTCGCCGCACGTCGTCAGTGTTGCCAACAACCTGTACAACTACATTGTTGTACAGTATTTGCCAGTGATATGAATCTGAGAAGAAACTGCATCATCGTCATCCATCACATACGAGTATACGACGCCATGGCACGCTATTAGGTTCAGCCACAGTTTGCCTGAGGCCTGAAGTGAATAGATTGCAGGCAAATTGGGGGGAAGCGAGAGTCGCTTTTGGTTTTCTGCATTTTTTTTTCTTTCTCCCATGATTTCCTATGAGTGTGTGTTGTTACCGTAATCATACACTGCATTATAATTTATACTCGTAGGAGGTAAAGTTTCATTACAAAGATGATGGTATCTTGTATTGGTGATTCCGTTCCAACCAAACAGACCCAAGTTCTCAACTGAAACTCTGGGGTTCATATCTGAAGTTTGATATTGATTTTTGAACTTTTCCAATCTGCAGTTCACCTTTTTTAACATGACATGTCGATTTGCTGTGAATCGAGTCGGATTTGAACTGTAGTTGATTTGACGAATACAACAAAATAACTGCCGATCAGAGATGTCTCGAGTTCATCCTTAGCTCAGCCCAGATATAAAGCCCACTCGGATTAGGATCTACGGGTCCGTCTCCGATCAGAACTTCCTCGCCAGCATGCCCGCGTCTATTTGTTCCCCTTCACGCAGGGTCCGTTCCAACCAGTTGGTCATGGTGGCTCTCGACCCCCATCCGACGCCGTGCGGCGGCGAGGCAGCCAAGGAGCCACTGCCAGACCTTGAGATGGGAAGATTTGAAGACGCCATGGCGTCGGACTGCAAGGGCGAGATGAAGAAGAAGAGTAGTAGTCTCGCCGCTGCATTCGCCAACTTCTTCGAGCAGACAGACGCCGAGAGGGAGGAGTCCGAGAAGGTCGCCCGTGTCGTTGCCACACAGGGCACTAGCTACCTCTCCTCTCCAGCTCACTCACGAACGGTGGAAGAAGAAGACACAGTACACAAGAAATTTTCCCGGCCGGCGCACGAACGCCGCCGTGGGCGCACGAACGCCCGAATCTTCTTGATCTAAACACTGGCTACATCGCTACAACACGGGTGCTACAATGGAGTACAGAGGGTGGGCTTTTATAGCCGCTCTAGCTCGCCCTAACGAAGCCACGGCCGCGCACTAGACGCGCACTGACGCAGTCCACGCGCCCACCTCGCCACGATCCGCACGTTCCGCCTCGCGCCCAGGACGCGCTCCAACGCTATCCACGCGGGCAGCTCGCCGTGCCTCGACTCGCTCCTGACTCGCTCTTGCACACGCACACACTAACAGAACGCACGCACACACGCACGCACACGCCACGCCGCGACATGGACTACGACCTGGCGCACTGACGCCACAGTCGCCGCCACGCTGCGCATGGCTTGATGCTAACAGCCCGGTGGGCTCTCCGGGTATATATTTGCCTACTTTTTTTGTCGATCGATCTTACTACTGTATGTTACAGTACCTGAATATTAACCGGAACTTCATTTACACGCTTGATTGATTTGTAGGTATTCTTGGTTGCCCTGTGGCTGTACCTGGTCAATCTGATGAGACAGTTCGTGATCGCCAGCGGGGCCGGCGAAGGTAAAGCCTGCACAGCCGCGGCTATGGTTCTGGTCGCGTTCAGTTTGGGCGGCATGTTCTGCGTGCTCTGCACCGCGGAGGGCGAGCACACGGACGGCGTCGGGGTGCCGAAGCCAGCCCCCCGGCCTTCGTCCTCTTCTAGAGAGCCCGGCTGGACCCTGAACCCGGCTCTAGTTCTCTCTGACGACGACGATTCAGACTGATCGAGCTCCTCCACATACATATACTCTATTCATAATTAATGAAATTATTAAAATATAATGTTCGATCTCAATGGTGAGTTTGCGTTTCAAATCAAAATGCAAATTAGAATTCATGTCTACGGAGATACTTGTTTCCAGCTATGCCTTTTTTTACTGCTGTAAATTAAGGAACGTAAATGTATGTCCATGTAAATAAGTTAGCTGAATGGAAGCTTTGTTAGTGCTCCTTTGAGTGAGCAGAAGATTATGAATAAAACATATATTTTTTATGTAAAACGTGAGACCCTTCTAAAGGAGAATACGGTTAAAATGGATGATTTCGTTGACGAGTGTCAACATGGAACTCAATGCAGCTGGACGTCACACATAGTTAGGTGACGTCCGATTAGTTGACCTCTCTAGCTCAATGCAGTTGGATTAATTTTCGCGGGGTTGACCTCTCTAGCTCACTCACCCACAACATGCACGCCTGATAGATGGCCATGATCCCTGGACCAGCTCGCGTGCACCAGCTCTTTGTCATTTTTCTTTATAGAAATTTTAGTATTTTTTTTTGTATTGGGCTGCTAAGTGGGTCCCAGTCCAGCTCAGCAAATTGACCATATTTCTGCCACCTCAACACTGATGAATCGGTCCCACCTGTTAGATTTGCCGTCAATTTGCGTTCAATTTGCGCTCAATGCTTTTTGCAAACTTCCGATGAAAATGTGGTGTTTTACTGTGGTTGAAATGTAAAGTGATTGTTTTCCGAACACTTTACATTATTATGGTGGTTTTATGCTAGCAACTCCACAAATATTATAAACAATGAGATTGTCGAATACTAAAAGTAGTAACTGTACGCTCGTGCTGCACATTTCGACATTCTAAACAGACCCTATACTCCTCATTTTCGTCATTCTCTTTGTCCATGTATATTACGGGAGCGCAAGCTTCCGGTGGCACCTTCGATGGAAAGAGGCGTGGCGGTTGGAAAAGGCCATAAACATTAAAATTATTTTCCCTGAAAAAAGTGGTATATAGAATATGTAAAGGAAACTACCACGGGAACCAATTTGTCCTCATGTTTTAATGTTTATGGCCTTTTCCTTGTAGAGCTCAAGCATCAACTTTTACCCTCGTGTGGTCTCTATATCTATTCTGACTGTTACGACATTGGCCAGCATAGCTATGCCCATGGGTCAAGATGGCAGTTTTCCCGTGGGGGCGGGTACCCACGGGTATATACCCGCTAAAAACCGGGTATGGGGGGCAAATCTCCTCCATGGGGATTGCTTGACGGGTACCTGATAGCATAACGGGGCGGGGATGGGGGACAGATTCGCCACATGGAGCCTCCATGGATACCCGCACGGAGATAGTGAGTCGTTGTTATCTCTCTCTCCCGCTCCATGCCAGCCGCATCCCGTCGTCGGCAGCCTGCCTCCACGCCAGCTGTAAATCGTCGCCGGCAGCTCGCCTCTTTGTAGCACCTCCCTCGCATCTGCTATGTTGCTTTTGAAGATCTAGTTGTTCCTTGCACTGTCCACACCGATGAGCGACCCCATACGGCGGCGGTTCTTCAAGTGGTGGTCGGAGGACGAGCTGACAACGACTCACTGTCTCCGTGCGGGCGAGCTGAGAGTTGGCGCCCATCTCCCCGTGGAGTCCCCGATGGGGGTCGGGTACCCGTTTTTAACGGGGACGGGGGCCGTTTTCTCCCCGATAGTGTAACGGGGGCTAGCGGGGCCGGGGAGTCACGGGTATCGGGGCGGGGATGGTGGAGTGCCCCCGGAGGTACCCGTCCCCGTTGCCACCTTGACCCATGGGTAGCCCTCTATTTCCCTTATTATCTTTCATAAATGAAATGGTTCATCCAATCTTAAAAATACTCTTTTAAATGCACAACAAAAAAGGTAGAAATCATAATGCATATGAAGGCAGAGGAATATCTTTACGATATATAGAATATCAACACCACATCAGACATATCTTCAAGACATAAGATATGCCATATCTTTGACATTTATTTTTCTCCATCGCTATGCCCATGGCTATAAAAGTGGGCACGGACAATTTGGATTTTCATCTATTGTGTGCTCTCTTACTTGCCTTCTTATTGTATATTATTTGAGACATGGGGACCCTCAATTTGACAATCCTGCTAGGCTTGGTACTACTCATGCCACTCCATTTGGTTCCTGGTAAATATTTTCTGAAATTCACTCTTGAAGAACAATGAATTTCTTTAATGTATGGTCTATTTGTTCTCTAGTCATATATGAAATCTATACTCCATGGCTAACTTTCCTTTCTTCTTTCACTTGAGAATATTGTTGGATCTGGGTTTTTTTCACCTACCATATTATTATATTTGTTTTGTAGGTTTAGAGGCCAAGAATTGCTATGAGATGAGTGGGACGTATACAACTCCCAACTGTGTTGAGGATAAATGTGTTGACGCCTGCAACAAGGAGGGCTTTACCAAAGGGGGTGTGAAGTTTATGTCAGAAGGAGAAAAATTTTGGTACTTTGTTTTTGCGTGAAAGAGTGTTGAAGAAAATCGTGTCACACCTGTAGTTGGATGTGTTGTAGAAAGTAATAAGATTGTGTATCGAGAAGAACTAATAATGACTAGTGGTGAATGTTGTGACTCTACCAAACAGTCCTTATGTTTTTCTTAAACCATACGCATGAATATCTAACTCATGTCAGAGTGCTTAAAAGTAATTAATATTAGATCCATGTGACCATGAACCCTAATTTGTTTGCCTGGTAAAGTGCATGTTACGAAAGCGATGTTTGCTTAGTGAGTCGTTGAATATATATAGTCAGAAATCAATCTACGAAACAACTCTGTGGACACACCACGTTTGTCTCTGCTTTGAGATTCCTTTCCGTGCCAGCCAAAACTTTCCTTGCTTTACATTTTCTTCTTTATCGTTCGGTGTTTAGAAATTAGAAGAGATTCCTTTTGGTGTAGCCCCGCTCCACTGTCACAGCGAGCTGTTCGAGGTCTGCGAGATGCCCTCCCGATCGGCGCCTGATCAAAGCACAAGCAGGTGATCGGCGCCTGAAGAGGCGAGGTTCGCCATGTCCCGCCGTTTCTTTCGGCGTTGCGTTCTTGTGTCATGCCCCTTTCCCAGGTGACGCGGGGGCACCGGAGCGAGCTGCAGAGCGCGGATCCGCTTATCCCATCCGTCCTTGGATCGGTGGAGCAAGCATGTCTTCTCGACAACAGCCCCGCCTCCTGCCTACCGGCCCGAGGGCTGCTGGAACCACTCTATTTGCTGTCCTCCGACGCTTGATTTATGCGCTACAGGTTTCCTGTCCGCGGTGGCGCATGCGAGGAGAGCAACTATGGAAAAACATGTACTCCAGCGCCCTAAAATAAGTGTTTCAAGTTTATTCAAAATTGAATATATCTAGCCATGTTTCATGTATAGATACATCCACTTTTGGACAAACTTGAGACTTATTTTTGGACAGAGGGAGTACTAGTGATGAAAACTGTAAGAAGTATGTCAATGCTTAATGCTTGCGGAGTTGTGGTAATTGCTACGAGGAAGGTATGTATGACACAAATGGTTGGATGGTGGCGACGGCAAGAGAATCTGACGAGGTGAAAAGCTGCCTGCGCAACATGAAGCATGTACACTCACTTTTTATTGTTGGGTCACAACAATATGAAATATTCATATCAGTGGATAGTTTTCCTTTATTCAGTTTCAGACATACTTTTCAGATCAAGTAGATGCCAAAAAAATTGCCACTTTGTTTTCCTTCATTCTCTAGGATAAAAAATGGCTAGCATTAGTTGCTAATTCTCCAGGTTAAGCTACAAAAGTTCATCATTTATTGTTGTGCATGTAAGTAATCTTGTAATTTCTGGAATTTAATCAATTCTTGGAGGTTCATGCAAGTTGCTTAGGTTACTGTGAAAATTATTAGTTCCTTTCACACTTATTAATTCCTCACTTTAGTTTTGCCTAATAGAGCTGAATTATATTTATGTGTAGGGAAAGAACATTTTTTTTTTTGTTCTGAAGCAATCGTTAATCCATTGACTTCCCTGATCGCTACTTGTCACACTCTATGCTGGGACATGAGGACATTTCAGTTATCATGGAAAAGTAAATTTTCCATATATTTATTCAGTTATTTTGAATTGCAAGAGTTAAGACAGAACTTTTGGTAATGTCCAATTTTGAAATAAAATGTATGGCCGCAATATAATATTAGTGGCACGTACAGTAGGAATTTTTCTCACGTTTCATGTCCGAAATGGTTTGTCGTAAGAGACGTAGGCCAGATAGATGTACCTTTGATGAAGACAAAAACCAAATTAATCCCATATTGCCTATATGGTGAAATTTTGGACCCTCTCTTGTCTCCCCGAGGCGACAGAGAGTAACCCTAACCACCGACGCCACTGACCCCTCCCTATCGACCTCCCCTCCTCGTTGCAGGCGGCTCTGGGCAAAGCCCGCGTGGCGCGGCGGCACAGGGTGGTTCCCTTTCCTCACGTGGGATTTCAGGACCTCGACTCCTAGGAGGCGTTGCGGCGGTGGAGATTGGGCGTCTATTGTTGGTAGTCTAACTCTCCACTCGCCATGGGGCATCGTAGGGCCGAGCCTCCCTCCACAAGGATCCAACACAGACGAGAGGAACATGGCCCATCGCCACCGCTGTCGTGATGCCCTTGTCAACACAGTCGGTACTTACACCCGCATCTTTTATGCCCATGTGTGGCTATTTATACTAATGTTAAATATGAAATTTTGCTACATCAATGTGGTATATTTTTTTACTCAACCACAACATGTAAATTGTCATAAATATATTATTGTCTTGAAATTTGATTTTTGTATGTAGGTCATGAGTGGGAATATATCATTGTCTCCGCGTGCTTCTCGTTCGCTTACTTGTTTCCTTTGGTCTTCATGTGTATATTGTTCCTAACTTGGTGTTAACTTGTCATATAGCCAAGTATATTCACTGTAGTTGCATATCTAGAGAATTTACCTTTGTGTCAAGTCTTAATCGAAAATTAATTAAAATTTGGCGTAGCACTATTCACCCCTCTAGGTGACCATACGATCCTTTCAACCCCTTCCTCATATCATGGAGCTCCTTCTGTATCTACCTCAACGATCTTAGAGTCTATACAGACCTCACTTTTGAGAACAAAGTCGCCTGACTGAAGTTTTTTTCACTCTTCACCTTCATCAGCGTGAATCAATGATTTTCTTCTAGCATGGTTTCATCATCTTATTCAACTATGAAATAATCAAAGTCCTGATGATCAGGATCACCCAACACTTATCAGGTGGGAGCCCCGGAAGGCGGTGTCGGCTGAGTGTGCATTGCATATTAGAGCGGTGGATGTCGGGGCGGCGGCCCCGAGAGTTTCGCGGAAGGTGGAGGCGAGGTTGATATTGTCGGCTCTTCTCTAGCGTGTCAGGTTGGTCTCTTCATCCGCATTGGAGTGTCCCGTATCTGCTCCTCCCATGACAGTTATGACTTCTTCTCTCCGGCGAGGGTGGAAGGATGGCCAGATCTTTGCAGGGTGGTGGTTTGAGCTAGGTTCTGGGTGATCTCGAGGTTGTGTGGGTTCCACCTTGTGGTGTTGGTGTTCGTTGTATGGATTTTTCGCCCAATTTCTTGCACAAATAAACTAGACACTTTCTTCTTACGGAAAAGCTTTTGCCTCTCGTAAAAAAAAAGATAAATCTTTTAACAGCCGAACCTGAAGGTAGAAAGCTTTGTATATGGAAAAAGTGAGTTTTTTTTTTTTGAGGGAAATATGGAAAAAGTGAGTGAAAGCGGAACTTTTTTATTGGAGCGGAGCTAGGATGTACTGTACTTCATATGAGAGAAAAAAAGCCCATTTCGTTGTGTAACCGTACCTGAAAACCGGCCCATCACAAGCCCAGTCCACTCCTCACTTCCACAATCTCTCGCATCTCGGGACCACCACGCAGTTTCTTTCAGCAGCACAAAATCAGACGGTGCAAACCCAGCTCCGCCCCATCCTGACCGTCCACGCTAGGGTGATCAGTCCGCGATCCCACTTCCCACTGCTATATAAGCGCCCCCCTTCTCCCTCAACAAACCATAGCCGCACCCAGCTCCCATTCCCCTGCTCCCGCCGCCGCCGCCACCCCGCCTCCGCCGCCGCCGAGATGGGTCGCGTGATCCGCGCGCAGCGCAAGGGTGCGGGCTCCATCTTCAAGTCCCACACCCACCACCGCAAGGGCCCGGCCAGGTTCCGGTCGCTCGACTTCGGCGAGCGCAACGGGTACCTCAAGGGCGTCGTCACCGACGTCATCCACGACCCGGGCCGCGGCGCGCCGCTCGCCAAGGTCACCTTCCGCCACCCCTTCAGGTACAAGCACCAGAAGGAGCTCTTCGTCGCCGCTGAGGGCATGTACACCGGCCAGTTCGTCTACTGCGGACGCCGCGCCACGCTCTCCGTCGGCAACGTCCTCCCGCTCCGCTCCGTGCCCGAGGGAGGCGTCATCTGCAACGTCGAGCACCACGTCGGCGACCGCGGCGTCTTCGCCAGGGCCTCCGGGGACTACGCCATCGTCATCAGCCATAACCCTGACAACGGCACATCAAGGTACTACACCCATTTTTCCTATCCCCCTCTTTATGAACTGCTATGGATATGGATATAATCAGATCTGTCGTGGTAGTGCTTGTAAGTATTTTTTCTGTGATGCGATTCGCGGTAGAAAATGATGATCTACGTGTGTTATTAGTTACCGTGATCTGTATCCATGTATGCGTTCATTGTTTCAGAAACGTTTGGTTTAGGTATTCTGGGATTGAACAAAGATTAGTACTCCTATGTTCTATGCATAGCTATATTAGATGTACTGTAATTCATTGAAGACAATTATGGACATATGCATTCTGTAGTTTATATTTGATATGCCATTTCGATGTTATGTTATAAAGTGCATAATCGGAAACAAATCGCATTTTCTGTTTGAACTTTGTTTTGCAATAACATTACATAGAACATGAGTTGTTTATATACCTTGACCAGAAACCATGTGCTCAATTGTTATGTTATTCTCATGTGCTCAATTGTTTTGTTATCCTGTTTTCACTATAAAGATCAATAGTTTTCAAATATTTGAGATATCCATTGTGTTACCGGTTAATTTAATTTATATGCTACATGCTATTAGAAATGGTAATTATAAATGTGCATGCTTGATTTCATATTTGCTAATGTTGTTTGGATGTCTTGACCCATGTAATGACTTCAGCTGTATGTGTAGACATAAGTTACTCATGTTCTTTTTATGCAGGATCAAGCTCCCCTCAGGTGCCAAGAAGATTGTCCCAAACAGCTGCCGTGCCATGATTGGCCAGGTTGCTGGTGGAGGCAGGACTGAGAAGCCTATGTTGAAGGCTGGTAACGCGTACCACAAGTACCGTGTGAAGAGGAACTGCTGGCCTAAGGTGCGTGGTGTGGCCATGAACCCTGTTGAGCATCCCCACGGAGGAGGTAACCACCAGCACATTGGTCACGCCTCTACCGTCCGCCGTGATGCGCCACCCGGCCAGAAGGTTGGTCTCATCGCTGCCAGGAGGACTGGTCGTCTCAGAGGCCAGGCTGCTGCCTCTGCTGCCAAGGCCGACAAGGCCACTTAGATTTGTCATTGCTGTTCATCTATGTTTGCAACCGTGCTCGCCTCTAGATTATTGCACCTCATGGACATGTATTGCAGTATGGATATCGTTTTTGGTCGGTACTTTGGTAATCTGGTGATGTTTGTTATCTGTTTGAAGCTGTGGTCTGGATTCTTCATTCCACATAAAGAAGATTATGGTTGGATATATTGTTCTTTGTGTTGCTTCTGTTTGGTCCTCCATCTTGTTAATTTGCTTTGGTATTTCTGACTGCCCTCTGTGGTTATCAAATTACACAGGGATCTGTGTATTTGCTCCTTCTGATTGTCGTAGATACATGGTGAAGTTGATTGTTTGCAGTAGTCTTGCTAGCCCAAAAATTCTTGTCCTGACCATACACCCTCGTACCTAGCAACCATCTTATTGGTTACCAACAGGAAATGTGAATTATTCTTGCCTCTGAATGCCCTACTGTGCCTGGCCTTTTGAGCATTGCAACTCTCACTGCTTGGCCAGGGAGAATACTAAATAAGCCCATTGTTGGCGCTTCCAGGTTCGTCTTACTTCTACAGACGGTCTTCTAGCTCGTCTCGTGATTTGCTTTGCTCTTTTAAACACTCTAGGTCTGCACTTGTCCTTAGGACCATTGGAACTCTCCGTGCTTGGCCATCGAGGATGCTCATTTGCCTGTCGGCCCTTCCACGATCTCCTTGGGTGACGGATGTCTGGCTATGTTTTGGCATGGACGATGCCCGATTGAAATAACCCATGTCCTTAGTTCACCGCGTGTTTGTGAGCATTGGAACTAACCATGCTTGGCTAACGAGGATGCTCATTTGCTTGTTGCCGCTTCCCACTATCACCTCAAGTGACAGACGATTGGCTCTATTTTGGCATAATACTATTTGATCACTCAACATTCTCATTCCAAGGCCCGCCCTTCTAGTTCGCCACGTCATTTGCTTCGCTTCTGAAACACTCTTGGTATGTGCTTGACCTTGTGAGCGTTGGAACTTTCCGTGCTTGGATAGCGAGGATGCTCATTTGCCCGTCGATGATGCTTCCATGATAACCTCGGGTGACTGACGGTTGACTCTTTTTTGGGCATGAAGAATGCCAGATTGACATAGTACAATTTGATTGCTTAACATGTTCATCCTCCTTAACATGCTCATCCTCCAAGGGGCGGTCCTCCTAGTTTACTGCGTGATATGGTTCGCTGCTTAGGCACCCTAGATCTTGTGAGTCTTGGAACTCTCCATGCTTGGCTAGCAAGGATGCTCATTTGCCCGTCGACAACGCTCCCGCGATCATTCCCGGTAATAGATGTGTGTCTCTATTTTGGCATGAAAGATGGTTGATATAATAAGATTTCATTACTTATTATCCACACCCTACAATGGACGGTGCTTCTAAAACCCGCCTTCTAGTTCACCGCGAAGCCCGACAATGGGATCAAGTTTGACCATTTAACCTAACTACACCCATGCCCGGACCTGCCTACAGCCCGACGGGGTCGTGAACTAGACCGACACCCGAGCCCATCAAGTAACCCGACCCGATCGGGCACCCGTCGGGTCAGTGACAGACAACAAATTATTGTTAGTCGTGTCAATGATCAGTTTTTTTGAGAACGTCAATGATCAGCTGAAACTGGCCAGACGTTCTTTTTCTTTGTTAAACGTTGTAATATCAGACTCAAGTACTCAACACTGAAGTCAGCTCCAGCTGCCAAAACCAAACCAAACCCCAATCCACTGCGAGCATCGGCAATTTGGACACTGTTGACCTCTGGACGAAACTATAACACAAAATAAACCTCCCGCGAAACTATTTCACGCATCTAACCTTTTTGGGTAGCGCCTCACGATCGGGCGCTACACATAAAGCCTGACCGTAAGGCTTTACACTGATGTGTAAATCTTGATCGTAAGGCGCTACACAGTGTAAAGTCTGACCGTAAGGCGCTACACAGTGTAAGTGTAGCGCCCGATCGTGAGGCGTACACAAAAGGGTCAGAAGCGTGAAATAGTTTCGCCCGAGGTTCATTTTGTGTTAAACTTTCGCCGAGAGGTCAACGGTGTCGATTTTGCCGCGAGCATCACCCCTTTCCCGGCCTTCTCTGTACGGTGCAGCTTGTCGCATCGCATGGAAGTCTCAGGCGAGGCCGGAGCCCGCGGCGGCGCCGGAGGAGGCGGCGGCGGCGGACCGGCGCCGTTCCTGCTCAAGACGTACGAGATGGTGGACGACCCGTCGACGGACGCGGTGGTGTCGTGGAGCGACGCCTCGGACGCCAGCTTCGTGGTCTGGAACTCGCCGGAGTTCGCCGCGCGCCTGCTGCCCACCTACTTCAAGCACAGCAACTTCTCCAGCTTCATCCGCCAGCTCAACACCTACGTACGTAACGTCTCCTCGCCCCCCTCTTCCTCAAATCTTGGTGCGATCTCGGTCGATTTCTGGTGAACTTCTGGCGCCAGATTTGCGCGTGTCCGGGTGGAGTTGACCCGGGTTTTTGTCAAGTTTAGTTGACAATTCGGCATCAAATTTTAATCTTGGCGGCTGTAGATGCTGGAATTTCTTCCTTGTTTGTTGAATTGGTAGTAATTTAGGATGCCGATGTTCTTAGTTAGGCGTTGGCTGCAATTTGATCCGAAAATTGGGTGGTGTTACGGAAATGATGTTCTTCCATCATTTTCATACTTATATGTGTGCTGGTGGGACGCTATGTGAGTCACTACATTCTTGGTACAGATGTGTGCTCACTGCTTAGTTGACTGGAGCTTGAGGTTAGGGCCCAGATTACATTGGCAATTGGTCCTAATTGTGTTCTCATGGCTGTTAAGATGAGGTGTTAGATTCATGATCAATCCTCGTGTTTGGGGTTGAGCTTGGTTCTATTGCTAGTGAGATTATGTTTCGTGTTTATAATTTGAAACATGTCTGAAATATTGGACAGACTTAACACCTATGATATCTCTGGGATATGACTTCATTCTCTGTCCTCTTGGCACCCAGTAAACCTTTTTTAGCTGTCATTTCAGTCAACTCTGCTAGGATAAAATCAATGTCCAAATGGGTTCGGGCTCCACCGTGATCGACACAATAGGTTCAGCCAGAACAACCTTTGCCAAGCCCTTCTTCATGGAGATCTTTATAGTAGCTGCTTGGTGTATCTGGAAACAGTGAAATGCTAAGATTAACCGTGAATGCAGTCTCCTAATGCTTTGGCAATGTAGGGCTTTTTCTATTGTGCAATGGGTTACGGCTCTTTCCTAGTTTGTAGCCCCTGCTTGATTTGTACATTTTGTTTTCCCTTTTTAATAAAATTCACTGTCCCGGTAAAAAAATCCACATTATATACCTAAATAAACCTAATATATTGATTCCAATATGTTTGTTCAGTACTGAATTTTAACTGTTACAATGTAGTTGTCTAAAGATTGGTCAACATTTAACTAATGCTGACAAAGAAAAAGTCCGATTGTTATACTTTACTGAATTAAAAAGGGAACGTGATCTTTTTGGAATTTTGAATGACTCACCTGTAATCATGTTCAACATCAGAAATTTGGAGGGTGGAACTCCCTGGTACTATTAAGTGTACCTGCTGTTTGGTAGTACCAAACAAGGATTTCTCATAGCCGGATTGATCAATGAGGTCACAAAGTTGTTTGCTTAAAAATGGAAGAACTACTCCCCATTTTGTTAATGCATTTTCATAAATCAGCTTAGGGATCTTGATAGTGGATAGGATAAGAGTCTGATTTTTATGTGCGAAAAGCCATGGATCTATTCATTAGCACCGATCGAGTTCCTATAGTTTTTGCCTGGATAGCGAGCTCAGTCACAGTTCAGTATGATCTGCATTTGATTTAGATTTCTGTTTAATTGCTGTTACTCCCTCTGTTCACGATCCAGAACACCACAAAATTAATTGGAGAGAAAGTTAATGAAAACTGGCCACACAAACCCCTACTAAATTAACATCTTACAACAACTTAACAATTTCAAAACTTTAAGCCTTTAATGTAGGGGTAGAGAGTGTAAGCATTGCACTAACTACACTCCTGATCGACTCCATGGATAAATGTTGTGAAACAGAGACTCCCGGTGTTAATGACGACTTACAGTAGTAGGTATCAACTTATTTCTGATTTTGGGCTGGGTATTTCTGAATTTATTAGAGGTAACTATGTTTTCTTCTGCTTAAGAGCTTTGAGGTCCTGGATGTGGTATTATTTTGGTTATTGAAAAACGCTGGCTATTTGAACTATCCTTTCCTGGTCTACTGGACTGAACTACAAAAGTTTGTACCGGAAGATGGTCTTTCCACACAAACAAAAATATAGGAACTGAATCCTCATCATCTTTTGCCGAGAATGTTTTCCTTTCTTATCTGAAAGAGGCAATGTACACTTTAAACCTTTTCATCTTAAGGCATCATATTCTTGGTTGCAACTCGTTGTAGTATGCGTTGGTTTAACCCATTGTCAAATTTCTATTATTCCAGGGTTTCAGTAACCAGGGAGTATTTGATTTTGCTGCCTTGCAAGTTCTGATGGAGATTTCTGCTACATTATGCTTGTTGATTAGGTTCCAAAGCATGGAATATCTGTTTATTTTCTGTAAACTGACAGCTCCCTTTTAAAAATGGTCAATGTTGCAGGGATTCCGCAAAGTAGACCCTGAGCGATGGGAATTCGCTAACGAGTATTTTGTCAAGGGGCAGAAGCAATTGCTGAAGAATATCTACAGGCGAAAGCCAATCCACAGCCACAGCCATCAACCCGGTGCTCTGCCTGATAATGAGCGTGCATTCTTTGAAGATGAGATTGACCGGCTTGCACGGGAGAAAGCAAACCTCCAGGCTGAAGTATGGAAATTCAAGCAGCAGCAGCAGTCGGGAACATTGTTCCAGATCGAAGATGTTGAGCGACGAGTGCTCGACATGGAGCAGCGGCAGGGCAAGATGATTGCCTTCCTGCAGCAGGCTAGCAAGAACCCTCACTTTGTCAGTAAGCTTGTTAAGATGGCAGAGGCATCCCCAATCTTCGCAGATGCTCTCCACAAGAAGAGAAGGTTATCTGGCTCAGATCACATCGCCGAGGCCACGGAAACTTCTAGCTTTTGTGATGACCATAGCACCACCACGTCCAAGCAAGAAATGGGCAACCTTTTGAACCAGCACTTCTCCGACAAGCTCAAGTTGGGGCTTTGTCCAGCGATGGTAGAGAGTAATCTCATCAGCCTCAGCACTCAAAGCTCGCACGAAGATAACGGCAGCCCTCATGGCAAGCATCCAAGTATGGGGACAGAATGCCTTCCGCTGGCGCCACAGACGATGGAACTCTCTGATACGGGACGTCCATCTACCCCGGCTCCAAAGACTCATGCTTTACGCCGGCCGCGAACGACAAGAGCTCTTCCCGTGCCATCTGAGTCTTACTCTCGCATCGTGCTCGATGGATGTCGATAGAGGCCAAGTCTCCAATGCAGGTGTGAGCACCACCGCTGACGAGGGAAGCGAGAACCTACCGGAGGCCACCATGGGTGGAATCAGAAGACATCAGCTGGGGTCGGTACGGCAGATGCGACGACGCCACGAGGGGATGCCACCGAGTTGCTCTGCAGCTCCCCCTGCCGTGGTGAATGACAAGTTCTGGGAACAGTTCCTGACAGAGAGGCCCGGCTGTGAGACAGAAGACACAGGCTCTGGCCTAGGCAAGGATCCTCCCATGGACAAGGGGCAAGCCGAGGGCAACCGGAATGATGGCAAAGAAGACATGGAACAGCTGAAACTCTGATTTTCCTTCTAGCGCTATCAAATTCGCAGAGGTGGTGTACACGTACATGCATATACAAACTATTGTAAGCTGTTAGAATCTGGAAGCTGCTGTCAACTCAAGATAACGTAAATTACTGGGTGTATGGAGTGTGATTACGCACAGCATGGAACGTCTGTACATATTTGTAAGGAAAACGTAATGTTACGGTAGATGGATGCCATTTGGTTGTATACATTTTATTAGGGACACGATGACGCGCGTTTTGACGATAGTATATGGGAATTTTCGTAAAAGTATGGCGGCACAAAATATTTGTTACGTTCTATGGTCTGCACACATGCGTGACAAATTACTACGCCCTGTCAAAAAGAGCGGCACAGAAGCTGTCGACTGTGAGATGGTGAAAGAGTTTGCTGCCAGAGAAGGTATCAGCTACATGGAAACATGAAAAAACTTGGAGGCAGAATACCTACACTGCAGTGAATTAAGGTTTCTGGAGAAAACAGAGAGTATCTTTATAAAACCTGAAATGGTGCAAAACAAATAAAGAGAACCTGTAAAAGGATTTGCTTCTTTCTTCCAAAACGATGGTATCATTTTCTCACCGGATTTTCTAACCGTTCTCCTTGATTCTGGAAGGTGATGAAGCCGGAAACATTAACATTACGCTTGAGTTGTTCAAAAAGGTAGGCATTTGAGAAAATGATAGAGAATTACCCTAATTTAAAGAAACTGGTTCTCCTTGATTAAGGAAGATTAGCACATCTCAAGCTTTTGTCTTTTCTAATAGAGTAAATTTCGCCTCTCACCTCTAATATGCATATGTGACACTAATTACCCATCTAGTGTTGTTAAAAAAATAACCATCTAGTGAATAATCATCTAGATTACCATTTAAAAAAAACTTTGGACTATTTTTTCCGATGCATGTACGTTGGGCAAGGTGAAAAAAAGAATGGCGATGATTGTCGATCACTCCCTGTGATTTCTACATATTTATCGCAACACATAGACCTAACGTGCCGGTCTTCGCGAAAAAATGTAGAATGCTAAAATAGGATAACACCATGTTCAAAGCTCTGTATACAATGTATTTTTTTTTTTTTTTTTGCTCAGTTCAAACCAGCTGCTCCACTGGGGTTTATGCCACGATGGCCAGCCGGCTGCTTCAGCTCACGGGGATCACGCCGCGCGCAGCTAGCTAACGCCATTCCGATCACACGTACGAATACACGTATCGTATCCCCCAGTACGGGGAGACGATGGGCGGCGTGCAGCGAGCGTTGATCCGCCACCTTGTTCGCCTCGCCTCAGTCTCGCCTGGGAGATCACCGTCAGCCGCCCCCGACCACCGCTCGTCTAGGTACGTAAGCGCCGATCCGCCACCTTGTTCGCTTCCTTGATTGGTCACGCGCGCTCGGCCCCCGCTCCCGGTCGGCTGCGGCGAGGTAGTTCGTAGGATCGCGACTGCAGCCGTGGATCGCCTTGGTCTGGTGGTTGCCGAGGGTTCCAGTGTCCGGCGGCCGGCGCGGTTGTCGGATCTGAGCCGGGGCGACAGATTCTGTGCCCGTGGTTCTGTACTGCTGTCCACGTCACGGTGAACTGTAGGGCCGGAACAGGATTCTGTACATGGTCGTCCACTTGCTAAGTTTATAGGCACTTCTAGTTTTGAACTTGCATACGCTGGGACGAGTGATTTGGTCCGTGGCCAAATGGATCAGTTACTCTTAAGCAGATACAAGTGTCGTCGGTGATCATATACTGAATACAGTTTACAATGAAATGATAACATGAATTTTGTAATTAGTCTCCTCTATCTGTACTGTCGCGCTTCATCTGACCCAATTTTTTGTGCTTTCCCACAGAATTAACATTCAGCAAGATGGCAACTGCCACCGCTCCAGGAGTGTGCTTCGCTAAATCCGGGGCTGATTTCCAGGCCATTGCTCCCGCGATCAGGAGCCCTTCCTTCCTCAGCTACACGAAGCAGACATCAAGCTTGTCAGGGCTAAGGATCTCAAACAAGTTCAGGGTATCTGCTGTGTACAAGGTGAAGCTCATAACCCCAGAAGGAGATGAGCTCGAGTTTGATGCCCCCGACGACACCTACATCCTCGACGCGGCTGAAACCGCCGGGCACGACCTGCCGTTTTCTTGCCGTGCCGGATCCTGCTCCACATGCGCGGGCAAGATGACGAGTGGCGCCATTCCGATCAATTAGACTTTCTTTAATTACGCACTGTCACGTCGTCATGACCCATCATCGAGCGTGCGACGTCCGTTCAGCCTATCTTTAATTTGCTCGTTCGAATTTGTGTTTCGGTTGTTAGTTAGCTGGCCACATTTGCACCGATCGATCTTGCTAGCTTGATCCTACTACTACGATGAGTAGAGAGAGAGTATTACCGGACGATGATTGCAACAGGGAAAACTAAGACGTGTCGACGTATGCTAGAGATAGCTAAATGAAGCGGTCACTTGTTGACCGCGACGGTGACGGCAGCTTGTTTGGCTCCAAAGTCCCAACAGCCGATTGTTGAGGCAGTCCCGCGGTGAATCCTCCGTTTGGCCCAGTTTGGAGTATCACTACAACACGTACTCTTTGATTGATTGAAGAAATTTGTTTCCTTCGATTGGTATTGATTTCTAAATTACAGAACAGGAAAACACATATAATTAGAATGTTATATGCATTTTGATCCCATTGGATTAAAACAAATGCAATGCTGGAAAACCAACAACAAGTCACTTTGGGGACATCCAATAAAAAAACAAGAATACAAAACAAAACTACATTCAAAACATAGTGCAAAATGAATCCCTAGGAAGAAAAATAGGTCATAATAATACAAATCAAGCAGCATACACACGGAAATTTCCGATGATTCAAAATCCTCTAAACATCATTTAGAAAAACCATTCTAAACATAGAGGAGAACTTTCCTCATAGAAAGTTTGGTGCAGTCGGATTTAAAAGCCTATTTGACCGAAAGGATAACTTTCCTCATAGAAATTAGTGCACTACATTACATAGATAATTTAACATTCACTTCAACCTCTTTTAACCATTCCGATCTGCTAATCTTATAGACATAGTACTCCCTCCATTCGGAAAATGATGTGACAAAAAAATGAGCTACACATCATATTCCGAACGGAGGGAGTATGATTTAAGTGGGCATGCCACACCAAACCTACACTTTTTTTCTATTCAATCATTTTCGTCGATCCTACGAATTAAAGAGTCCCGTAGTTTACGCGCTTGTGATGGCAGCCGTTTCAGCGTAGGAAACAATCTAAACTCGTAAACTCGTATAGATTAGACAAATTGAACCATAAATTCAAATCCGCTGTAATACCGACAACCAAAAGGTTTGCAGCTGCAAAGTGTCACGGGTTTAGTAGTACGAACTTTGGACAAAACAGTTGATTTCCTCTGGAAGTTGAAGAAAACCATTGTTCCAAAACGGGGCCGGAACGGAGGGAATTTGTTGGCAGCAACGATCGAGATCGTACGTGTGGCGGTGCAGGAGTGGAAGCTGGCGGTACTATCACAGGCATGGAACAGTCCACATTGATGGCGCCATTAATTCACTCACATGTCCACACCTAACCCTTGCTCGCCACACCTGGCCATGGCAGCTCGCTCGATCGATCTTCCAAGCTTCCTCACCAGAGGCTGCCATCCGGGTCCCACGCGTGGCCACGTCGGCACCGAAAGCCTCGCCTCTCCCGTGAACCCAGGGCGTCTATATAGCCGGAGGTTGGCTACGTGCCCCGCCTTGCTAAGGACAGCGCTCACCGGCCCAGTCGCCGTCGGATGAGCTGAGGTCTGGCTGGCTGGCCGCGCCGGGGTGGACGTGACGATGTCGTCGCCGCTGCGTAACGGAGAGCAGGCTGCGGCGGTTGCGGGTCGGAGGAAGGCCGCGGGGCGCATGGGCGTGCTGCTGCTGCTGCTGCGGGCGGCCGCGCTGTGCTTCAGCCTGGCGGCGGCGGTGTTCGCGGCGACGGACGGCGCCGCGCTGCGTCTGGCGCCGTTCAGGTTCCTGCTGGCGGCGAACGCGATCGTGGCGGTGTACTCGGCGTTCGAGGTCGCCGCGGCGGCGTGGAGGTGGCCAAGGGCGCCACGCTGCTCCCCGAGGCCATGCAGCTCTAGTTCGACTTCGGCCACGACCAGGTAATTTCTTTGATCAACTTGCCAGCTAAATTACATCACATATTCACATGGAGTTGATTCATCTTGGAGATTTTTTAAGTTGTTAACTGACTGGATCGTGGTTGTCTGCTCGCGCTGCAGGGTTTCGGGTACTTGGCGCTGGCCGCGGCGGCGGCGGCAGTGCGGGAAGCGGCGGCGTGCGGCGGAGGGATCAGCAGCACGGCGTGCCTGCAGGCCGACATCGCCGTGGGGCTCGGGTTCGCGGCGTTCGCGTTCCTGGCGCTGGCCGCGCTCGCGACGGGATACCGGCTCGTCCGCTTCCTCGCCACCGGGTCCCGGCTCCCGGGCTCCTCCTCCGCGCCGTCGTCGACCACCCCGTATTGACATAACATCCGGCGCGCGCGGCCATGGAGCATGATGAGAGTACGTACGTACAGTAGCAGGCTAGCAGCTATACTTGTACCGATGAGTTGATGGAACAGCTGCCGTGGCAGGGGCACTTTGATTTCTTCGGTGGTTTTGATCTGTGGGGTGAATTATTTAGAGTTTGCACTACACTACTACGCTGGCTTGATTAACTGGTCTGCGTTCCTGCTGTAATTGAGACGATCCAATCAGATGGATGTATATGTCGAATTGTCGATGTGATGTGTGTGTACCTAGTGAGAACTGAATGGCAGACTTTTATTAGTGGACTAACAATTGGAAAAAATGTGGACTTTTAGCCTTTTTCTAGAACTGTACATATGTTCTAGCTAAAATGTCAATAGTAAGTCTCTGAGGTCAAGATGACTTGTAAACAATGTAAAAAGATAGACAGGCGCAATAGCATCACTAGAGTTATCTCTCCATAAAAATAGAACAATGTTCGGTGAATAAATTGTAGCTGCACAATTAATAAGATTGTAAATATACAATTAGGATACGAGAATGGTCGACATTATTCATTAGGCATCACGTCAAACATGTATAGAAGCGCTCCGTGTCCGTCTTAGTCTATTTTCTTGTCTTCCACATTTGTTGGGCCATACTTGCAATGCGAAAACAAGCATAAAACATCAACCGACACTTGTCAATGGGTTAATATGTTAGTCCAATGAAAATATAGTAAAATTATATTAAATAATGTGTAAATTATGTACTAATAAAGATAAGAAGAGTATCACAATATCCCTCTCCTTTCAGGGCTAATGCTATCACTAGTGAAGCGATCATTCATTATCCTTTTTATTAACGCTTTTTTTTAAGCTCGCTACATGGCACATGCACCAATTTAAGGAACCATAACTCTTTTGTTCGTTGGTTTAGGGCCTTTAGGCGAGTAACATGGGATTGCTCCTACTTCTAAATGTCCGTGTCTACAACTCAATTTTTCCCGGACCAAATAATCTATCATAATGACATAAATTTACATGGATGTGGATTTGGTGCCCTGGTGGGTAGCAGTGCACGCTCTTAGAGCCGTTAGATGTGGTTCAGTGATTCGTGCTGCCGTTTGCTGTATCTCACGTCTGTTTGCCATCCACAAAAAAAGACACCATGTCTGCTCGCCTGTGATCGAAACAACAAACAGAAGAAATAGCATCGTGACCAGAGTTGGAGGAGGCCACATCGAGCAAGGTCCTGTCGGCGGTTAAGAGCAGTGTCTCGCCGCCGCGGCGTGGGACTGATTCGTGGTTGTGGATCAGGTGAGAAGAGAATTCATAGATCTCAAAATGTTTCATTCATATGCATCCAGCAATCCATTGTTGGAATTCAAGATCTGGAGATAGAAGAAATTAAATAAGAAGAGAGAGAGAAATCCAAGAAATAAGGATCTAAACTAAAGATAACACGCGCATCAGTTCTATTACAAAAAGCAAATGGAAAAGTTCATGGTGGTCTCGAGCCCCATCCTCGTGCCTCGTGAAACAAAAGGAAATTGATGTAGAACTCCGTTGCTTCCATGCCGTGGGTGCACTAACATGCACATGGAATCTGGATTGGGAACACACCATGTACCTAATCAACATCAACCCGATTCCCCAAACGGTTAAGGAAAACTCGGATCGAAAGAAAAGAAAATCCAGATCGAAAAAAACGCGGGCCGCAACATCTGCCCCGATTTCTCTTTCCTCCCTGACGCCATCTCTTGGACGCCAGGGAGGCCGCATCCTCTTCTCTCCTGGAGCGGCGGCGGATGGCTAGAATTGGCTTTGGCGGCGGGATTTTCGGTCGTCGTGGCTCGAATCAACCACGAAAACCGCCGCCTGGCCTCCCCTGAAGCAGCGCCGCCCATGCCCCTCCTCCACCTCAAGAGCATCCCATCGGTGGGGAGCACCAGCTGCTGTGCGGGGGCGCAAAAACGGCGCCGGGGACTGTGGTCCTGAGTCCTGACACGCGCACGGTTGAAGCGAGCTCGCGGTGGGGAACAGCGGTGGAAGAATGCCTTTTCGCCCGCGCGTGGAGGAGCACGGGGCGGCGCTGGTTGATCTGCCGGTGGTTTGGGAAAGGATCAAAGGAACCAGAGAGGAAGAGAGAGGTAGCCAGATGGGTGAAAAAAGCTGTGGCCGTACGGGACAAATGCTCTTTTTGGATCGGGTGGAGAAAAACGTGGACGGAACAACGTTAGGTTGATCGGCGGTGGAAAATGCTCTATAGGACGATCTAAGGGCTGCTTGTGGGTGTACCACTACCCACCATGGCACCCCACTTTTTTGCAAATTTACATATCCACGTTTGTTCTTCTAGTATACTCTCATGAGAATAAATATTTCAATATTATCCACTTCCCATACTTCTGTTAAAAAGAATGAGGAAATGGGATAATGAAAAACAAAAAATAAAACATGAAAGAAAAGGAAAAGGAAAACAAACACTCTCGACACTAAGATGATCCTTAGCTCAAATTTCAAAAAAAAAAAGATGATCCTTAGCTCAATCAATCGGTAAGCAATGTTTTTACGAAATCGAAATTGTTTGGTCTAGCAAAAGGGTCAACCTTCATTGTATTTCCCCCCTTACTTCTCCATTTTAAAATCTTTGTCTCCACCCATGACCGGTGACTCGATTGACATCCTAGTGAGATGTGCGATGGGAACAACCTCTCCTTTCTTCTATCATTCAACCAGAGTTTGGATTATGTCTCTTCTAAGAAAATAAGTTTAGCGGAAGAATTGTTCAAATTTAATTGTGAACTTTAATTCTTCAAATTAATAGGGCAATGCGACCCAAGACTATGACACACATGCTTGTTGCTTGTCCTATATCGTGCTAAGCAGGTTGTTATACTTCGAAACGAATTCACATATCCCAATATTTCTCTCACCACACGAACTAAGTTGTGTTGTCACAATAGCTTGTATGCCATTGTGGAGGCCCTCTCACTCTGGAACAGTGTGCTCCCGACGCTGCATATCCAGTGGCCACGTCCTCGGTGGTGTTGTGCTCGATCATTCTCGGATGCTTCGACGAGATTTCGGTGGAGAAGGAGCTCGGAGAAGAACTGGACCTGATTGCTTTTGTAATTTTTGTTCCAAGGTCTTCAATGCAAAAGTTAGGGGCCATGTTGTAGTTTTTGTTTTCTTTGGGGTCTTTCATGTAATGTGTACTCCACCGACGTTGACTTAATGCAGCTTCGTGGTTCTTCAACAAGACCCTTTTTCTGTAAATAAAAAAAACTACTCGAGACATAACCTACTTGCTTATTTATTAATGAAACTGAATATTCTTATATTCTTATTTCCAGACATCTGAATGTTTCTATGTTAACGAGCTTACAATTTCGTACCAAAGCAACCCAAATAGTAACCCGATCAAACCGACTTGTGAGAATTGCACACCAAGAAACCCAGTAACCGACTTCTGAGAATTAACTGGGAAAAATTGATTGATTCGTGAACAGCCACAACTCTCTGATTTAAAATCCGTGGAAAGCAACAGCCAGCCAGGTAGCGTCCAAACCCAAATAAACCAGCAAAAAACAAATCCCACCCAATCAAACCCTCCTCCCTCATCACAACCGTCCATCACCAAATCCAACGGCCACGATCCCCACCTCGCCGGGCGCAACTTGCATCCAGCGCACGAAAGAAAACCCTTTTTTTCCCTTTTCTTTCCCCACATATTTCCTCTCCCCCTCCGCTCCCCTCGCCCTCCGCCGCCGTCACGCCGAATCCCGCCGCTGCCGCCGGCCAATCGCCGGACTCCCGCCCCGCCCCCTTCGCCGCAGCCGTCTCCGTTGACCGGCCATCTCCGTCCCGCCCCTCGTCGCCAACCGCCTTCCCGTCTCAGCGGCAGCGAGAAGGTAAGCGACGCCGAAGCCCGCCTCCGCTCCGCCCTCTGTCTCCCCGCCCCTATCCTCGTTCCGCTCTCCTCTTCTCGCCGGGGAGTAGGTAGGTAGCGCGCGGGAGGTCGAACTTCCCGGCAGATCTGTTGTGATTCTCCGTATCTTACGGTGGATCTGACGCGTGTGTGGATCTGATAGACGCGTTGAGATTCTGAGCCATACGACTGGTTGACGTCTCCTTTTGCTTGCTCTATGTTGGTGCAGTGTTGACGGTTATCTAGTGGAAATTTATCTCCGCTTTTGTGCAGTAGTACTGTACGCATGAGCGATCTAGATAATGGAACGGATAGCTAGTTCGATGATAGAAGAAATATCTGCTATCAATGAAACAGTGTGTGCAAAAGTTCCATGTTAGCAGATGCTTTAGGTATTACTACTCATGGGCCTGATTCCATGTAGAAACATGAGTTTGTTTAGAAGAGGAGTACAGTCAGATTTTTTTTAGTTCTCCCTGGTCCAAGGAAAATTGGTGTAGCATCGTTTTGATATTTTGTCTAGCTCTTTCGAAACGTGCGGTTGATGTTCACTGTTCTAACAAGGTTGACTTTCCTCTGTTTAGTTGGTTATGTAGATGTGTCCATGCAGTTCAACTTCTTAGAGAATTCTGTGTTACCACTGGTTGCCTTACTCTAGAAAGATTAGTGCTCTGCTTTAGCGCTGACTGCACGTCTCGCTAACTTTACATGGTACAAGATTGTTTGGCTTTACATAAAAGAGGACTTTACTTTGTCTTTTGAAATTTACATTCGAGAGGAGTTATATCTTGATCATGCATGTTGTTTTCGTAACGCAAAGCTATATCTGACTCCCTTATTTTGGTGCTTTGCAGTCAACATGTCGTTGGATGTTACTCAGATACTCTTGAGCGCGCAATCTGCTGATGGCTCGATTAGGAAGCATGCTGAAGAAAACCTCAAGCAGTTTCAGGAGCAAAACCTCCCAGGTTTCTTGCTCTCCCTTTCAAGTGAGTTGGCCAACAATGAAAAACCTGAGGAGAGCCGCAGGTTGGCTGGTCTGATCCTCAAGAATGCACTGGATGCAAAGGAGCAGCACAGGAAGAATGAACTTTTCCAGAGATGGCTGACACTTGATGCTGGTGCCAAGGCACAAATTAAAGCATTGCTGCTGCAAACTCTCTCATCTCCTGTTGCAAGTGCCAGATCTACATCTTCTCAAGTCATCGCCAAGATTGCTGGCATTGAGATCCCTCAGAAGCTATGGCCCGAGCTTATAGCATCATTGCTCTCCAACATACATCAGGTCCAGCCAACGTCAAGCAGGCGACGCTGGAGACACTTGGCTATTTATGTGAGGAAGTTAATCCGGATGCTGTTGACCAAGACCAGGTCAACAAGATACTTACCGCTGTTGTTCAGGGTATGAATGCTGCTGAAGGGAACTCGAAGTGAGGCTTGCAGCCACACGAGCATTGTACAATGCATTGGGTTTTGCTCAGGTTAACTTCTCCAATGACATGGAGCGTGACTATATTATGAGAGTTGTTTGTGAAGCAACACAGTCACCAGAGGAGAAGATAAGACAGGCCGCCTTTGAGTGTTTGGTGGCTATTTCATCTAGCTATTACGATAAGCTGGCCACATACATGCAGGACATATTTAATATTACTGCAAAGGCTGTAAGGGGAGATGAGGAGTCAGTTGCACTTCAGGCAATTGAATTCTGGAGTTCTATATGTGATGAGGAAATCGACATATTGGATGAGTACAGTAGTGAGTTTACAGCTGATTCTGATGTTCCTTGCTACTATTTTATCAAGCAAGCTCTTCCTGCCTTAGTGCCGATGCTGCTGGAAACTCTCCTCAAGCAGGAGGACGACCAAGACTTGGATGAAGGTGCTTGGAATCTTGCAATGGCTGGCGGTACTTGTTTAGGCCTGGTGGCAAGGACTGTTGGGGATGATGTTGTTCCTCTTGTGATGCCTTTTGTCGAGGAGAACATAACGAAACCTGAATGGAGGAATAGAGAGGCTGCAACATATGCTTTCGGATCCATTTTGGAGGGTCCATCAGCTGATAAACTGACTCCTCTAGTTAATGTCGCCTTGAATTTTATGCTGTCTGCGTTGGTAAAAGACCCAAATAACCATGTGAAGGACACAACTGCTTGGACCCTCGGAAGAATATTCGAGTTTCTTCATGGTTCTGCACTTGAAACAGCTCCTGTCATTACAGCTGAGAACTGCCAGCAAATACTTACTGTGCTGCTTCAAAGCATGAAGGATGTCCCAAATGTGGCTGAAAAGGCGTGTGGGGCACTCTATTTTCTTGCTCAAGGCTATGTGGATGCTGGATCAGCGTCGCCATTATCCCCTTTCTTTCAAGATATTGTTCAGGCCCTTCTTGTGACCAGTCACAGAGAGGATGCTGGAGAGTCCAGGCTTCGTACTGCTGCTTATGAGACTCTAAATGAAGTTGTCAGGTGCTCCACTGAGGAGACAGCTCCTATTGTTATGCAGCTGGTACCTGTGATTATGATGGAACTCCACCAGACACTTGAAGCAGGAAAGTTGTCAACTGATGAGAAGGAGAAGCGGAGCGATCTGCAGGGCCTTCTTTGTGGTTGTTTGCAGGTCATTATCCAGAAGTTGGGAGGGATGGAATCAACAAAATTTGCCTTCTTACAGTATGCGGATCAGATGATGGATCTGTTTCTGAGAGTTTTTGCTTGTCGAAATGCCACTGTGCATGAGGAGGCTATGCTTGCTATTGGTGCATTGGCATATGCAGCCGGTTCGAACTTCGCAAGTACATGGCACAGTTCTATCAGTATTTGGAAATGGGACTTCAGAACTTTGAAGAGTATCAGGTATGTGCCATTACGGTGGGTGTTGTAGGTGACCTGTGCAGGGCACTGGAGGACAAAATTTTGCCCTACTGTGACGGCATCATGACCCAGCTACTGAAGGATCTATCCAGCAATCAGTTGCACAGATCTGTAAAACCACCTATATTCTCATGCTTTGGTGATATTGCATTGGCAATTGGGGAGAACTTTGAGAAGTATTTGATCTATGCCATGCCCATGCTACAAAGTGCAGCAGATTTGTCGCGCATGCAACTGCAACTGATGATGAAATGCTCGACTACACCAATCAGTTAAGGAATGGCATCTTGGAGGCCTACTCTGGTATTCTTCAAGGATTCAAGAGTTCCCCTAAGACACAATTACTGATGCCGTATGCTCCACACATTCTTCAGTTCCTTGACGCTCTTCATAATGGCAAGGATATGTAAGTTGTCAAGAACACCTCCCATTTCCTTGATCGCTAACTTAATTTACATGATCTGCATTTTCTGCTTTCTGGATGTTCAAATCCGTAAACTGGTCATGCGAACACATAGATACCAATAGCTAGACCTGTTCCTTGTATGGTAGGCAAATGTGTAGCTGTAGCTTAAAAAAATATACAAGATCCAAAGCACCAGAAAATTGACAATTATAGCAAATTAAACCCAATCAATTGTATCCTAAAGAGTTTTGTTAAGTGACTCATATAGAATGCAAGTTTTTTTAACGATAAGCAATTTTTCTTAAATCCATATTGTCTGTTACAGAACTACAGTTCTAACAATATGTCAGAACCTTGAAAGGAGCTGGATAAATTTGTGGTGATTTAGGCAGTATGTCTGGTGGAGCTAACCTTGGAAATTTTCTGTGTTGGTGAACTTTAATATGATCTGCTACTAATTTTGGGGCTTCATTTATTAATGTGCTTCAGATACTAATTTGGATTTATTGCTATGTATGGCCAAGCTTGGCCTTTTTTATTTTCCATGGCATTTATGTTGTTGCGTTCCAAGTAGGGCCAAATCCAGTTAGGATAATATGTCGGTACACCTATATGCCTATTACACTATTGCCAGAATAGAGTCTCTCTCCTTAAGCCGCTCAGACAACCATACCACACCCATACGATGACCAGCCTCAGTTTTGGTAACCACAAGCACCAATAGTGAAGTATTATTGCAATACTGGACTAATATTTCAGTGCAACACACTCACCGTTTTGCACAACAATTTCTAAGTTTCTCTTGTTGTTTCAGGGATGATTCTGTGATGAAGACTGCAATAGGTGTGTTGGGGGATCTGGCAGACACATTAGGTGTCCATGCTGGTCCTTTGATAAATCAATCCACCTCAAGCAAGCAATTTTTGGATGAGTGCTTATCATCCGATGATCCATTGGTCAAAGAATCAGCTGACTGGGCAAGGATTGCAATCAGCCGTGCGGTTTCGGGTTGACGTGTCATTGGTCTCGAGTCTGCACATGCATCCATCCACGTGTCGAGTCCAGGTCTTCGGTTGCATCATGTCTAGACCTGCTCTTTGGAGAAGTCAACACAATCCTCACAGCAGAGTCGGAGGTCCTCACTAACTCATGCATCACTACATGTGTCAACCCAGCCTTTTTCACTTCTGCGGAAAAGAGGGTTAAGTTGGCCGCCTGCTAACTTTTCTAAAGGAATCCAGAACCTTCATTTCCTATTGGAGGTGAGATGAGCTTCTATTGTCGCCTGCCACGCCGATGGTCCCTCGGTGTCGCCTGCATGCTTTCGGTCTGGGTGCTATTGCTTTCCCTTGCATTCATTGCATGCATCGAACTTTGGTCATATTGTCAGTCTTTGCAAGGCCTCTGGACCCATTATGCAAAATGGGGCTCGCATGCATTGTCACAGGATTATTTTGTAGTGCTCAGGCGTCCAAGTTCACTATGTTGGACATGTTCCTCCTGAGCTCGTAGTCTATTTGTTTTTTTTTGTTTCACACTTGCATCGTCTTGCATTCATTCTGGACTGTTTTGTAAGGGTTCCTCTTTGGTCAAGACTGAGACGGCGTGCCGTCGCGTCGGTTTATTTCAAGGTGTTGCGTAGCAGTGCTCTTTTTTGTTATCTATGCTGCTGTTCCATTTCAGCTTCTTTGAAGCTTGTGCTGGCGGGAAAAAAAGAAAATTATAGGTCTTGGACTGGTTTTGTTCGGGCGAGAGCTGTCGAGTTGTGTTTGGTGTTTGCAGGAATTGTATTATTATTATTATGCGTTACTGCGCCACCTCCTACCAGACGTGTCACATAACTTTGGCTGTGTATATGAGAATAGAAATATGTTGATGGATTGTTCAATGATATGGATTTTGCCTTTTTATCCTGCTCTGCCGTTATTGGGCATTCCGCTAAAGCTGGGTGTTGAGATAGACGTGGATGTTTGGTAAATTATTACATTATGTAGTTGTGGATGCTGAGTTGCTTATACACATGATAAAAACCCCGATTTCTTCAGCTGTCACTGGCCAAACATTAGGATTTACTCAATAACTAGGATATACCGGTTTTACACAAATATAGTTGGGAGATTATTAGTTCAAGCTGCTCATCCTAGAGGTTTTTTTACCGTCCCCAAACTCCTTGTCTTGATTGGTTACTGGGACGCGTGTAGAACATACCGTGTAGAGGAAGTGTGTATTGTTTACCACGTCAAGATTTGCCTATTTGGTCACTTAAAAAGAGACGGCTCCGGAAAGGATCATCTTGATTGGCTAACTAGAAGCCTGGCGCGGCTTGCCACGCGCCACCCGCCGTGGACACTGGTTTTCGACTTGCAAAATGTAATGCTAAACATTCATAATATGACACAATAGTCAAACACTATTATACAGGGAAGTAGCATTATAGAAGATCTCATAGATTTGCTAGTCTATTTTAATTTTGTTTTTGTAATCAATGTAATCGTGTACTCTTTGTTGGTTTAATATATGTGGAAATTAAAAAAAAAAAGCATTATAGCTTTAGGGCAAAGCAACATCAATAAATCGTCAGGATAGAAAGGTTCTTCATTACAGCATCTACTATCATCACATACATTGTTAAATTTAGAGGGACCATAGATAAGCACACATTAATACATATACCCACAAGGCATAGCCCATAACTGTCATAGGTGTTAGGGTCAGTTAACAGGAAAGCAAATTTGCCTTCCATACATCCTGCAAAAAGAGCAAAGAACACCGCAACCGTGTGAGCCAAAAAAAAAAGAAGAAAGTGAAACCAATAAGCTGCAAGATAATGGAGTTTGAAAAGAAAAGATGGAAAAACAAAGCAGCGAGCAGAACCAGACCACAAAAAAGGAAGCAGAGATAAAATAAAAAAGAACAGGGAAAGCAAAAGATGAATGAAGCTAAATAACATAAGAAAATTCAAATAATCGAATAAGAGGCAAAGAAGAATAAAAAACAGAGGTGAAGAAGAGAGAATCTAGCAAACCAGAACACATAAACCCAAGGGAGAATAAAAAGCAAGCCCAAACAGATCACAGGACGAACAAAAAGAGGCATGAGAAAAGAGGAGAAGACATCGAAAACAAAGAGAAGATAAGACCCAAGAAGAAACCGAATAATTAAAAAGCAAGATGAAAAATCTAGGAGGAAACAAAGAGCACCGTAAAATCGAACGGGCAAAGTTAAAAGAGATAAACAAATAACAAAAGCATAAAAAATAAAGCAATCCGAAAAAAACAAAGAGCAAGGACCTAAATAAGCCAAATAACCAGGATGGTCCAAAACCAAACACCAAAGAGAAGAAGACCACATCCTGAAATAGAGACAGAGCTAAAGGAACAAACAAAGGGGACACAATCTGTGATGGAAAAACACAGCAAGGATCAAACATGCCATCAATCATATCAATAGATATAAGGCCACCATCATATGATTTGACAATTGTGTAGAAGACCAAACATAGCCCAACTTCATAAACAAAATGAGAACTACAGATTATGCTTTAAAATCAATATTTTAGTTGTTTCAACATGATGTTCCTGTAAAATACTAAGTATTCCATTTGGAGATTCAATGCCATAAGCTGAAGGTAAAATTCATGTACCTGCTGCATCAGTGCAATGGTACACTTCACTGAGCTCGACTTTGACTAATACATGAAGATAAACCCTACAATGTACAAAATTTAGAACATTGACTTAAAATGTACATATGATTTCAAAAAAAAAGTACTTGAGCTATATGAGTGTATGTAGATTCAGAAATTAATTCCAGACAAAAGTCTAAATATGCACAACATTTATAAGGATCATGAACTTTACGTATAAGAAATATTATAATTCCTCACAGCCACGGATCACATGCAACAAAACCTCAATTAGGCGGTAAACTGGAACTAAGACATTCACATTACAGGACTATCTTCACTTCCGTACTGCCGATTTAAGCCACTATATATTACTGCAGCTGGTTTTAAACCGAGTTATAACTTGAACTGGCTATAGGAAAGAAAACTGAAACTGTCCAACCTTTAACTTTTAGAAGAGCAAGATTTGGTTCCAATATTACATCTCCGATGCTAAAAAACTATGTTTGCACCTAAATGGGAAAACTGATTTTTTAGCACGTTCAGCTAAAACTACTAAATTATGAATTAGTATGTAACCATGGAATTTAGTAGTGACTCCACTGAAGTGAGTGGCAAAGCAGGAGCATACCTAGTTAGATCTCGAGAAAGGACAATTTGGAAGGCGTGTAGAAAAGGGGAAAGGTAAGTAGTCTGAGAAGATGAACAATGGTAAATCAAACAAACTAACCACCAAACTGCAACATCAATCTGGTCGTACCAAGGTCAGATGCGTAAACTTAAGAGTAGCCTGTATACATCAATCCATGTGTTTAATCATCCTGGACACCCCAGCCTGTTTCACAGAGTCACTGGCTGCCGCAAACATGTATCATCTGCAAATATGCTAGCCAAGTTATTATTTTGTTTTGCTATAAACTTATCTGAATGATACCATGTGCATAAGTTAAATATGCAACTCACTGGACAATTGAGCCATGCATCATACACCATTGTTCAGTAAATACAAACACACAAAATTTTAACAAATGAATAACCGGGGTATACCACACACACAAAAGCATAACAGAAAATGATGGATCTAAAGAAAATAATACAATACTGAATCATGTGAATCAATCTAGCATAAATCAAAAAACCAAAATAGAGTAAGGAGAAGTGCTTTGATCATAGACATGCAAATGTATCGACAAAAAGAACAGTAACTTGATGTGTCAGCTGTACAACTTCTATCCTCCTATATACTGTTAATAGAATCCACTATAGCAATCCTTAGCTATAAAACTGAGAATATACACAATAATGGACAGAAAACATTGCCTTGTTTCGAGATACAAATAACTTTGCTTATTTCCTGGCATATGCATTTATACAAAGGAACTATTTGGATCTAATCAAATGTACCCAGATACAAACTAAACACTGCTATTTAAGCTTAATATATAAACAAATATGACAGTCAACCTACATCTAAACAATGTGGACAAACGAAAAAGGAATCAGACATGAGAATCTACTGGAACTTACATCTAAATAATTTGGACAAACTGATGCATGTTGATGCTTCTGCCTCCTAAGGATTGCATCAATCTTGAAGTAAAAAAGAAGATATATAGTCAATCCTTCATGAAGTAAAAATGCATGGCAAAATACAAATTCAGTTCAGCCTGCAGATTAGGGGATGCAACAATAAAACTGATCATGTCCTTCCTAAGTCTATCTCCTCTTCCACCTCCAAGAATTCCGTAAGATACAAAATTGCTTTTTTCAGCCATTTCATTCGTTCAAAAAGGTTGTGTGCGCAATAGTAAATCAATTGAGATTGAAGCAGTTCTCCATCCATTAGGTGGACTGGTTGACGGAGACTACCTTTGTATAGGCGATGGGAGTTCCAAACATGAAAAAGACGACCGTATGCCATCAAGGCTGCTGCTTTGTAAATTGTGGGGTTTCCTGCTGGTCGTTGTGAGAGAGAGATAGGAGGAAGAAGAAAAGAGAATAAATGAAAAATCCTCAGGCACCCATCCTTCACATATGCTTTTAAATAATTTTAAAATTTGTGACAGCGTGATATCAGTTCATTCATGAACTGGAAAATCAACAACAATTAGCATTATTAGGCGCATACAGGAAAATAATCCATCAAAATAGATGTCGGTGTCGTATAGGGAATGAAACAAAAAAGGAGAGGCCATGAAAATGTTAAGGTAATATATTAACAGGCATTTAAGTGATATACACAACCAATTCATGAGCTAGCTAGATTCCACTCAAAGACGCAGCTGGTACATGTACCGTTCAATTACGACAATAGATGGACCTGAGAAAAGGATATCTCACATTGTACTTAATAGAGAGGAAAAGAAGTGAACAAATATTTCCAAGCATGATGAAATCAGGGATTTATCTCACAAAATGAACTAACGAAAGCATATAGTGACTGCAACCACACCATTTATTTTTCTGTTCTCTAGGTCCAAGTTAAGAAATTTATACCAAACCTTGTTTCTATTTTCCATGCCATTAGACTGAAAAATGATGTCTCCTAGGTTCTCAATAGGCTCTTGCAAGTCACCAGCTCTGTTAAAACTGACGAAGCATGCAAGTACTTTAGCTCGCTCATATTGAAAATTTTAACATCGCAAAGAATAAATCAATAGTTTTACTTAGCAATGCTGGCAATTTATATAGATCATAACAACAGCTCCCCAATTATCGGGTGAGGTCGAAAAAATATCCAACTCAATAGCTAATAAAGCTCTATCATGGTTACGACATGGTATGTGCCATATAACTTTAAATTGCAATATTAAATGAACAATTGCCTATGAAATCATGCACGTAGCCTGGAAAAACAATGAAACTTACAATCAGGTACATGATATGTGAGGAGGGAAACATATGCCAAAAGAGCTGAATGTTATGCTCTGGACAAATACACATGAGGAACATGGCCTTCGGTTGGCACATTATTAAGTAGGAAGACAGTACATGCACCTAGACACAAAAAACAAAGAAATCACAGCTTAAGTTAGTTGTGCAAACAAATCGTTGCTGATTCTTAATTTTTGGACAACCAAAAGACCAAAATGTATAAAACAGAATATGAGAACAAGCATATGCATGATAGCATTCTAAACATTCATATATTGTGTCTAATATCAGGTTCCCATGATAAACATGATTAGATTAGTACATCTCTTATCCAAACATGTGCATCACACAAGCCGCCCCATATTTCTGAACCATTAAATGGACATGCAAAAGATAAGTGATCAAATCCAAAGGTGTGCATCACACATGCAGACCCGTAATTGTGAACTGATCATATTGAAAAATAGCTAGTGTGCCATCTCAAGTTGATATTGTCGATTGGGGCAAAATTTCATAACAAATACGAAATTATTGAGTAAACAACAGTGCAAAGATATGACATAGATTAATCTTACCCTGCAGGTTTTCTCAAATACATCTAGTCATAGATAAAAGAAAAGAATCTGCACAAAAACACATGAAAAATTCTGGGTATTAAATAGAGTGAGAGAGAAAGAGGAGGTAGATGGTTAGCACGTACCCCTCCATTGAATCTAAAGAAGGATGAAAATGTGCAGCAGCAGGGACACCAGCTGTGGACGTAAACCACCTGCCCAGATCGTCTGCCGATGATTCAACTGCACGTTTCCCACACAAAAATTAATCAGAAATCAATGGAAAATTTTGCCAAAAATGTTCAATGAAGGAAGGAAAATCTCACAGCCTCACACTCTCCCCCAGCACAGCGGCGGTGAGGAGGACCGTCCTGAACGACAAATCCATGGTGGCTCCCTTCGCTCGTTGTTCTCGTCAGCTAGGAAGCCCTCGTCCTCCTACGGTTAGCTAGGGAGGAAGAGGATGAGAAAGTGCAGAAAATAGGAGAAAGATAGGGGCTGTCAGCCGGTGAATCGGTGGCGCCGTACCTCGGCATGTCGTCCGCGTTTCCATCTTTGCACCGAGAGCAGCGGCGACGGCCGGAGCACCAGCGCATGCTTTGCGGCCCGTGCGTTGCGAGGAGAGGACGACCGCCGCCTCCTCCATATCTCTGCATCTTGGCGAAGATGGCGGCGGCGAAGATGGCGGCGGCGTGACCGGCTGTACGTGCCTCCTTGTTCTTCCCTCCGGCGTGGAAGAGAAGATGCGGGACGAGCAGAGGAGGGCGGCGGCGGCGGCGGAAAGGAGACGCGAGTGTGGGGAGGCGGCTAGGGTTTCACCGCGGGGTTGAGTTTTTATACCACACCGTGAAAAACGACCAACGGCCGAGATGCGCTGTGAGGAGAAGATCGAACGGTCAGAATGCGCTGAGCTCTGAGGAGCCTCCCAAAGGTCTCGGTGTTTACCTCTTTAGATTGGTTTTTTCTTCATGAACATGCAAGATAGGTGTCTCCTGTATTATAAGACTAGTAACTGTGCACGTGCAATGCACGTGTAACCTTAAATATATATATATATATATATAATTATATATATTCGCCGAGTCTAAAGCATGAATAGAGATTGAATCAATTGCGCCATACAATCATATAATTTAGTATGATGTACTACTTAAATATGGACCAATACAAATTAAATACATTTGCTAGTGTAAGATTTCATAGAAGTGCAAATCATCCTGATAGTAGTTCATGCTATTGTAGACTGTCCTAAAAAAACAGATTGAAGTAGTGATGAAGCCAAATTAGAATGACGTGGATGCTGGCCCTTTTTAAAATGGCAGGAAAAAATAATGTGAAATATAAATTAGTATTTGATCATGAATCACCCCTACAAATACCAACACAATATTGGATTCACAACTCAGAGTTATCTGACATATGCGCAATGCACATAATATGTATCAAACGGCATACAATGTAAATGCTTCAAAATGTAATCTTAACTAAATCTGAATCCTTTTATGATTTTTTTTTTGTTCTATTGAATTTCAAGACAACGATCTACTAAAAGCATGAGTACAGTAGCAACATATTTGAGGTCAAACATGAAACAAAAAAATGAGAACCAAAAGTTAAACCGGTAGGAATAGTAATACCTAACGTTGTGATAATGTAAGACAACCAAAACATCCGTTTACAAAAATCAAATTCAAAGTATAAGCGGAATATTTTGGTTCTTTGTGACCCACACAAAACAGTTGTATTTTGTCATCGAAAAATGTTTTGATAACTTAGAATTAACCGTACCACCATTAGGCCACAAATATACAGAGTTTAGTTCAGCTTTCCTTGACAGTTATGCGCATTTAAAAGGAAAAACAGGATCTTCAGTTTTTCATTAAAAAAAAATCCTCACCTCGTGAACTGAAAGAAAGCTTTTTAAAGAGCAGAACCTGCAAGCAAACAATCAATGAATAAAGAACATATTCTCACCGGTAAGAGCAAAATCACATAATATGACACGTGAATTCATAGCAACCGAAATGTACAGATTATGATACAGGGAGGTGGGAGGTCACCCACGGAGTTCTGAACTTCGTCCTTAACTAACGATGTAGAAGGTGTTCTGAACGTGGGTAAGGGGCCTGATCTCATTGACCACCGTAGCAGATCTAGATTTGGAGTCACTCCATGCCTGGATTCGAAGGAGAAAGGAGGTGAGCGATGGAGGGGACAGGTGATACCAGTTGTGACCGGAGCCGTGATTTCTAGGTGATGGCGAGGGAGATGATCGAAGATCACACAAATGAGCGCCGCAGGTGTTGCCGAACGGCGCGAGACGTTGGTCTCCCTTCATCCCGCGTGCTAGATGCTCGAACGTGCCTTCACCGCCGCTCATGGAGGGCGGCGGGATGGAGGGTACCTTCGTGGTGGTGGCGGCGACCTGCAGGGAGGAGGTTGCGGCGGCGGGGATGGAGGTTGCGGCCGCGGGGATGAAGGGCGCGACCTGCGGGGATGGAGGGCGCGCCGGCGCTGATGGAGGTCGTCGGCGGCAGATGGAGAGAGCAGCCGGCGCTGATGGAAGGATGCGGTGAGTTTATTGCGTGATTAGCGGGGAGGTTTGTTTTACTTACGGATTAGCGAAGCGGTAAGCTGCGGATGAGTTCCGTGGTCAGTCCGTAGTCAGCTCGATAATAAGCGTTGGATCAACTCTTTTGTGGTTGGGATGATTTGGATCACCCCTCTCTCTCCCTTTTTATATTAGTGGTGATGGTGATAGAAGAAAGAGAGATTTGATACAAAGCCACCGAATTGGCTGCTTGATTTAACACTTGGTATTTTGTCTTAATGATTCTCTGGAAAAGTAAGACTGATTCTTTGACCATGAATATTGAAAAATTCTAGAAGCCTTTAATAATACTATAGGGCAAAGAGCATATATCTTATGCATATAAAAACTATGTGGGAAAGAAGTCATGGACGTGGATGGAATGGTTTCTCTTTACGATGCCTTCTTTATTCTCCCATAAACAAAAACCACAAACTCTTGCAAGCGAAGAAAACCTTCTACATGGTTCACATGTTTCATGGATCGGGGAGCTCCATGTACTCGGATTCCATATCAAATCATACGGTTAAAGTTAGGTATCACAAAAAAGTTAGAGCCACAGTTCCGCCACTTCTTACCAAATATTCTTGTAACTGTTACTATGACAGAGATATCACATGATATGTGAAGTTTATAGGTGTCACTGTGTTGGCGACGTGTAGACATGAGAGAACCTTCGTTGTTCTAGCGTTTACGGTGCTAGCTACCCTCGTATATTCTCTTCCAATCCATACTCTTTCCACCTCAAAATATGTTGCGTATTGGGTTTCGTTAGGACAAGCCGTTAACCAACAATTACACAATATTTTTATATGAAATATTTATGATACTCCCTCCGACCCGAATTAATGGGCGGACTGTGTTTTTTTTACACAAACCCCCCACCAGTTCGAAAAGATTTGTAATCAAGTCCTTCCGCAGCTCCACCTCGCGTCGCGGAGAGAGCGAGTCAGCCTCCGCAGCTCGCGTCCGCAGCTCAACCGCCGCCGGCCGCTGTGTCCTCGTCGCCGCCGCCCCTCGAATAGAGCGATGAAAAAATAGAGCGAGAGCAGCGACTCCCAAGAATTCAAGATTTGCGCCCTCCCGCCCGGATCCCGGCAATGGACGCGGCACCGGCGGCGGCGAGCGCGCGCGGCGGGCCGCCCGGCCCACTTCCCCGTCACGTCTCCGCACCAAGCCGCGGGGCTCGAGGAGGAGACCTGCGCCGCGACGCCCAACAGGCCGACCTCCCCGTCCGCCACCACCACATCCCCGCCGACGCCATGGACCCGCGCGTCTGGTCCGCCCTCCCGGACGACCTCCTGGTCGAGATCCTCGCCCGCATCCCGCCCTTCCTCCTCTCCCGCCGCTGGGGCGCCCTCCTCCGCACCGGCGGAACAGGCGACCCATCCTTCCTCGCCGCGCACGCCGCCGCGCCCTCGCACGGGCCCTGCCTCCTAACTCAACGGGGCAAGTGCGGCGCGCTCAGCCTGCCGCTCCACGCGCGGTACCGGCTCCCCGTCGCCTTCCTCCCCGCCTGGGACCGCTGGCTCGTCGGCTCCTCGGGGGGCCTCGTCTGCCTCTCCGGCCACGACAGGCCCGCGTTCCGCACCGTCGTCTGCAACCCGCTCACGCAGGCCTGGCGGGCGCTCCCGGAGATGCGCCACAACCAGCAGCGCCAGCTCGTGCTCGCCGTCGACAGGAAGCGCCGCTCGTTCAAGGTCATCGCTGTACGGGGACAAGACGCTCCCCAGCGATGTATGGGGACAAAATCCCCATCTTTCCTTCCACGAATGCGCCGCTCGTCGCCCGATTGAGCCCTGCCAGTGCTCCTCGCCGCCCGCCCCAGATCCGCCCATGGCGCCCGCGGCGGTGGCGGCGGCCAAGGGAGCCGAGCAGCAGATCGTGGCGGCGGCCGCGGTGGACACGGAGCCGGCGGCGGCGGGTGTGAAGAAGGGTGGCGGCGGGAGGAGGGGCCGGCGTGAGATGCGGCGGATCGAGGACGCCACCAGCCGTCAGGTGACCTTCTCGAAGCGCCGGAGCGGGCTGCTGAAGAAGGCGTTCGAGCTGGGTGTGGTCTGGTCGGAGCTGCGGGTGGAAAGGGGAGGGAAGGGGCTGACGCGCCGCCGCTGCCGTCGGAGAGGCTGGTGGGAGGACGTTTCACTTCAGGTGAAAAAGTGCAGGTTTTTTTTTGCAAAACAACCACCGCGAACAGTAATTCGGATCGGAGGGAGTACAAGATTATAGCGATAAATAAGTACTTTGGGATATGAATCTATGAACTCAACAAATTTCACATAACTTACACATCAATAATAGAGTAACTATTGGTCAAAGACTTATCCTAATGAAACCTAATACACAATGTATTTTAAGACGGAGGGAGTAATAACCAATTAATTTAGCATAAGAAAACCAATACCTTTAAATCAGATCACATTTGGAGCGTACAAATTAGAAATGGGCTGAGTTTTTGTAAGTCTCAGTTGATCAGGAAAATTGCAACTTTTGTTAGGAGAAAAATGCAACTTGCAATATTCACTAGGAAGGAGTTGCATGCATCGAGGGAGATTTAAAATATACCAATCAATTGAGATCGAGATACCTCTTAGAAAGAACATATCAACTGAGATATACAATTGTGCTTCTTATAAATTCATATTTGTATATATCCGTTCAAGTTTGTTTCGGAATTGTTCTGTTCCTAGAAAATATGACCTCTCATAGTTCCACACTTCTTGGGACTTGTGAATTTGTGATAAAACTCTTACGTACAAACCATGGAGGTAAACCATATAATTAGGCAAGCTAGGAAGTGAGATATATTTCTTTATGGTGTTTTGTTTCGAAGACGATACCTATGCATGTATATTTATTCTTTTTGTCTCTTTTTCTAACTTTTGTGTTGGTGTGTGCTTGGACATGTGCATCCTTGATGCTTTGTCATCTGTGTTGTTACTGCGGTCCGCTTTAATTATTTGTATCATTTTGACGATTTAATAAAATTATCCATTTCCAATAAAAACTGCTAGAACATCCATGTTTGTCAAATTTATTTTCTATGCTCCCAAACATATTGTTAGAAGAGGGAAGAAACTCATTTTTTATAATGTTTTCACCTCCAGGGCAGAAGGCAAGAAACTCAATTTTGACACTGCGCCTTCTTCGTGCACAACTATGGGCGCGTTTGGTAGCCTGCATGGGCATCTCGTTTTCTTGGGGGCATGCCCTGGAGAGCATGGCCACGGAAAAACGGCCGGGAGCCATGTTGTTGATCAAGTTTGGTAGCCTGCAGCCGGGTTAGTCGCATGGGATGACAAAACATGAGCCCTTTGTTTGGTTCGATCTAATCTGGGCTCTTCGGCTGCGCTTAAACAAAGTGCCATTGTTTGGTTGCTTGCAAGCAGCCTGCTACGGTTACCACAGTTCAAACATGGTGAGATTACCATGCCATGATCATACACGATGATCATACACTAGAACAGAAGGAGTTTCACAATCACCACAACTAGGACGATGATTATGAAGTCCTTCATCCTAGAACCTACCACTTGATTATCCACGTTAGGTATGGCCTGAGCAATGACCTGATGTTCTATCAGGTCCTGATCTCCAAGGGGGATGGTATTCAGATAGTTCATGTAGTTCGCCTGAGCCTCTTGCAAAGTCTCGAACCCTTGATAGCTGTTGTTGGAGAACCCTGCCACCTGTTCTTGGCAGCTCCGCCAAGAATTGTACACTCCTGGAATCCTTCCCCTGTATACAACGTACCAGTTCATCTGCAAAGGACACAAGGATGAAGGATAGATCATATCATCATAAGTAGACACATGAACAACATCAACAGAAGCTTAAGAACGCGTCTCTAACATAGAACTACTGCAGCATGCATGATACTTACAAAAGTAGGATCACAAGTTCATCCTACACCTATGGTGTTTGATGTCTACGTATGCTTCTATTCTTGTAGACAGTGTTGGGCCTCCAAGAGCAGAGGTTTGTAGAACAGCAGCAAGTTTCACTTAAGTGAATCACCCAAGGTTTATCGAACTCAGGGAGGTAGAGGTCAAAAATATTCCTCTCAAGCAACCCTGCAATTAAGATACAAGAAGTCTCTTGTGTCCCCAACACACCCAATACACTTGTCAGATGTATAGGTGCACTAGTTCGGCGAAGAGATAGTGAAATACAAGTGATAGGGATGATTATAAGTAGTAACTGCAATCTGAAATAAAGATGGCAGCAAGCAAACATGTAGCAGAACTTGTTGTAAACGGTGTTTCAATGCTTAGAAACAAGGCCTAGGGATCATACTTTCACTAGTGGTACCTCCCAACATATTAGCACAACTGAATGCAAGTAAATGATACTCGGGATTATTCTCCTTCTTGATAACACAAGAGTACTATGTGTAGGGCTGCAAAAGCACTCCTCAAAGTCTGAGTAAACAAACACCACAATTCTCAAGAACAAGCCATGATAAATATCTAAATTATTCATAGAGTCACACACAAGTACCCACACTGTCACCTTGATACCGTGTTGTCACAATGACTCCGGGAACTAGATACAATCAATTGAGTAGCATAAACATTACATATGAATTCAGCGATACTAGCAATACTCATGATCACATAAAGATCACACCATGGGAGAGAGAGATAAACCACATAGCTACCGGTAGAGCCCTCTGGTGGCTCTAGGTTAATAGTGCCAGAAACAATTGCTTGTACGTCACACGTCAGTTGGGAACCCCAAGAGGAAGGTATGATGAGTGCAGCAGTAAGTTTTCCCTCAGTATGAAACCAAGGTTTAATCGACCAGTAGGAAAACGAGGTTTGCTTCGAAGGTGTTGGTGAAGGAGTGTAGTGCGGCGCAACACCAGGGATTCCGGTGCCAACGTGGAACCTGCACAACACAATCAAATTACTTTGCCCCAACTTAACAGTGAGGTTGTCAATCTCACCGGCTTGCTGAAAACAAAGGGTTAAACGTATCGAATGGAAAATGATGTTTGTTTGCATAAAACAGTAGAGAACAATGATTGCAGTAGATTGTATTTCAGATGTAAAAGAATGGACCGGGGTCCACAGTTCACTAGTGGTGTCTCTCCAATAAGATAACTAACATGCTGGGTAAACAAATTACAGCTGGGCAATTGACAATTGATAAGTGCATATAACATGCATGTGTGAGCTGTGGTGTCTACTATGAGATTCATTTGGGCATTACGACAAAGTACATAGACCGCTATCCAGCATGCATCTATGCCTAAATAGTCCACTTTCCGGTTAACATCCGTACCCCTTCCAGTATTAAGTTGCAAGCAACAGACAATTGCATTAAGTAATGTGCGTAATGTAAACAATACATTCATCCTTGAATAAAGCATTGCTGTTTTACCCCTAGTGGCAACAACACATCTACAACCTTAGAACTTGCTGTCACTATCCCAGGTTAAATAGAGGTTGAACCCAACTATCATGCATAAATACCCCCTCTTGGAGTTACAAGTATTCACGTGGCCAAGGCTTCAACAAGTAACGGAGAGCATGCAAGATCACAAATGACATAGACATGATAATATAATATTCAGCTCCACATAGGTATCAATATAAGTCAGATCCCAGCAAACACAACATGTAGCATTACAATAAGATGATCTTGATCATGATAGGCAGCTCACAAGATCTAAACATGATGGCACAAGTGGAGAAGACAACCATCTAGCTACTGCTATGGACCCATAGTCCAAGGATGAACTACTCACGCATCACTCCGGAGGCGGGCATGGCGATGTAGAGCCCTCCGGTGATGATTCCCCTCTCCGGCAGGGTGCCGGGAAGAGCTTCAGAACCCCCCGAGTTAGGGTTGACGACGGCGGCGGCAGCGAATATGTTCTGGATGAAAGGCTCGGTGTTTTAGGGTTTTCGCGTCTCGGGGAATAAATAGGCGAAGGGGCGATGTCGGCGGACCCCCGAGGGGCCCAAACCACCAGGCGCGGCGGGTGGGCCCGCGCCAGGTGGTTTGGCCACCTCGTGGCTCTCTTCGTCTCTCCTTCGGACTCCGTGTACGTGCTGGAAAAATAGGGACTGGCCTTTTGTTTCGTGCAATTCCGAGAATATTTCCAGAAGTAACTTTCTGAAACCAAAAACAGCAGAAAACAGGGAACTGGCACTGTGGCATCTTGTTAATAGGTTAGTCCCAGAAAATGCATAAAAGTGATACGAAGTGTATATAAAACATGTAGCAAATGGTATAATATAAGCATGGAACAGCAGAAATTATGGATACGTTGGAGACGTATCAAGCATCCCCAAGCTTAGTTCTACTCGTCCTCGAGTAGGTAAAACGATAACAACAAATAATTTCTGAGGAGACATGCTTTCACACAATCTTGATCAATATATTGCAAGGCTCATGTCATGAATGAAGTGACTCAAAGCAATGATCTATAGTTTGCTAACAAATAGATAAAGAGTAAACAATGAATCATATAAGCAAAAACTTTTCATGAATAGTACTTTCAAGACAAGCATCAAAAAGTTTTGCATAAGAGGTAACTCATAAAGCAATAGATTCAAAGTAAAAGGCATTGAAGCAACACAAAGGATGATTAAGTTTCAGCATTTGCTTTCAACTTGTAACATGTATATCTCATGGATAGTTGTCAACATAAAGCAATATAACAAGTGCAATAAGTAAATATGTAAGAATCAATGCACACAAAGTTGACACAAGTGTTTGCTTCTAAGATAGAAAGGAGTAGGTAAACTGACTCAACATAAAGTAAAAGATAGGCCCTTCGCAGAGGGAAGCAGGGATTAAATCATGTGCTAGAGCTTTTTAAGTTTTCGAAAGCATATAGAGAGCACAAAATAAGTATTTGAGAGGTGTTTGTTGTTGTCAACGAATGGTAGTGGGCACTCTAACCCCCTTGTCAACCAGACTTTCAAAGAGCGGCTCCCATGAAGGACGTTATCTCTACCAGCAAGGTAGATCATCCCTCTTCTCTTTTGTTTACACATGTATTTTAGTTTCTTTATAGATGACACTCCTCCCAACCTTTTGCTTACACAAGCCATGGCTAACCGAATCCTCGGGTGCCTTCCAACATTCACATACCATGGAGGAGTGTCTATTGCAAAATTAAGTTGCTTACTGATAAATCAGGGCAAAACATGTGAAGAGAATTATTAATGAAAGTTGTAATTAATTGGGGCTGGGCACCCCGTTGCCAGCTCTTTTTGCAAATTATTGGATAAGCGGATGTATATGCCACTAGTCCAGGTGAAAGTCTGTCAGAAGTAAATGACAAGATTGAAAGATAAAACACCACATACTTCCTCATGAGCTATAAAACATTGACACAAATAAGGAGTAATAAAGTTTTGAATAGTTTAAAGGTAGCACATGAAATATTTACTTGGAATGGCAGGAAATACCACATAGTAGGTAGGTATGGTGGACACAAATGGCATGGGTTTTGGCTCAAGTTTTGGATGCACGAGAAGCATTCCCTCTCAGTACAGAGTTTAGGCTAGCAAGGTTGTTTGAAGCAAACACAAGTATAAACCGGTACAGCAAGAATCACATAAAAACATATTGCAAGTATTATAAGACTCTACACTGTCTTCCTTGTTGCTCAAACATTTTACCAGAAAATATCTAGACCTTAGAGAGAACAAATATGCATCCCAAGTCTCAACAAGCTCTACGGTAGTTCTCCACTACTAGGCTTTAACTACATGATGCAAGAGCTTAAACATGATCTACTTGAGAGCTCAAAACAATTGCAAAGCATCAAATCAAAACAAGACAATGATCTACAAGAATGCATATGTCTTTTCCAATACCAACTACTACATGTAGCATTTTCTTTCTTCCAAACAAACACCAATAATTTATTTAAACATAAACTCTCCAAATGATAATATAATGCAGCAAGAGAGTATTTATAAACAAGTGCTAACAGCTCGAAGAGATGCATGAAAAACAGGAGCTAAAAGCACTGCAGTAGCTAGTTAAGAATACTCAACAAATATAAGTGAAGAACATGAGTATTCACATGAAAAAGCGGAGCGTGTCTCTCTCCCACACAAGGATTGCTAGGATCCGAATTTATTCAAACAAAAACAAAAATAAAAACACACAGACGCTCCAAGTAAAGCGCATAAGATGTGAAAGAATTAAAATATAGTTTCACTAGAGATGACCTGATAAGTTTGTTGATGAAGAAGGGGATGCCTTGGGCATCCCCAAGCTTAGACGCTTGAGTCTCTCTGAATATGGTTGGGATGAACCACGGGGGCATCCCCAAGCTTAGGCTTTTCACTCTTCTTGATCACATAATATCACCCTTCTCGCTTGATCCTTGAAAACTTCCTTCACACCAAACTCAAGACAGTTCTCATTAGAGGGTTAGTGCATAATCAAAAATTCTCATATTCTGTAATGATACAATCAATCCCAAAGCTTCTGGACATTAGCTACAGCCACCAATGCTTTGTGGAGCAAAGAAATCCACACAAACACAGTAAAAGAGCGAATGCAAAACAAAAGGCAGAATCTGTCAAAAACAGAACAGTCTGGAATGACGAATTTTTTCGAGGCACTTAAGTTGCTCAGATGGATCTGGCCTAAAATAATGAAAGTTGCGTACATATCTCAGGAATATGCGTGATTTTTCTCAGAATTTTTTGAATTTTCTACAGGGAGATAAGCTCAAATCCGTGACAGCTAAAAATCTGTCACTGCGCAGAAATCCAAATCTTGCATCAACTTTCAATATAGAACTTTACTTGGCACAACATTGCGATAAAATAAAGATACAAAGGAGTTGCTACAGAAGTAACAAAACTCCTTGACTCAAAGAAAACAAAAATAACAGCAAATAAAAACGATGGGTTGTCTCCCATAAGCGCTTTTCTTTAACGCCTTTCAGCTAGGCGCAGAAAGTGAAAATCAAGTGTTGTCAAGAGAAGAAGCATCAACATCATAACTTGCTCTAACAATAGAGTCAAAAGGTAACTTCATTCTCTTCCTAGGGAAGTGTTCCATACCTTTCTTGAGAGGAAATTGGTACCTTATATTACCTTCTTTCATATCAATGATGGCACCAACAGTTCGAAGAAAAGGTCTTCCCAAAACAATAGGACAAGATGCATTGCATTCAATATCCATAACAATAAAATCAACGGGGACAAGGTTATTTTTACGTAATAAAAACATCATTAACTCGCCCCAAAGGTTTCTTCATAGCATTATCAGCGAGAAAAACATCCAAATAACAATGTTCCAAAGGTGGCAAATCAAGAATATCATAAAGCTTCTTGGGCAAAACTGAAACACTTGCACCAAGATCACACAAGGCATTGCAATAAAAATCATTCACCTTTACCTTAATGATGGGTTCCCAACCATCTTCTAATTTCCTAGGAATAGAAGCTTTAAGTTTCAACTTCTCCTCCCTAGCTTGCAAAAGAGCATTTGTAATATGCTTTGTAAAAGCCAAATTAATAGTGCTAGCATTGGGACTTCTAGCTAATTTTTGCAAGAACATAATAACTTCAGAGATGTTACAATCATCAAAATCAAAATCATTATTGTCAATGGTGGTGGAACCATTGTCTCCAATAGTTTGAAAAATTTCAGCACTTTTATCAGAAAAAGTTTCAGCAGTTTTAGGCAATTTCAAACGCTTTGCAGAAGTAGTAGAGACATTACAACACCAATAACATTACCATCAATAGTAGGAGGTTTACTAGCATGTGAAACATTAGCATTACTAGTGGTGGTGATAGTACAAACTCTAACTATACTATTCTCTTTTTCAAGTTCTTCCTCTTTTTCCCACCTAGCATGCAATTCAGCCAACATCCTAATATTATTATCAATTCGAACTTGGATGGCATTTGCTGTAGCAAATGACTTAATATCTTTAACTTCATTAGGCATAACTTTCAGTTTTAGAATTTCAACATCATGAGCAAGACTATCAACTTTAGAGACAAGATCATCAATTTTTTCAAACTTTTCCTCAACAGTTTTATTGAAAGCTTTTTGTGTGCTAATAAATTCTTTAAGCATAGCTTCAAGATCAGAGGACACACTTCTATTGTTGCTGTAGGAATTACCATAAGAATTGCCATAACCATTTGAAGGATAAGGCTTATAATTGTTGCTACCAAAATTATTCCTATAAGCATTGTTGTTGAAGTTGTTGTTTTTAATGAAGTTTACATCAACATGCTCTTCTTGAGCAACCAATGAAGCTAAAGGAACATTATTAGGATCAACATGAGATCTACCATTCACAAGCATAGACATAATAGCATCAATCTTATCACTCAAAGAGGAGGTTTCTTCAACAGAATTTACCTTCTTACCTTGAGGAGCTCTTTCGGTGTGCCATTCGGAATAGTTGATCATCATATCATCAAGTAGCTTTGTTGCTGCACCTAAAGTGATGGACATAAAGGTTCCTCCAGAGGCTGAATCCAATAAGTTCCTTGAGGAAAAATTTAATCCTGCATAAAAGGTTTGGATGATCATCCAAGTAGTCAGTCCATGAGTGGGACAATTCTTCACCAAAGATTTCATTCTTTCCCAAGCTTGAGCAACATGTTCATTATCAAGTTGTTTAAAATTCATAATGCTACTTCTCAAGGATATAATCTTAGCAGGAGGATAATATTTCCCTATGAAAGCATCTTTGCATTTTGTCCAAGAATTAATACTATTTCTAGGCAAAGAAAGCAACCATTCTTTAGCTCTTCCTCTCAAGGAGAAAGGAAAAAGTTTCAGTTTTATAATATCCCCATCCATATCCTTATACTTTTGCATTTCACAAAGTTCAACAAAGTTATTAAGATGGGCAGCAGCATCATCAGTACTAACACCAGAAAATTGCTCTTTCATAACAAGATTTAATAGAGCAGGTTTAATTTCATAAAATTCTGCTGTAGAAGCAGGTGGAGCAATAGGAGTGCATATGAAATCATTGTTGTTTGTGCTAGTGAAGTCACACAACTTAGTGTTCTCAGGAGTACTCATTTTGAAAAACAAAATCAAACGAATTAAACAAGTAACTAATTTTTTTGTGTTTTTGATAAAGAGAGCAAACAAATAAAAATAAACTAAGCAAGACAAATAACAAAGTAAAGAGATTGGGTGTGAGAGACTCCCCTTGCAGAAGCAATTCGTTTTCCCCGGCAACGGCGCCAGAAAACGTGTTGGTGGCTCTAGGTTAATAGTGCCAGAAACAATGCTTGTACGTCACACGTCAGTTGGGAACCCCAAGAGGAAGGTATGATGAGTGCAGCAGTAAGTTTTCCCTCAGTATGAAACCAAGGTTTAATCGACCAGTAGGAAAACGAGGTTTGCTTCGAAGGTGTTGGTGAAGGAGTGTAGTGCGGCGCAACACCAGGGATTCCGGTGCCAACGTGGAACCTGCACAACACAATCAAATTACTTTGCCCCAACTTAACAGTGAGGTTGTCAATCTCACCGGCTTGCTGAAAACAAAGGGTTAAACGTATCGAATGGAAATGATGTTTGTTTGCATAAAACAGTAGAGAACAATGATTGCAGTAGATTGTATTTCAGATGTAAAAGAATGGACCGGGGTCCACAGTTCACTAGTGGTGTCTCTCCAATAAGATAACTAACATGCTGGGTAAACAAATTACAGCTGGGCAATTGACAATTGATAAGTGCATATAACATGCATGTGTGAGCTGTGGTGTCTACTATGAGATTCATTTGGGCATTACGACAAAGTACATAGACCGCTATCCAGCATGCATCTATGCCTAAATAGTCCACTTTCCGGTTAACATCCGTACCCCTTCCAGTATTAAGTTGCAAGCAACAGACAATTGCATTAAGTAATGTGCGTAATGTAAACAATACATTCATCCTTGAATAAAGCATTGCTGTTTTACCCCTAGTGGCAACAACACATCTACAACCTTAGAACTTGCTGTCACTATCCCAGGTTAAATAGAGGTTGAACCCAACTATCATGCATAAATACCCCCTCTTGGAGTTACAAGTATTCACGTGGCCAAGGCTTCAACAAGTAACGGAGAGCATGCAAGATCACAAATGACATAGACATGATAATATAATATTCAGCTCCACATAGGTATCAATATAAGTCAGATCCCAGCAAACACAACATGTAGCATTACAATAAGATGATCTTGATCATGATAGGCAGCTCACAAGATCTAAACATGATGGCACAAGTGGAGAAGACAACCATCTAGCTACTGCTATGGACCCATAGTCCAAGGATGAACTACTCACGCATCACTCCGGAGGCGGGCATGGCGATGTAGAGCCCTCCGGTGATGATTCCCCTCTCCGGCAGGGTGCCGGGAAGAGCTTCAGAACCCCCCGAGTTAGGGTTGACGACGGCGGCGGCAGCGAATATGTTCTGGATGAAAGGCTCGGTGTTTTAGGGTTTTCGCGTCTCGGGGAATAAATAGGCGAAGGGGCGATGTCGGCGGACCCCCGAGGGGCCCAAACACACCAGGCGCGGCGGTGGGCCCGCGCCCAGGTGGTTTGGCCACCTCGTGGCTCTCTTCGTCTCTCCTTCGGACTCCGTGTACGTGCTGGAAAAATAGGGACTGGCCTTTTGTTTCGTGCAATTCCGAGAATATTTCCAGAAGTAACTTTCTGAAACCAAAAACAGCAGAAAACAGGGAACTGGCACTGTGGCATCTTGTTAATAGGTTAGTCCCAGAAAATGCATAAAAGTGATACGAAGTGTATATAAAACATGTAGCAAATGGTATAATATAAGCATGGAACAGCAGAAATTATGGATACGTTGGAGACGTATCACCCTCAGCCTCGGGGGAGACTACTCACACATGGTCATGGTGAGCACACTTGATGGAGAGGTTGATGAAGAGGTGCAGCCCGGAGAGGAGACGGCGGCCCGCTGCAGCCACGGCGCGGCGGCGGCGCTGGAGATGGCGATGGAGTCGATGGAGATGGCTCCGGGGGCACTTCCCCGTCCCGACGGCGTGCCGGAACAGAGATTCTGTCCCCCGAAACTTGTCGTCGATGGCGGCGGCGCTGCGGAACTCTTCGTGGAGTATGATAGGATATTCTAGGGTTTTCGCGTCGGGGGGAACTTATAGGCGAAGGGGCAGCGTCGGTGGAGGCCCGAGGGGCCCACCTCATAGGTCGGCGCGGTTACTGTTCATCCCGCGCGAGCAGGTGGTTTGGGAACCTCGGTGCCCCCCTTCGTCTCTCCTTCGGACTCCGTGTACGTGTTGGAAAAATAGGGACTTCGGTCTTTGTTTCGTGCAATTCCGAGAATATTCGCAGAACAACTTTTCTGGAACCAAAAACAGCAGAAAAACAGGAACTGGCACTGCGGCATCTTGTTAATAGGTTAGTCCCGGAAAATGCATAAAAATGATATAAGTGTATATAAAACATGTAGCAATTGGTATAAAATAAGCATGGAACATCAGAAATTATAGATACGTTGGAGACGTATCAGTGTTACACCTACCACCACATCAAAAAGTGGGTGTCATCCTACCACCAGCACCACCAACAAGTTTACCATCATCTGAGGGGTTAGTATATACCACCTCATCAAAATATACAGGCCATAAGAGTAGTTTGTAAGCCCTAGCTAAGCCAATATATACATCGACATCGTCAGTTCAACTTCTTCATGCATCTGCTGCTGCCACCCCTCCCCACCTCGCCAGTGCGAGATCACTCGTTGTAGTACTTGCCCATGAAGTTCCTCAGCCAGAGGGTCCTGTGCTGCTCTGCCATGCCGACGAAGTTCACACCCTGTGCCTTGTGGTCGACGAGGTGGCCGAGAGCCACCATCAGAGCCTCCTCAGTGAACCCAACAGAGTCCATGACGGCATTGTACAGGTCAGGGTGCTTGTCCGTCGGCTTGCTCTCCCTAATGGCCTGGGCAACCTCCTTCACAGCTTCAGTCATGCTGACAAAGGCCTGGATCTCCTCCTCAGCAAGGGCACCTCTCTTCCTCTTCAGTCCATGGGCGTGGCTATGTGTATCCCCCTTCCTGCCCGGAGGACCATCAAGGATCACGGTGTCAGACTCCTGCGTGTCGGCATCCTCCGAGGAGTGCCAAGGGGATTACCTGACCCCATGGCAAACTTGCCGGTGGCCAAACCAAAGGAGAAGATCGTTTGCATCTGTGGGTAGTTCAGAATAGGCTTGTTAAGAAACTCAGCATCTTTGGGGTGATCCTACGATTGGAAGATGAGTGTGTTAGAGCAGGATGGTTAGTACAAGTTTGAAAAGAACCCACTGTTAGTACAGGTGCTCACCATGATATGGCCCGTGTAGTGTGCGTCCTCCAGGATGATGGTGTGGGTCTCCTCACACACTGAGCGCCGCTCAAATCTCTGAGCTTGCTCACCTGTACCCACCTCAGCATCCACTTCCTCAGGTGGTTGTACACCTGAGTTGAGGTCACCTCTGCCCCACAGTGGGCAAAGAGAGTCTTAGCATAAGCTTTCAGATGCACTTCTTTGAAACCCTTGTCTGTCCTAACCCCTGTCCTGATGAGAGTGGTCATGTGCTTGAGCACGAAGGTTGACATGAAAGGGAGCCATTTCATGGTTGCTTTGGCCTGGGCCTTGTTCTTCGCAATCTGCTGGTTCAACGTCGTAGCTAACGAGCTACAATGTCGTGCACAGCACCGTACGTGCTGTCGGGCATGCCCAAGTCCATCATGGGCTGAGAGTCCTCGACATACGAGCATGGGATTTGGGAGTCCGCAATTGGTACAAGTGACATACTAAAATCCTCGCTCTTCATCTCCTACATCGACCACGATAACACACCTTATGAGCCTACCATGTGTATGAACTAATGAAGTGACATCGAAGACAAGCATGTGTATGAACTAATGAAGTGACATCGAAGCTAACAGATCTAGAGAGCATGGCCACATGTGAGAACCTAGATGGAATCTAACAGATCTACACATCCTAGCTCCTCAGCTACAAGCATGGATCATACAGACATCAGAGCAGACCTCAAACACAGCTCAGATGTAGAACATACTACACGCATGAACACTATGGTAGCCAGGGTTTCGGGACTTACAGCCATGGATGCGGACGAACGAAGACGAGGTCACTCCGTGCCGACGAGGGTGCCGCTGCCGCTCCGCTACTGCCTTCCGATGAAGACTGCCGCGCCGCTTACCTGCGAGCTCCGACTCCGACCGAAGACCTCGAACTGATGAAAATGGTGGACTCCGACCAGCGGTGAGAGTAGAGGTGTATATAGGGAAGGGTTTTGCGCGGGAGGTGACGCAAACTCTCCCGCCGAGTTTTTCGGCTGCACCACGCGAGCTCCCGCCATCTCCAATCGAGCGCCGCGGCTGCAGGCGGGATGGGGAATCTGCACGAGAGGAGAAGAGAGAGAAGAGGAACGGCATGGCTCCCTGGAAACGGCCGATTCGGCCGTTCCCACTGGGCCTGGCCCGAGGGTGCTTTAAGAAGCGCGCTATGCAAGTTTTGGGCTGCAGGCAACCAAACGCGTGGGCTGTCGCGCCTTATATCTCTAGGTGGTGCATGACTGCCCCAGACTTTTCGTCTCCCATGGGTACCATGCATCTTGGAAATGGAATACACCACTCCTGCCACCTACCAATCAAAACGGTTGTGGACACCCGCCTCAACCAGACAACATAACGAGAAAGATGTGCGGCCTATGTAGATCCCACAAGCATATCAACCGTGGCATAAGAACGGTAAAAAGAAATATTTTCTGTGTTCACAATTATAAGATGTTTTAAATATTTCAATGTGGACTATATACATACCAAATTGAGTGAAGATATACTAAAACACATTTTAGATACATGTGTTTCATAAAAAGGTAACACGTATTATAATTACACCAAAAGCATGTTAATTATTTCATGCATTTTTAGTACATTTGATAAGGTGCATTAACCAGCTTCGGCAACCTTAATAATTGATGGCAAAAAGGCCTTAATAATTATACAAACACAAACATACGCTACTCTCGTCAGCAGCAGCACACGATCATCCTTGCTTCGAGCTGCCTCTCCATGTTGAACCTGGCGATGAAGTCTTCAACTCTCTTGTTCAGCTCGTCAGTAGGGAGCAGCCCCGTCGCCTCCTCTTCACGGTCTTCTTCCTCCGTCACCTCTTCAAGCAGTAATTCATCTTCGACTCGCATTCTCAAACCATCACCATCATTATCAACCAGTGAGAAATTTGGTTGCATCTCCTTCACGCCCAAAGCAGTCGATGATGCATCTTCCATTTCACATTGATCTAGCTGCTGCGTGCTCATGCGCACAGCTGCTACGTTAACTCCCATATCTTCTTTGACAATCTCTTCAGCAACGTGGCTCTGTTTGATCGATGGCACGAAAACCGCAAGCTCACGTACCACAACATCTATGTCATCATCCTCACTGCTAGGGATCGATCACCGTTATGCAAGAGCTTCGACTCCGTGGCGAGGAAGAGGACAATGATGTGGAGAAGACGAAGAGGCACTTGGGCGTGACGATCGCCGAAGCAGCAGAAGGGAGCGACACGAAGAGGAAGCTCCTGAGGCAGGAAAACCCGTGCGATACCCAGGTCACCATGGAGAAGAGGACCAGGGCGAGAAGAGCGGCCTTGGAGATGGCCTGGAGCAAGCTTGCGTCCATGGCGGTTTCGTGGCAAAGGGGGTGTGTTACGTTGTGCTCTTGGCTTTGCAATTGCCAAGAGAAGAACAAGCATATGCATGGAAAAACACAAGGAACCTGAAGAGTGCACGGAATTGGGAGCATGCGGGTGAGGGTCTATATATAATTGGGGAGTAGTGGCCGAAAGCATGCTTGTTTTTCCCTCTCCGGCTAAGTTATTCCCCCGTTGAAATCACTCGATTCCTTGCCTATCTTCTTTGCCCACCTTGAAAAAGCAGTGAGATGTGATTGCTTCGTGGTGCTCAGGGAATATGGGCCGAAATGCAAGGTGTCTAGCACGGTGTCTGGAGCACGCGTTCTCACTGGAATTGATTTTCAATGGATGTCATCTAGTAAGCATGTAGGACATGTGTGCGGTGATTCTGTCCTGGAATTGACAAATCAGTTAATAAAAGAAAATTGGGCATTTAGATAGAGAGTATTTGGCACTCAATCTTGTCAATTAGGCCTTGTTCAGCGAATGTTTTGTGCAAAATGGAGGAATCTGTGACTTCATTAGCAAAATCTGTCGGAACGACATGGTCGCATAGACAAATGGCAACATGTGAATTGTGAGAGGAAGGAATCTATATCTCCATTACCACTCAGGTCAAAAGGAAGAAGAATCAAAATTCCTTAACCATGGCATTTAGCAGTAAAGGCATATGCCACAATTCTTCTTTTTAGCTTGGTGCCATCGTGAGTCTTATACACGCAGGAATTCAGCTTTTGGCCTAGTGAGCATGTGTCATATACACTATTATCATTAGCTTCTCTACTGGTGCATCAATTCACTACTCAGAGCCTGAAATGGTGCAATTTACGGTTACTTGTCTCCCCCTATTAAAAGATGGAAAGCATGTAATAATATAAGTACGACTAAAATATCCCAAGAACAATTGACTGCCAATTCAAATGGTCTTTAGTTAGGAAAATCGGCTAAAAAAACTTGTCCAGTTGACCCCAATCATGGTTTTAGTCCAAAGACCCCAATGTATTAATCATGTAGAATTGAGTTGTCCAGTTGACTAGATGAAATTTAGATTAATTACGAATTGTACAAATCGAACCATTTGCATGACAAACAACGAGGCACCACTGTCCTAGGTGCCAACACGCAATTCACAAATGATTTGAGAAGAAAACATTCTTAATCAATTTGAAGGTGATAAATAAATCAACTGGGTACATCACTGCCACGCAACACCTGCCCACGCGTGGCACGCCACTGTTCCTCCATGGCAGCAACGAGCAAGGCTTGAGACACTGGAAGATGCATGCCTTCCATCGTCCCATCAGGGCACGCCCACGGTGCTAGGCATTTAATGTCTCCATTCCCCTTACATGGGAAAACATCACATGTCCTTCCTCCGGCAGCAAAATCGGGCTCACCTAGCAAGAAAATCTCCTCCGAGAACTACGTCTCGCCGACAATACCAAGGAGAAATGGGATCGGGGATTGCGATTTTGGATTGGGTTTCTTAGCTAGTAGTGGGGAGTTGGGATAAGAGGAACCTAAATAATTTAGACGATGTTGTTTTTCAAATGAGTCCACATAAAGTACTCGCAAGGGTTTATGCATCAACTGCCTCACGTCCTCCCTAATGGTGTCATGTACACATCTTTAATGGTCTTCATGCCCGAATGACGAATGATGAGGACTTCCCCAACTTGGTGATCTGCTTGATAATTTTTTGAGTTGGTATACCAAAGTGCACATGTGTACTAACTTGATAGACCACCGATCGTTTAACTCTGAAAAAAAGGAGATCAAAAGTCCTAGCTACTGGCATCACCTGGTGTTGCATGATTCATATTTTCTAAATTTCTACTCCGTAGTAGCCAAGCACAAGCATTCGATCTCTGAAAACGACCCATTCATGAACTGGAATTCGGAGGTTCATTCACTAGATTCTGACAAGCAGTTTTGAGGTTTCATCCAAAAGCCCAAATTGGGACTGCTTGCCTTAGATGTTATTGGTAGAGAGAGGTTGTTGCTACGAGTGTTGCTTGCCTTAGATGTTGCTCTCGGTGGTTGTGTGAGTTCATCCCTATGTTGTTGGTGTGTTGTATTGGTTTCGCCTGGTTTCTTCCACTAATAAACCGAGAACCTTCTTCTTAATTAATTAATTAATGAATAAGGCAAAGAACTGGAATTCGTTTCAAAAAAAAAAAATCCTAGCTAGTGGCATCACCTGATGTTGCTTCATGATTTAGCTTTTCTAATTTCTGGTAGCCAATCACAAGCATTCGATCTCTGAAAACCACCAATTCATGAACTGGAATTTGGAGGTTCATTCTCAAGGTTCTTTATATCTAAAAAAAAAGCAATTTCAGGGTTTCATCCAAAAGCTCAAATTGGGACTGCATACCACTTCCAATGCAAGTCAGTTTTGGAATTGGGCCTCCATTTCCGTAGACCCAATTCTTTCCGTTCGGAGCACGCCCTTCTTTCTCCATGCCCGCCGACGGCGGCGCCGCCCGTCCACCGGCGATTCCACGACGGACCCTTCATCTCCCTACTTCATCGACCGCCCACCCGTACGCGGCCGCCGCCGCTTCCGCGCTCACCTCCCACCGCTCCAAGTCCAAGTGGTCCCACCTCGCCTCCCTCCCGCTCCCCGACCCGCTCCCCGCCTCCGCCCTCCCCGCCGTCCTCCTCCTCCTCCTCCGCCGCCGGCCCCACGTCGCCCTCAGCTTCCACAGCTTCGCGCTCCGCCGCCTCCTCCCCGCCCGCTCCGCTCCCCCGCTGCTCCTCTCCGCCTCCGCCGCCCACGTCGCCGCCGCCTCGCCCCTCCGGCGCGCGGCCATCTCCGTCCCCGCCTCCGCCGCCTGCCACCACTCCCCCTCCCAGATATTCAGCGCCCTCGCCACCACCTACCGCCGCTTCGCGTCCGCCCCCTTCGTCTTCGACCTCCTCCTCCTCGCGTACCTCCGCTCCCGCCGCGACCCCCTCGCCGCCACCTCCATCGCCCGCCGCCTCCTCGCCGCCGGCGCCTGCCCCCTCCCCTCCACCGCCGCGGCCCTCTTCCGCTCCCTCCCCTCCGCCGAGTCCGCGCTCGAGATGTACCACCAAATCTACACACTCCGGGCACAAGAACCAGCCGCGCGCTCCAGCCAACCGCCCAGACCTTCAACTCCCTCCTCCTGGCTCTCTACCGCCGCGGCAAGTCTGAAGATTTCGACATCGCGCTGGACGAAATGGACAGGTATTCTTGCAAGCACAACGTGGGCACATACAACATCTGGATGGCCGCGTACTGCGATGGCATGGAGATTGATAAGGCACGGCGATTGTGGGATGAGATGGTTCAGGGAGGGATCCAGCCAGACGTCACCACATACAACACCATGATTGCTGGGTATTGTGGTGCTGGGGAGGTGGGGATGGCAGAGGAGATGTTCAAGGAGATGGAGATTTCTGGTATTGAGCCAAGTGTTACGACGTTTGAGTGGTTGGTCAGAGGGCATTGTAGGACAGGGGATGTCGATGCTGCGATGCTCGTTCGTGCAGACCTTAGAAGGAGGGGTTTCGCGATGGCTGCGGAGGTTGTCGAGGAGGTGGTTGATAGATTGTGCCAGAAGAACAGAGTTGACGAGGGGTTAGGCATTTTAAGGGCGGAGATAAAAAGGGAAGAGTTCACGCCTAGTCGGGGAAGCTACGAAGCACTGATAAGAGGGTTTTGTGAAAAAGGGGAACTAGAGGTTGCCATGAAACTCCAGGCAGAGATGGCTGGGAAAGGGTTCAATGCTGGTGGTGAGGTATACCATGCTTTTGTCCGTGCTCATGAGAAGACCGAGAACTACGGGATGGTTGAGAGATTGAGGAAAGAAATGTCAGCAATAGGCATTGAGGATGAAATTGGCCTGGACTGTATGCAATGATGTATTGTTTTCTAGCTATGTATGTTGCTGTTCAGGAAACTGGTATGTGCCTCATCCAATATGATCTATTATGCATGAGAATTCAGGCAGGGATGGCTGGGGAGGTATTCAAGACTAGTGCTGAGTTATATTCTGTCGGAAGAGCAGAGTTGAGGAGGGATAGGCATTTTGAGGGCAGAGATGAAAGGGGAAGAGTTCACACCTAGTCGGGGAAGCTAGGAGGCGTAGATAAGGGGGTTTTGTGAAGAAGGGGAAGTGGAGGTGGCCATGAGATTCTAGGCAGAGATGGCTGGGAAGGGATTCAAGGCTGGTGGTAAGGTACACCATGCTTTTCTCCGTGATTATGAGAAGACTGACAACAGCGAGATGGTTGAGAGGTTGAGGAAGGAAATGTCCGTTATAGGCATTGAGGATGAAATTGGCCTGGATTGTATGCAGTGATGTACTTTCTATCTATGGATGTTGTTCAGGAAACTGGTACGTGTCTCATCCAGTATGATCTATTTTTTGCACTGAACCAATATAATTTTTTTGTATTTTTTGTTTTTAGGATATATGCTGTAATGTGCAAAGCATAATAATATTTCTAAGAGCAATCTTGTTATTAATTATACCCAATCCTTGAGAACATATTCTCATGGGTGTAGATCATATTAGGGCCTGTGGACCTTGGGACTACAGCTGGCCAGCTGCAGCACCCTAAGATGGATCCCAGCGGCAGTAACTATCAGCAAGTTATAGGGAAGATATCAATTAGCTACTAGGTGAATTTGGCGCGTCGTCACGCCGTGCCTTTGGTGTAAAATTTGCAAAATAAAGTCGGAAATTTGTTCTTGATAGATAAGTGACTTATAAAATTACTGTTGGGAAACTATGTTTAAAATTTTGTGTTGGAAGTGCTTATGGGGTCGAGAAATTTTAAAAACTTATAATGCACAAATTGCAGTCACAATTTTGATTGACGTTGGCTTAAAGAAAGTGTCACTAAGAAAATACATTTAAAATTTATGTTGAAAATATGAGTGTGGGAAAAGAAATGTATATGCATATTTATATAATTTTTTTTTCATGGTGGGTAGTCTTGAAATTATTGGATGTGTTATATTATATTCTTGAAATTGTCACCAAGAAAATACATTTAAAATTTATGTTGAAAATATGAGTGTGGGAAAGAAATGTATATGCATATATTTTTTTTCACGGTGGATGGTATTGAAATTATTGGATGTGTTATATTATATTCTTATATTTTCGTAAATTTTGACATGTTGTTTGAATTCTATTTGCATGCCGCGCCTTTGGTGTAAAATTTGCAAATTAAAGTCAAAATTTTGTTTTTGGTAGATAATTTTGCAAATTAAAGTCAAAAATTTGTTCTTCGTAGATAGGTGACCTATAAAATTACTGTTGGGAAACTATGTTTAAAAATTTGTGTTGGAAGTGCTTATGGGGTCGAGAAAAATTTAAAACTTATAATGCACAAATTGCAGTTACAATTTTGATTGACGTTGGCTTAAACAAAGTATCACCAAGAAAATAGATCTAAAATTTGTGTTTAAAATATGAGTGTGGGAAAGAAATGTATATATGTATATATATATTTTTCCCACGGTGGATAGTTTTGAAATTATTGGATGTGTTATATGATATTCTTATATTTTCATAATTTTTGACATGTTGTTTGATTTTTTTTTTGCATTTATTAATTGCTCATATTTGAAATGCTTTCAAAATTGTGAAATATTATAATTTTCATTTTGATCGTATGATATAAGTAGGTAACATTTGTTTATTTGAATTTTGTTTGTGTTTGTTGAATGATCACGTTTGAAATGTTTCGAAAATTGTGAAATATTGCAATTTGCATTTTGATCATATGATATAAGTAGGTAACATTTTTTTTGGTTGCTCATGTTGATATGTTTGCCATATTTTTCTTGGTTGTGCGGTAAAATTTAATTTTGGAAACGTTGACATTTAAAAGTTCTTTGAATTTGGAAATTATTATTGAAATTCGAAGGATTAATTGTTCATATTTGGGATGCTTTAAAAAAAATTATGTAGGCAATTTTTTTTAAGTTTAAGCAAGAATGGTTTTATCTTGCTATAATTTTCCTATTTATTATTATAATCAAAGGAATTATATTTTGGTTATGCGTAAATATTAATTAATTTAGCAAATAGTTTAAATCTGGAAATGTACGTAATTGAAAATTTTGAAGTTAAACAAATGTGTTTGTTTGAAAAGTGTTTATTTTTTCAAAAAACATTTATATTGGGATCTTTTTTTTAGAATAAATTATTCTTACTTTATAAAATGAATGTGTTTGAAAGTTGTTATAATTTAAAAATATTCAAATTTAAAATTTTAGTGAGAAAGAAATGTTTTTTTGTTGTTTTAATATATATATATATCTATATATATTTTTTTTCCCCTGGTGGATAGTTTTGAAATTATTGGATGTGTTATATTATTCAGTTTATGAAATTCAAATATATTTGGTGGGCCCACCTGTCATAGTTTATTTTTGCTAAAAATTTCCTGTAAAAAGAAGAAGAGGCCGACATCTGGGTCCCACGCTGACATCCCAATGACGTCAGCAATGGCGGGGTGCTGCCGCGGCGGCGTGGAGCACGGCGGCGCTACGCCAGAGCAAACAGGGACATGCGCGTGTGACCGCTGGGTGCGCGTGGACGCGAAAGACCCGAATGTGGCGGCGCCGCCCCTAAATAGTCGCTGGGACGTCGCCGGCGGGAGTCGAGCGCGGCGGCGGATGCTGAGGACGAAAATGTCGATTCCGGCGAGCCGCTGGCGTTCGAGCACGTGACTGTTGGTGAAGAGGGAGAGGAGAAAGCGGCGGACCTCGCCATGCTTACCGATTCGTCTGAGGAGGCGCACAACTATGGCGGCGAGCGTCGGCGGCGCCGGCGGCTCCGGATGCGCGCGAGAGAGGATAGGAAGAGGAAGGGCAGAGGGGATCTGCGGGGCAGTTTCACGACGGGGTGCCTGCGTTTTTCCAAAATTGCGTTTTGGTCCTTCTCTTCGATGAAGTATGTACTACGGGGCGGTGGTGCGATTTTCGAAGGGGGTAAAAACATCACGCACAGGTCCTGTGGACCGTCGGATCTGCGGAGGACGGCCTGGATCAAGTACTGTAGACATGCACAGTGTACAACAGTACTTACTGTAGTTGGAACAGTGCCCGGTGGCTCTCAGGCCGGCAAAGTGTAACGCCTTAATATATTGACTAGTTGAATTTGGCGTGCCGTCACGGCACGCCGTTGGCGAATTTTTGTGTGTAATATATATATATATATTTTGTTCATGAAAATGTTAGGTAAATTGGTATGTTGGAACATGTTTTTATGTTGTCATGAATAGGTAGAATTTAGGCGCGCCGTCACGTCGCGCCCTGAGTGGATATTTCTGTAAATATAATTTTTTTGGTTTTGGTTATGTAATATATTTTGCATAGAAATGGTGAAGCTGTTTGTTTAATGCATTTATATCTTTTCATAAGTGTTAGAACTTATTGGACTAGTGTGAGAACAAAAACAGTAGTTTTGCTGTTTAACATAAAAAAAATTAAATGGTTTTCCGAAATCTGTTAAAGCAAATTGAAATTTGAAAAGGGAATTTATAATTGTTTTGCAAACTTAAATGCGTTTTTTTATCATTGTTGCAATGTTGGTGTAATGTGAAGGAAAGGAGAAGCAGGAAACAAAAAGAAAAAAAAAGAACAAACAAATAGGAAGATTTAATTTCATTGTTTTTTACACTTCTTATGTAGCATCATAATTAGAGGAACTATATTATGGTTGTGGATTTTTTTTTTGTGTTGTACATTTGTAATTGAATTTCGTAGTCTGGGGGAATATTCTATATTGTCTTTTGTTCGATTAAGTTCGTAATTGGAGGGAGTGAATTTGGCGCGGCGGCACGTTGCACCTGTGGGTTGGAATTCAAGTTTGGTAATGTTGATTTTAAAAAATCGTGTACATTTAAGAATTGTTGTAATGCAAAGAGAATTTATGTTTAAAAGCTGCTTAGATTTATGAAAATTAGTTTATTTCGAAATCTATTTACAATTGAATTTTTCTCAGTGCGTAGATTTCGAAATTGTTTGAAGGCAAACCTCGTGGTTTAAAATCGTTCAAAATTCGAAAGTTGTTCGAATTTGGAAGTTTTATAGTTCTTTTTTTTATAGTTGTTTGACATAAAAAAATCTAAATGGTTTTCCGAAATCTGTTAAAGCAAATTGAATTTTTAAAAGGGAATTTATAATTGTTTTGCAAACTTAAATGTGTTTTTTTATCATTATTGCAATGTTGGTGTAATGTGAAGCAGAGGAGAAGCAGGAAACAAAAACAAAAAAAGAAAAAGAACAAACAAATAGGAAGATTTAATTTCATTGTTTTTTACAGTTCTTATGTAGCATCATAATTAGAGGTGGTTGTCTTTTTTTTTTGGGTTGTACATTTGTAATTGAATTTCGTAGTCTGAGGGAATATTCTATATTGTCTTTTGTTCGATTAGTTCGTAATTGGAGGGAGTGAATTTGGCGCGGCGGCACGTTGCACCTGTAGGTTGGAATTCAAGTTTGGTAATGTTGTGCTTAGATTTATGAGAATTAGTTTACTTCGAAATCTATTTAGAATTGAATTTTTCTCGGTGCGTAGATTTGGAAATTGTTTGAAGGCAAACCTCGTGGTTTAAAATCGTTCAAAATTCGAAAGTTGTTCAAATTTGGAAGTTTTACAGTTTTTTTTCCCGTTCGCAAGATGATCTGATTTTTGGAAGACATTTGTCTGAAAGATTAAAATTTCTAAAATTGAAATTTGATTATGTGTAGTAAGCAGTCAGTATTTTTTTTTGTGATCATGTTAATATGTTTTGTATATTATGTCGATGGATATAATCGAATTGGCTGATTCTGCACTATTTAGTAGTTTTTGGAAATTCTTTGAATACCCTAAAACAATGTCTACAAAGTGTCTTAATTTTTGGAAGCATGGTCTATTTTTATTTTTATTTTTATTTAGTTATATTTGGTTAGGAAGTAAGTTTGAAATATATATGTCTCAATTTTTACATTTGGTTGGGAAATGAGCACATGTAGCTTAAATTTGGTAACGTGTGTATTTAAAAAGTGTGTAGGTTTTAATATTTGTGGATCTCGAAGAAGTTTCTGTTTAAATTGTTTTTTAGATGTAGAAAGTTTTTGATGTTGAGTTGTTAAAAAAAAGAGTAAAGTATGATGTGCTTGCAAGGTTGTCAGAAATTTAAAGGTTCAAAATTTGAAATCTGTTCGTATGACATAAGTAGGCAGTGTTTACCGTTGTGGTCTTAATAACGCGGTGCAAGGAATTTAATTTTTGAAATATGTGTGTTTGAAAGCTCTTCGATTCTGAGTGTGTTGGAATTCTTTTTTTTTTTGTGTTTGAAGTTTCGTAGGAAATTGAAGATCTAAAAATGTATTTAAGTTATATTGGGATTTATCTATCTGATATAAGTAGCAACGTCCTTTCTGAAATTCAAAAATATTTTTTTGTTTTGTAAGTTTTTCAGGAATTTGGAGATTTGGAGTGTACTTAAATATATGAAATATTCAAACTTGGAATTTGTTGGCATGGCATAAATGCCAACGTTTTTTTTTTTGTGTTTATCTTGCTATGTCCAATGCTTTTAACGTTAACAAAATTATATGATTTGAAGGGGTGTAAATATTTTCGAAATCTATTTAGAATTGGATTTTTCTCAGTGCGTAGATTTGGAAATTGTTTGAAGGCAAACCTCGTGGTTTAAAATCGTTCAAAATTCGAAAGTTGTTCAAATTTGGAAGTTTTACAGTTTTTTTTCCCCGTTCGCAAGATGATCTGATTTTTGGAAGACATTTATCTGAAAGATTAAAATTTCTAAAATTGAAATTTGATTATGTGTAGTAAGCAGTCAGTATTTATTTTTTTGTGATCATGTTAATATGTTTTGTATATTATGTCGATGGATATAATCGAATTGGCTGATTCTGCACTATTTAGTAGTTTTTGGAAATTCTTTGAATACCCTAAAACAATGTCTACAAAGTGTCTTAATTTTTTGGAAGCATGGTCTATTTTTATTTTTATTTTTATTTAGTTATATTTGGTTAGGAAGTAAGTTTGAAATATATATGTCTCAATTTTTACATTTGGTTGGGAAATGAGCACATGTAGCTTAAATTTGGTAACGTGTGTATTTAAAAAGTGTGTAGGTTTTAATATTTGTGGATCTCGAAGAAGTTTCTGTTTAAATTGTTTTTTAGATGTAGAAAGTTTTTGATGTTGAGTTGTTAAAAAAAAGAGTAAAGTATGATGTGCTTGCAAGGTTGTCAGAAATTTAAAGATTCAAAATTTGAAATCTGTTCGTATGACATAAGTAGGCAGTGTTTACCGTTGTGGTCTTAATAACGCGGTGCGAGGAATTTAATTTTTGAAATATGTGTGTTTGAAAGCTCTTCGATTCTGAGTGTGTTGGAATTCTATTTTTTTTTGTGTTTGAAGTTTCGTAGGAAATTGAAGATCTAAAAATGTATTTAAGTTATATTGGGATTTATCTATCTGATATAAGTAGCAACGTCCTTTCTGAAATTCAAAAATATTTTTTTGTTTTGTAAGTTTTTCAGGAATTTGGAGATTTGGAGTGTACTTAAATATATGAAATATTCAAACTTGGAATTTGTTGGCATGGCATAAATGCCAACGTTTTTTTTTGTGTTTATCTTGCTATGTCCAATGCTTTTAACGTTAACAAAATTATATGATTTGAAGGGGGTGTAAATATTTAAAATATACATGTTTGAATTTCGGGTATACGGCATCAAAATTGAGCACTTATTTATGTGAATGTTTTGTTAATCTGTATTTTTTTTGTTCAATATTTTAGAAGTTATTGGATTTTGTAGAATTCATATGGCATTAACAGGTGCTGTTTATTCTTGTAGGTTTTTTTTTTTTTTTGTATTTGTAAGTAATGCGGTGTGAAGAAATTTATTTTGAAATGGTCGCATTGGAAATTTTTTCGGATTTGAATCTTTTGGAATATGAAAATATTGTGTTTTGGGAAGTTTGTGAGGAGTATAAAGATTAGAAATTTTAATTGTGGTCATATGACATAATTAGGCATTGTTTTTTTTTTGGCCATTCTGATATATTTTCCATGGCATTACTGGTATTATTTACTGTGTTTTTTATTTGAACTAAAAAGAAAGCTGGGAATTTCAAATATTGCTTAAAATTTAAGATTTGGAATAAATTTGGAAAAAAATCACAAAGTATTTTAAATGGCTATTTTGTTTTCCTTACAAATAATTCAGAAAAGGTGTCTAAGTTTTTGAAGTGGATGTTTTGATCTTTACACCTTTTTTTTTAGTTTGTTCTGATTTGATTTGGATGTCTATTTCAAAAGTTAGGAAAATATTGGGAAATAGAAAGTGGAAACAAAAATGACGAAAAACAAAAAGGATGGAAAAAAATAAAAAGGCCGAAACTGCAGCGCAGGAATTGGGCCGGCCTAGCAACGGGCCCGTCTGGACAGCCAGGCCGGAGACGCCGCGGCGGAGGCGAGGTCACCGGCGTCGCGACACCGCGATCTGGGAGGCGCGGGCGAGCGCACCGGACGCGCCTCGACGCGGGCAACACGTAGGTGGCGGCGCCGCCGCCTGTAGGCCACCGGAGCGTCGCCGGCGAGCAGGGAATGCCGCAACGGCCACCGACCGCGGCGACGGCGATTTCGGCGCGGATTTGGCGTCCCGACAGGCGGCGCGTGGCCAGGAGGTGGAGGCGAGGACGGCGGTGCCCGTCGTGTTCGTCGATCTGGAGTTGGAGGCGCGTAGCGGCGGTGGACTGCGTCGGCGGCGGCGCGGCGACTCCGGCGTCGCGCGGAGAAGAAGGAGGGAGGGGGGCGCTCTGGAAGATTTTGCAAAAAAGTCCGCGGAGTTTGCTTTAATTCTGAATAGGTCCTTCTGTACGAAGAAATGTGGACCGCGGAGCAATTCGTCGGCAGCGAGGGGTCTTTTTGGAAAACGCCGGCGTGCTGTGTGGCTGGCAGGTGGGGCCCACCCCGGTACTGTAGAACACTGTAGAATTGAACAGTAATCTACAGTGACTCGGGGCTGAGAGGGCCGCGATCTTCCCAACTTTAATATAGTTAGTAATAACGTAGTTATGGACAGTATACTTGATTAGAGATTGAGTTTGCTAGAGTTCTGTCTACTGTCTGTACCCAACCGGCTATGTAAGCAAGGCCTTGTATCTTCTCATCGAGCATAAGAAACCAATCTTGTATCTCCAATGTTTTCTAACCGATGACCAAAACTCATCCCAAACCAAGCTGACTCCTGAAATGGTACTAGTTTGTTTATTTCCTTTTTTTGTTTCACACTTACATTTCGCTGCTAGCTTTTCGATAAATATCATTGTTTCTTTGACGCTGTCTGTCTCGAGTATACTTCCTTTATGATTTGTTATCATTTGTCTGTGATCTAAGCCATGCTGGGAATGCCGGTCCTACCTGCAAAGATACTAAGGGAATTGCTTCTAGCTTGAATGGAGGAATCTAGTTCGGACTGATTTTTATCTGAAGAAATGTATTGTCCAACACTAAGAACTTCAAATTTCTAAGCCCGTTTAGATGTCCGTGACTATGCCATTTAGTTTGTTTGCAGCTAGCTCCAGAGTGACCAAATCGTTGAGTTTCCCTATCCATTGCAGTATAGGTCCTGTAAGCTTGTTGGTAGAGAGGACCAAGTAGGTCAGGTTGGTAAACGGCCGTGACCAATTTGGCAAAGCCCCACTTACGTGGTTATAAGACAAATAAAGCATTTGCATCTTGCTAGAAGGACAGTTTGGTAGCCGGTCCATCAACTCAGTGATATCCCCTGAGGTGTTGCTCTGTGCTAGATCTAGTATTTTTAGGTTGCATAGATTATTGAAATTCGATAGTATCATGGTGACATAAGATTATTCCCCCGGAGCGAAATTTCTTCAAGAGAAGTCATGCTGCCAATGTCATCTGGAATAAGGCCATGGAATTGACAACCTTCCAAGTTCAGAGAAGTGAGGTTGGTTGAGTTCCAAAACCAGTTTGGAGCAATGGTGGTGCTGAAGTTGCTCCCTGAGATATCGAGCACCTCGTGTGCCGTAAGATTGGACTGACCAAGGGAAGGAACTCTATTTCTGAGGCCAGTGTATTGCAGGAAAAGCTTTCTACGAGCGTGAAGCATGTTGATTTCGTGGACCCAGTCCACAGCAGTGGTAAGGTTATAACTCAAGTCAAGGTGCTTCAGTGACAAGTGTGATAGCCACTGAAGATCAGCTGAGTGGAGATAGTAAAATTGAGGGTCGTTCGAGTCCGAAGGCTTGAGATCATAGGTAGGTAAGTTTGGACTTTGGAGAGGTTCCTGATCTGCAGGGGTATTCTTCCATAGAACCAGTTATATGAAAGGTTGATATATCTAAGGCTTGGCAAAAAACCAATGAACTCTGGTATCTCGGCACCATAGATGTTATTGCAACTCAAGTCTAGATACCTCAGTTGCTGTAAACTGACCAAGGTGTGGCTTATCTCACCTCTGTATTCATATACTTGCAAATAGTCTTTGGTCTTTTCCCGAAGGTTCAGCTTGACGACGTGGCTGGTTTTGTACCTGCACCTGACGCCCTTCCATCTGCAGCAGTCTTGAACTTGCCATGACAAGAAGTTGATGTTAGGGTCCCAGAGGATCGCCTTGATGGAGAGAAGTGTGACCCTCGTTGTGGCTGGTAGTGATCAATGAACTGAGGTCGTGGCCGTTGGTGGAACAGAGAGATGGCACAACAAAGCCACCGGAGTTACTTGGACAAGAAACCTAGCTCAGCCATTCTGACGGGAGTTTTGTACTGTCGGCTTTGGGGTATGAAAGTGCATGCCTATGAACTCCTATAGGTATCTTCTTTTATAGTCGATTTGTCCTTGGTCCAATAGGGGAAGTCACCGACTGGATGGAAACCTTTGCTCCATGGATGTGATTTCTTGCGTCTTATGCACGGAACTCACTTCGGTGAGTCCTTCATCCGGAGGAGTCGCCTTTGGACAAAAACCTTGCTCCATTGATGTGATTTCCTGTGTGGAATTCACTTCACTGAGTGGGACATCAGAAGTCTAAGACACGGCAAAAAAAAACTTATCTGGTTAGTTTGGAGACCCTACTTCCTGTGTACCGACAACGCATGGCAATGGCATTGTAAGCGACTTGCTTTATAACTGATATCCACATTGCTTAGTTTAGCCCCTCCAAAAACATTGCTTAGTTTACGCTGCAAGTTTATATTTCATCTCTTTTAGATCTCCACAATATATCCATTCTCTGAAGCAGAATTTATATCCAGAATGATGCATTGAATTTGAGAAATCTTGATAAGCTCTGTCGTTTCCTTAATACGAAGACACATATCTCCTGTGGATTCTCAAAATAGAAATCATGAGAAGATTGGGCTTTAGAGCATCTCTAACAGAGCCCTCAAACCGCGGAACCGTAAATCACCGCGAACCATAAACGATTTATAAGGGTGAAAGTGTGCGTTTTTTACGGGAGAACGAGCCGCAATAGCAGTACCGTAAAGCGGAACCTTTACGCTATTGCGCGAAACCGTAAAACTAGTAGGTCATATGTCAAAATGTTCAGAATTTGCATACAGTTTTCAGCATTTCACTAAAAATCATCCATTTCACAATAAAAATTACTAAGTAGCTCAAACAATAATCCATATTATTACAATAAAATGTCAACGCAACAATAATCCAATACAAGAATGGAAATGAAATGGAATAAAATGAACTCAAATAAAGAATTACTGGCCGTGCAACTGCCATGTGTGCTCATGAGATCCAGTTGCAATTGCTTGTGTGTGGAATCGTTCTCAATCTCCCTGTAAGTCTCAAGAAATGCTTGTACATCATCAGGGTTTCTAGCTGGCTTCACACGGCTACCAACATTGTCATAGCACAAATCCAAGTTGAGGTCCCTTTCATCCTCAATGATCATGTTGTGAAGAATCACACAACATGTCATGATGTTTTTCAGAGTTTTTTTGTCCCAAAAACGGGCAGGTCCTCGAACAATGGCAAACCTAGATTGGAGAACACCAAATGCTCTCTCTATATCCTTTCGGCATGCCTCTTGTGCCCTTGCAAATTCAGCTTCTTTCTTTCCTTTTGGTTTGGAGATAGTCTTCACAAATGTAGACCACGGAGGATAAATACATCTGCCAGATAGTATCCTTGTGTGTAATCATGTCCATTGACAGTGTAGTTGCAAGCCGGAGCATCACCTTCTGCTAGCCTACGAAGTAGATGGGACCTCTGCAAAATGTTGATATCATTGAGCGTGCCGGCAAACCGAAAAAGCAATGCCAAATCCATAGGTCTTCAGACGCAACAGCCTCTAGCACAATTGTTGCGTCTCCCCCCTTGCCGCAGTACGACCGTGCCAAGCCTTGGGACAGTTTTTCCAAGTCCAATGCATACAATCTATGCTGCCTAGCATGCCAGGCCAACCTCGCTTCTCATTTGCAGCCATCAACCTCATGGTATCATCTTCGTTTGGTGCTCGGAGGTACTCTTTTGCCGAACAGCCGAATGATCGTTTTCGCAAATGTGCGAACCGACTCAATCGTAGTATCCTCACCAATGCGAAGATACTCGTCGGCGTAGTCAGCTGGAACGCCGTATGCGATCACTCTCATTGCGGCAGAGATTTTTTGATATGCACTAAATCCTAGCAAACCCGCAGCATTCCTCCGGCGGGTAAAATAACGGCAATTCGCCTCACAAGCTCGCACAATCTTCACAAAGAGAGAACGGCGCATTCGGTACCTTCTCCGGAATATGTGAGCCGGGTACGTCGGCTTCTCGTCGAAGTAGTCCCGCATCACAACTTGTCGCCGTAGAAGCGGTTCCACAGAATGCAGAGCCGGCCAGCTTGTGAGCCTTGCCGCGTCCTTCTGAAGCGGTCCTCGAACTCCTTCACGGCGAGGACGGCAACCACCATCTGCCGCCGGCGACTCTCGAACAAAGTTTCCACGTCCGAGTCGTCGAGGACGAAGAATCCGAGAGCACAAACTCCTCGCACGGGGTCAACGACATCTGCAACGCGTTCAAGACCTCGGGTTACGCCTACGAACGAAGAATCAGCAGCTAATTTGACCGGGTTGTCAGATCCGGCGGGGCGGCGGCGGCTTACCTCGGCGGCGGCGATTCCACGGGCGCGGCGGCTCCAAAAGGGCGGGAGCGGTAGATCCGGAGGAGGAGAGGATGGTCCTGGCCGCGACCACTGCAGGAGCGCTTTGAGTTGCCCTAAATCTACGGCGGCGGGGCGGCGGCGGAATGGGGGAAGAAGACGCGTCCGGACGATGCTGAAATGTCCCTCCCGCCAACCGCTCGAGAGATATACGGGGGCCCGGCGGTTCGTGGGGGAAACCTCCGAATTCGCAGTTCCGCGGGCCGATTTCATGGGCGCCCTCAAAAAATTTTACGGGCCCGTGCCGTTTAAGATTTCTGCTATTTTCATTTTTACGGTTTCGGAACCGTCTTTGGCGGTTATTTTACGGTTTCGGCGCGTTTGAGGGCTCTGTTAGAGATGCTCTTAGCAGTTAAAGTTCTGACGTACAATAGGACTCCACCAATGCGGATTGCGAGTGTGACATATAACGATCTATGCATGACATATGAATGGGAATGGGACAAATAAAGATAACTGATTTGCTAGTGTAGTATTTCCTTCTGGTTTGATGGCATGACCTTTAGGTGTCATCTGTCATGGATGGTTAAGAAATAAATACAATAACATTTCTTCAGAGTATTTCCCGCCCAGGGCTCTAGGCGATTGACGGTACCGATAATTTGGAAAACATCAGTATTAGAAGTTTCAGTCCGACTATGTACCAGAACCTAGACAACCTTAAGACATCGTGGACTTGGGCTTTTTGTGGAGACGGCATGCCACATCGACTTGCTACACGTATGTACAGTTTGTTGTGTAAACACGAGCAAAATGTGGTTACGGTGATTTTTTTTAGCTTATCTGCTACATAGAGATTGCTCCAGTTTTACATAGGTGTTCTTATATTGTTGGATGAGTTGGACACAAATATTGGATGCTATTAATATTGAAATGTTTTACGACACTTTGCTACGACCAAATTGTTATTAGTTGCATATGAATCGTTTTTTTCTACATGGCTGTCCAAAATGCTACAGCATATTTTTGCTGCACTTTGCAACTTTCATAGATTCTGGGGAATTGCTGCACACGATGTTAAATGCGCAGAAAAAATCGCTCTCGGATTTTTTTTCTACATTTTTATCAGATTCAACATTTTTCCTGAATTATTTTTGCTACATGAGATGTTGAGTAAACACACAAAAAAATGTTGCACGCGAATGTTTTTTGCTAAATAAATCGCACGCACGTGATCTATTCAATCGGACGGCTTCAAAGGCTAACGTTTGCCAATGTTTTTTTTTTTGATAGACTTATAGTTTTTCTTTTTAAGGGTAAGACTTATACTACTCCCTCCGTCCACAAATAACTGTCTTAGATTTGTCAAAAAGTGGATGTATCTACACTTTTTACATGTATAGATACATCCACTTTTGTATAAATTTAAGACACTTATTTTGGGACGGAGCGAGTAGTTGATAGATCAGTAAGGCAAAACAGGCCAGCCCACCTGTACCTCTCTTTCAGCTCAGTGCTATCCCTCCCGCGGCCCGGTACATATCAGGCCTCTTTGCACATTCCTGATGGCCCACAAAATCGATCTTTCCCCAAACTAAAAAAAAGAAGGAATCTACCTTCCCTCTCTGAAACAAAACTTGCTGCTGCTCCAATGCTCTCAATGGAACTTCTCGATGACGATTCAGCCCGAGCGGCAGAGCCTGCCCTACAAAACCAACCGGTCCTCTCGGTCTCTCCTCTCCTCTCACTGCCTCACAAGCTAGCAACCATGGCCAGGGACCTCGCCGTCGTCCTCCTTGTGCTCGCCGCGCTGGCCGCCGTCTCGTCGGCGACCACGCTGACCATCCACAACCTCTGCCCGCACCCGGTGTGGCCGCTCGTCACCCCCAACTCCGGCCTCCCCTCCATCTCCGACAACACCGCGCGCCTCGACACCAACGCGCTGCTCTCCGTCTCTTTCCCGCCCACCTTCTGGGCCGGCCGCGTCGTCATCCGCACCTCCTGCGACGGGACCTCCTCGCCGCCGCGCGGCTGCTGGACGGGCGAGGCCCCGCCCTCCACCGTCGCGCAGATCACGGTCCACGACGGCGGCAACCAGGACCGCGCCGCGTACAGCGTGAGCCTGGTGGACGGCTTCAACGTGCCGATGGTCCTCAGCCCGCAGGCCATCGGCGGCGGGCAGTGCCCCGCGCTTGGCTGCGCCGTGGACCTCAACTGCGACTGCCCGCCGGACCAGCGCGCCGCCGAGGGCGCCGCGTGCCGGGGATCCCCGGCCTACTTCAAGAACCGGTGCCCGCTGACGAGGACGACGCCGACCGACGTTGAGCCCGTGCCCCAGAGCTGCCGCGCGCCCGGGGAGCTCAAGATCGTGCTCTGCCAGACCTCCATGATCCAGCAGGACGCCGCCCCCGTGGCCGAGGCCGACATGGTCATCCGCACCGTCGTCGCCGACAACTAGAACCTCTAGTGAGAGTTTTTGATCTGTCCTGCTCCCTTTGCTGTACTAGGACGCCATGCACGATCCGTGTATACGTTTCAGTTAATTAATAAGAGTTCATAAGCGTTAAATAAAGCGTCGGTTTTCACACTCGCAGTTGAAATGTGTACTTAGAGCTTCGGTTTCGTCATCTGTAATCCCAGTGTACGTGACAAATAACGTGAGCTTTTTTTCTTGTAATGTTTCATATATATTGTTTTCTCTCTCCATTCAGCTTTTTTTTTTTGCGAAAAGGAGTCACCCAACAGTATAAAACATCTCAAAAAAAGAAAATTACAGTGAAATACTTGAGATGCTCCTCGTATTCAACCTCCCGATCATGTCGATGGTGCGCCGCCGCTGCGCTCCTCCCTAAACCGCACTGACATTGTTGGTTGTGGCTAACCGATATGAGCTCAAGGTTTGACATGGACTTGTTACTCATTAATTTCTGTAAATACCACAAAAGTTTTATCTTTGATCTTCATTTTCGAGAATCTCAATGGGGGACAAGAACAAAATGCTACAAGATCGAGTGCAGGGACAAGGTACAAATAAGCGGCACGCATATGGCTTTATCAGCTTTTTAGATGCATAATATACCTTGCTTCGTTGCGTATCAGTAGTATACTAACTAAAGTGCTGAGCTAAAGCCAAAGTGTCCCGCACAAAAAGAAGAGCTAAAGCGAAAGTTGCATCGATGCGCTTTCCATCGCACAAGGCGATATTATCGGATAGTCCCTCCTGGAATATCTAAGCAGCACATGCATGGATCACGCTGCACGCCATGGAAACTGAGTGTGCATGCTCGAATACGTTTGGAGAGTGGGCATCGTGTCCGGTCGGATCCTAGCTACTCCTCCTTTTGTTTCTTGTTTTTGTTTTAGCTTTTCCCCACATATTCCACTGCACTACCGGGCACTAATGATCTCTTCAATTTAAAAAAATCGAAAATTACATTTATGAATTCAAAAAATTCTGAAAAACTCTTCGGGGTAGCCAATAGTATATTCCACGAACGTGCAAAATTTCAACTATTTGAGCTATACAAAAATGACAAATTATGGATCTAAATATGACTATTTTCAAATCTCTAAATTCTATCAGAATTTGTTATTTTTCTATAGCCTATAATATAAAATATTTTAAAGTGAAATTTGCACCTTTGTGGGATACACCATTGGTTACACCAGTGATTTTTTCCAGAATTTTTGAAAGTTGGAAATATAATTTTCAAATTTTTTAAATGAGGATGCAGTGGAGCTGAGGAGCCATTAACACTTTCCGCATGTATTCAGGTTATATAAATGTATCTAGTCATATTTTAATTTGTATGTTCACTCATTCTAATATGTATGTGTCTAAACAACATGTAAAGCACATAAAACATACTCACTCTATTTCTGAATTTAAGACGTATAGTCTTCTGCACGAATATTAAGACATGATTATTATTTTTTATACAGTGGACTCATTTATTTCTGAAAAAATTCAGAAGAGAGGTGCCACTAATAGCCACCAAATGAAAATAAGTCGTAAAATCCCTCCGTGCGAGAATGGAACTTATTTTCGACTGGGTAAAATTATTCATAAATCACAATAAACCCTATATTTTAGAATTTGTCTTAAATAACTACACGTCTTATATTCAAAAACGGAGATAGTATTTCATTTAGAAACGGAGGGTGTAGTCTTTTCTTCTTCTGTCCGCAAATTGAATCTCGTTTTCACAGAGAGGGCAGGCTCTCTACCCGCCAAAAAAAGAGGACCGGCGCTCTCGTTTTGGTGGGCGGGCACGGGCAGCCCATGGATCCGCCGGGCTGCTCGAACGAGCTCAGATCAACGGCGACTCGGCTAGTGCTGCCGTGTTGGGCAACGACGGAAGGAAGACCTTGATCACTGTAGAGATTTTATAATTTGCCACATATTACTTAGATTTTTCTTATTTGCCACGGTCTTTGCAAAATTCTCATGCACTTCAGAGTAGTGTTTTTCTCGGATGCAAAGATACTTGTCTATGTATTCACCCAAAAGACATACACCGCATTGCTGCGGAATTTGTTTGGTACTCACTAAACTCATGGTTGAGTGCTTTTTATATATATATAATTATATATGTCGCATTGCTTTTATCATGACAGTTGGCCTCACATTTTTGACACTGCGTAGAAACATATCTCTTCTCATTTCGTAACGTCTATGAAAGAGATGAGCAGGATATGTGCAAATCTCGACAAAATAACTACTGATGAGCATTTCATGGCTAAGAGCTTGGTTTCGGCGAATGTACAAATGACCCACTTGGGACCTCGACCGCTTTGTGTTCTTCTTTTCCTCCAACTCCTTCTGGAGGCAACCATCAACATGGTGTGCTCAATACCTCATTATCTTTATATAAATCATCATCGGAATCGTCCGAAGCCGAGCCTGATTGATAGGACGACGAACTTATCTGCGATATGCATTCCTAGGTCAACAAAATGATGTGCGCCCAACTAAAAATGAACAGATCATTTTGTAAATTATTTTAACATGCGCAAAGGGGGTCACCGACCGGACCGGGGTGTGGAGAAGATCATCGGCCTTATTTGGAGGGGGGGGGGGGGATTGGGAATAGTAGTCAGCCGAAGAGGTCCATGCCCGACATACTAACGGAGGCGGCGAGACGACACCGCCTACCTTGAAGGAGACGTCAAAATGCAAGCCAACCTTGATTTTCGGCCAGAACCTCGATTTACCCAGCGCGTCACACAACATGACGGTGGTGAATGGCCACATGGCTCAGTAACGCCCGGCGATGGCCATTTCGAGCCCATCAAGGCCGCGGGCAAAGCTCGTAACCGCATCCATGGCGGATGTTTGAGAGGACTTGCCTGGGAACGATAGGACACAATGCGAGGGGGTCAAAATGGCGTGGCGGGGCCTGGCGTTGGTAAGGAGGGCTCGAAACTAGGACATGAGTTGGCGATGACAGGAAGGTCTCAAACTGAAATGTTGTTCCCGCCAAAGGTTTTGAAGTAGTGTATGCAGAAAATGAAGTTGTAAAAACAGATACGGGCAAGCTCGTTTATGGGATCAATATGACCGTATTTTTCATCTCAAACGGTGAAATGGCGGTCATTTTACAATTTTTTTACATGGGACACGCTAGAGTTGCTGTTATGACACCGGACTCTTATAATTAACCGGCCAAATTGACTCCTGAAAAGACACGATTTTCCCTCTTTTTCTAAATCGTGGAAACAACAGCTGCGCTACAGCGAAGAGAAAGCGAAAAATAATCCCACCCTTTCCACTCATCGCAGCCGTCCATCACCAAATCGGACGGCCACGATCCCCACCCCCACGCGCAACTTGCTCCCAGCACACCAAACGTAAAACTTTTTTCCTTTTATTTGTTTTCTCCGCATTATTTGATTTCCTCTCCTGCCCAGCGCCGCCGCCGCCGCCGCCGGTTGCCACCACTGCCTCCCGGCAGCACACCTGAATCCGCTCAGTCGCCGACCTACCACGCCACCTGCGCCACGCGACCGTCGCCGTCTGAGTCCGCCGGCGCCAGCCAAGTCCACCCCGCTCCCTCGTCGCCGACCACCTCCCCTTCTCAGCAGGAAGGAACAAGGTATGACGCAGGAACGCATCTCCGGCATATCCACCCCTCGTTCTGTTCTGCCGTTGTCGACAGGAAGAAGGAACTTCCAGGCAGATCTATCGTGATTCTGTATGTTATAAGGTGGATTTGATGCATATGTTGAAATTTGGAAACCCTAGATTTGGTTGAAATCTCTTTTAGCTCTGTTCTGGCCGAGTATTCATGGTCAAGTGGTGGAAATTTGTTGCTGTTTTTTTTGCCCTATTTACATATACGCAAGTGATCTTGATAAAAGAAGAAGCGGCTAGTTCAGTGATATATGTTAGGGCATGTACAATGCTAGACGCTTAATCAGACGCTTAAAGAAGAAAAATCCATGTCAACAAGCTAAGCGTCTATACGCGGCACCGATACGGATACGTGTATCCGTATCGGGCCGATACGGATACGGAAATACGGCATTTTGAAAATGTGCCAATACGAGGATACGTTTTGATATTTTGTAAATCAATAAATAAATAAATTTAGTAGCTATAAACTGCAGAAGAATAGGAGATTACCTTGTTTTGAAGCATCCAAACTCCAATACTGGTTCATGTGAATGAATGTGATGAACTCATGCTCTGCTCTCCAACTCGGCAACTCTCCAATATAGAAAGGCAGCAGAATTAGACTGCTGCTCTGCCATTAGACTGCAATCTACAAGAAAAGATAGATAGGAGGGGAGAGGGTGCTGCAATTAGATGGGAAAATCAACCGGAGAAAGAGAGAGAGGAGGAACTCGAGTGCACCGAGAAGAAGCAGTGTACCTTTTGAAGCAGTACACCTTGCTGGCTGCTGCTGGCGAGGGGGAGGCGGGAGCTGCTTGCTGCAGCAGCTGGCGAGGGGGAGGCGGGAGCTGCTGGCTGCTGCTGCTGGCGAGGGGGAGGCGGGAGCTGCTGGCGACTGCAGCAAGCAGCCAAGCACCAAGCACTCAAGCAAGCCGTCGAGCTGCTGCTTCCTGCTTCCCGCCGGCGAGGCGGCGAGCGGCTGCTCCCTGGCTCCTGCCGGCTGCCGGTGAAGCGGAAAGGTGGCGCCCAAGAGGAAGGACCGAAGGAGGCGGCTGCTCCCTGGCTCCTGCCGGCTGCTCCCTGGCTCCTATCGGCTGCCGGTCGTCGCTGGCTGTCGGCTGCTGGATGGGATCTAGCGGCGGCGCCCAAGAGGAAGGAGGCGGCTGCGTCGTTGGAAGGGGAAATGGGAACTGGGAAGTGACGAGGGGAAGCATCAGGTTAGGCATCGGGTTAGGGTTGTGCTGCATCGAGGCTTCCCGTATCCGATCTGTGTCCAAAACGTATCGAACAGGTATCCGAATTAATCAACAATTGTTTTAATTCATTAATCCGGCCGATACCGTCTAGACCGTATCGATACAGTATCGGAGCAGTATCCGTATCGGATACTGTATCCGATACGGGCACGAGCTCTCAGCACCGTATCCGTGCTCCGTAGGCGTCTACAAGCTCTCAATGCAGCCTTAGTTTAAGGACGCTTAGGATTTCATAACTGACAGACTAGCTATGTGCCACGTTACCTGGCGAATCAATTCCGTAACATCAGCTAGCTTCAAGCGCCCGACTCCAACTTAAGCATCTGAGCGCTCATGTAAGCGCCGGTCGCCAGGATAGTTAGCCCATGGTAGCGTAACTGCTGGGATTTTTTTCCTTAGCGCTCATATAAGCGCCCCCATTGTAAACGCCCTTAATAGAGCTCTCAAGGAACTGGTGTACTGAAGTTCTTATAGCAGATGCTGTAGGGGCTACTCAACGAATGATCCATATGGAGTTATTTGTATATTCCCTGAGCTAAGAGAGTAGTGGTATAGCACATGTTCTTGCAGATTGTATACAGCTCTCTAGAACTGTGTGGTTCATGTTAACTGATTACTTTCTTGAAAATGGTCGGCTTTCCTGTTGTAGTTGGTTATGTAGATGTGCTCATGCAGTTGAACTTTTACAAAACAAATGTATGGGCAATTGTTTCCTAATTGTAGAAAGTCGTTTTACAAAATTCTGAGTAAGCATATTCATTGTAGCTGATAGTTTCTTGATTAATTGTTTCTTAAACTTCTTTTTGCTGGTAAAAAACAATTTATATAGTGCTGATTTTGTCTCTATTTTCATCTTCGTAATTATGATGATGCCAATAATAGATCTTTTGCAGTTGTAAAATTTGTTACACAGGTGGTGCAGATGATATTGAAATGACTAGTGCTTTTCTTCTACGCTGACTGCGTGTCTCCTGTCTCGTTAACTTCAGATTGTATAAGATTTCAGTGTTATTGTTTGGCTTTACTCAAATGAAGACTTTACCGTGTTTCTGTAATTTTCATCTGAGAGGAGTGTTATAAGTTTGATGGTGGCATGGAGTTTTCATATCATGAAGCTATATCTGACTCCCCTATTTGTATTTTGCAGAGTCAGCATGTCGTTGGATGTTACTCAAATACTCTTGAGTGCACAATCTGCTGATGGCTCGATTAGGAAGCATGCTGAAGAAAGCCTCAGGCAGTTTCAGGAGCAAAATCTCCCAGGTTTCTTGCTCTCCCTCTCAAGTGAGTTGGCCAACAACGAGAAACCTGAGGAGAGCCGCAGATTGGCTGGTTTGATCCTGAAAAATGCACTGGATGCAAAGGAGCAGCACAGGAAAAGTGAACTTTTCCAGAGATGGCTGGCACTGGATGCTGGTGTCAAGGCACCAATTAAATCATTGCTGCTGCAAACTCTCTCATCTCCTGTTGCAAGTGCCAGATCTACCTCTTCTCAAGTCATCGCCAAGGTTGCTGGCATTGAGATCCCTCAGAAGCAATGGTCCGAGCTTATAGAATCATTGCTTTCAAACATACATCAGGTTCAGCCAAACGTCAAGCAGGCGACGCTCGAGACACTTGGCTATTTATGTGAGGAAGTTTCTCCAGAAGCTGTTGACCAAGACAAAGTCAACAAGATACTTACGGCTGTTGTTCAGGGTATGAATGCTTCTGAAGGGAACTCTGAAGTGATGCTTGCTGCGACACGAGCATTGTATAATGCATTGGGCTTTGCTCAGGTTAACTTCTCAAATGACATGGAACGTGATTATATCATGAGAGTTGTCTGTGAAGCAACACAGTCACCAGAGGTGAAGATAAGACAGGCTGCCTCTGAGTGTTTGGTGGCTATTTCGTCAGCTTATTACGACAAGCTGGCCACATACATGCAGGACATATTTAATATTACTGCAAAGGCTGTGAGGGGAGATGAGGAGTCAGTTGCTCTTCAGGCCATTGAATTCTGGAGTTCCATATGTGATGAGGAAATCGACATTTTAGACGAGTTCACTAGTGATTTTACAGCTGATTCTGATGTTCCTTGCTACTATTTTATCAAGCAAGCCCTTCCTGCCTTAGTGCCAATGCTGCTAGAGACTCTCCTCAAACAGGAGGAAGACCAGGACTTGGATGAAGATGTTTGGAACGTTGCAATGGCTGGGGGTACTTGTTTGGGCCTGGTGGCAAGGACTGTTGGAGATGATATTGTTCCTCTTGTGATGCCTTTTGTTGAGGAGAACATAACCAAACCTGAATGGAGGCATAGAGAGGCTGCAACATATGCTTTTGGGTCCATTTTGGAGGGTCCATCAGCTGATAAACTGGCCCCTCTAGTTAACGTCGCCTTGAATTTTATGTTGTCTGCGTTGTTAAAGGACCCAAATAATCATGTGAAGGACACAACTGCTTGGACCCTCGGAAGAATATTCGAGTTTCTTCATGGTTCTGCACTTGAAACACCTCCTGTCATTACAGCTGAGAACTGCCAGCAAATACTTACTGTGCTGCTTCAAAGCATGAAGGATGTCCCGAATGTGGCAGAAAAGGCGTGTGGGGCACTCTATTTCCTTGCTCAAGGCTATGTGGATGCTGGATCAACGTCGCCGTTATCCCCTTTCTTTCAGGATATTGTTCAGAGCCTTCTTGTGACCAGTCACAGGGAAGATGCTGGAGATTCCAGGTTGCGTACTGCAGCTTATGAGACCCTAAATGAAGTCGTCAGGTGCTCCACGGAGGAGACAGCTCCTATTGTGTTGCAGTTGGTACCTGTGATTATGATGGAACTCCATCAGACACTTGAAGCGGGAAAGCTATCAAGTGATGAGAGGGAGAAGAGGAGCGATCTGCAGGGCCTTCTATGTGGCTGCTTGCAGGTCATTATTCAGAAGTTGGGAGGTATGGAGTCAACAAAGTTTTCCTTCTTACAGTATGCGGATCAGATGATGGATCTGTTTTTGAGAGTTTTTGCTTGTCGAAATGCGACGGTGCATGAGGAGGCTATGCTTGCTATTGGTGCATTGGCATATGCAGCTGGTTCAAATTTTGCGAAGTACATGGCACAGTTCTATCAGTATTTGGAAATGGGACTTCAGAACTTTGAAGAGTATCAGGTATGTGCCATTACGGTGGGTGTTGTGGGTGACCTGTGTAGGTCACTGGAGGACAAAATTTTGCCCTACTGTGATGGCATCTTGACCCAGCTCCTGAAGGATCTATCCAGCAATCAGTTGCACAGATCTGTGAAACCACCTATATTCTCATGCTTTGGTGACATTGCATTGGCAATTGGGGAGAACTTTGAGAAGTATTTGATCTATGCCATGCCCATGCTACAAAGTGCGGCAGATTTGTCGGCCCACACAACTGCAGCTGATGATGAAATGCTCGACTACACCAATCAATTAAGGAATGGCATCTTGGAGGCCTACTCTGGTATTCTTCAAGGATTCAAGAGTTCCCCGAAGACACAATTATTGATGCCGTATGCTCCCACTATTCTTCAATTCCTTGACGCTCTTCATAATGGCAAAGATATGTAAGTCGTCAAGAATACCTTCTGTTTCCTTCATTGCTCATTTATTTACATGATATATATTTTCTACTATCTGGATGCTCAAATCTTGAAACTGGCCATGCAAACTCATACTCCTTCCGGTTTTAAATATAAGAAGTTTTAGGTGTTGTACATGTTGTCTAGATGTGGACTAATATGAGTGAACATACACACTAAAACATGTCTAGATACATGTGGATACATACGAATGTGGAAAATGGCTAAAACATCTTATATATTTAAAAATGTAGGGAGTAGACAATAACAATTAGACAGTATTCCTTGCACGGTAGGCACGGAGTAGTAATTATGGCAATTTAAATTTAGTCGATGTATCCTACAGCTTATTTCTTAAAAAAAAGTTAGTGCTTATATGCTATTGAAAAACTACCAGTTTCATCATATGCCAGTGAAAGATTCCCAATTCATTCTGTAACATTCATTTCCGACACTTCATTATTTGCCAAGTTGTTAAATACGTGTCAGCCTTTCTCTTAATTGCCTAATTGGCAATAAGTCATGGACTTGTCTAGGTTCGGTGCTCTGGCCCGGACTTACAGCTACCTGTAATAGTAGCGGCACCGCATACGCAACACACACATGCATCACCAAAACTGCTAAACCAGGGTAAAATGGTCTATTTATACAGAAACTCGCCAACACCCAGGAATTAGGTAAATAATGAAAAGTTTTAAAAATGACTCAGATACAATAGTATTTTTCAGTTCGGAGCGTGATAAAACTAGTCGTTTGCCAATGATAAAATAAGCAGTTTTCTCCCAATATGGGGTATAGCTCACAGGTGTTAAAGCCATATAGTCCGTTATAGACCTGCAATTATAAAAAAAAATGTCATAACCTTAAAAGGAGCTGGATATTTTAAAGGTGATTTAGGAATTACATTGGTCAAGCTAAGCTTTGCAAAATTTCTGTGTTGGTGACTTCTTATTATGAACCACTATGTTCGATTTTAGCATTGTGCTTATATTTACTAATAATGGGCTTTAGATACTAATTTTTGGACTTCTTGCTGTGCATGGACTGAGCTTGGTCATATTTTATTCTTCTATGGCATGTATGCTGTTTGCATTCAGATAACTTAGGATAGTTTGTCGACACACCTACAGTATTACACGCACCTTGCACTATTTGCCGAAACAGAATCTCTCCCCCAGTCCCCCTTGATCCACTCAGCCAACCAATACCACACTCAGCACTGACAGTGAACTGTTATTACAGCAATAGCCAACATTGCAGCACAACGTGACTGTATCAAAATGATTTTCTAAAATTACTTCTTATTGTTTCAGGGATGATTCTGTGATGAAGACTGCAATAGGTGTTTTGGGAGATCTGGCCGACACATTGGGTGTCCATGCTGGTCCTTTGATCAGTCAATCGGCCTCAAGCAAGCAATTTCTGGAAGAGTGTTTATCATCTGATGATCCTCTGGTCAAAGAATCAGCTGACTGGGCAAGGATTGCAATCAGCCGCGCGGTTTCGGGTTGATGACATGGCATGGGTCTCGAGTCTGCACATGCATCCACGTGTTGAGTCCAGGTCTTCGGTTGCATCATGTCTAGACCTGTTCTTTGGGGAAGTCCACCCATCCAAACAGGAGTGTCGGAGGGTCCTCACTAGCTCATGCATCAGTACATGTGTCAGCAAGCCATATCTGCGGGGAAGAGGGTTAAGTTGGCTGCCGGTTAACTTGGCTAAAGGTGTCTAGAACCTCCAATTTCTTATTGGAGGTGAGGCTGGCGTCTATTGTTGCCTGCCATGCCGATGGTTCCTCGTTGTGGCATGCATGCTTACGGTCTGGGTGTCCCTTGTATTCATTGCATGCGTTGAACTTTGGTCGTATGGTCATTCTTTGCAAGTCCCGGTTGCTTATGAATCATTTTGCAAAAAGGGGCCCGCGTGCATTGTCACATGAATATCTTGTACTGCTCAGGGGTTCAAGGTCACTATGTTCGATATGTTTGTCCCAAGCTGGTAGCTTGTTTATTTCTTATTACTTTTTCATGCTTGCACTGTCTTGCATTCATTTTTTAACTGTTTTGTAAGGGGTCCTTCTGGTCAAAACTTCGACGCCGTTGTGAATGACCCTGCATGAGTCGGTTTATTTCTAGGTGTGGGCTGGTGCTCTTTTTTATGTCATCTGTTGTGCTGCTCCATTAGCCCGTTTAAGTTTCTTTGAAGTTGCGTGCTGGCAGGTTAAAAAATGATCACTTATTGTTTTTGGAATAGTTTTTATTCTGGGGCAATAGTCGAGTCGGATTTATTGTTTACAGGAACTATATTATGCTGTGTATACGAGAATATGATGATGAAATGTGCCCAGTGATGAGAACGGCTGTTGACAGTGAAGCTGAAACCATGGCTACCCCTCAACAAACCTCTAGCTCTTATGATCTTATCCTAGGCCTGAACCGCCTGAACCAAGGGTAGCAGTGGCTAAACCCAGAGTTTGAATCCTGTCATGTGAGAATTTCTTGAATTCTCACACACGAGCAATTCTTCTGTAAATACAGTATTTATCTGAGAGATGGATGGGAGTGTCGGAGTGATATGGCCTTGTTCAGTCATGGTTTCTAGAAATACACTCTATTTAGTGTATCGCTCCATCTAGCCTAATTAATAATCGAGATGCAAAATATAGCCTTATCTTCCCCTGCTTTGTCAGTTCATTGCATCGCTGCAACTGTGCCAATTAACAAGGAAGTGCATTGGTTGCTCACGGGTTGATCTTTGTCATGAGATATTGCTCATGTACTAGCAATGGCTACTCCATGGTTTTTGAACCTGACTGACTTGTGACTATGACTTAGTTCTTGTGGTACATGATTTCGTCGGCCCTATCTTTTTAAAGTTTTCAATGATATCCTTGCCAATATAACATGGATGGATAATTTGCAGGTAGCTGCGATAATTGGACTTCGATGGCGACTGTTACTAATCTATTAATATTTTTTCGCCTATATAGAATGCTTTGTTAAAATCAACATGCACTTTGTTATCTGGTAGCTTTATCATAACATCTACACAGACCTTGTAAGTTTCTCGATTTTGTCCTGACTTTGCGCGTCAAAACTTTTTTTTAGCTAGGCAAAATATTTGCCAATTTTATTAATTAACAAGAAGTTTTAGGAGTTGCACGTGAAACTCATTTTTGCATATTTGGAAATGAGAAGATATTGTTACTGAAAAGTTTTGCACATATGGCATAACAATCAATAGCCATAACTTTGACGATGTGGTGATTTGGGAACATGGGGTGTCATGAAATTCTGTCAAATCTAAACCTCAAAAAATCTGTCAGATCATGAAATTAAAATTGCTTCTAGGATTATCATTATCACCAAGTGTTTTTAAGTACTTGTTGAAGTATTTCCATAAGCAATTATTAGTAAAAAACTTCTTAAAAGTTAAAACTGTTAGTGGAACATAGACTGTACTAACTAAAAGGTAAAAACCATGATGCGTGTGATGCATGACTTCACAAACCTTGGCACGGAGCACCTAGCCAGCAATAACACGTCGACAAGCGTGGCCCAGTGGATGCGCTCCCTCTCTTCCATGTAGATGCGAGTTCGAATCCCAGCCGGAGCAAATTTATAGGCGCCCTCGCGTCGCCCCCCCCCCCCCCCCCCCCCCCAGCTCGCCGGCACCCCTCCGCTGCCAACCAAAAGTGGTCGGAGGGAGGCGTTCTCGTTGGAGATTGACCGGCCCGTGGGGGCGGTGGCGGTCGAGGCGGAAGATGTCGAGCGTCGGCTCGGGCTCGGGCGGATGTTGACGCCGTCCCCTGCGCCTGCAGGGAGAGGCAGAGCGCCTGATGGGCTTGGAGGACCCGATCTGGGCTCGCCGGGACCGGGTAGCGGAGCTGCACTACGCGTCCTCCGAGGGCGCGGGCGGCGATGATGGCAGCGGCGCCGTCCCCTACGCCTGCTGGGTGAGGCCGATGGGCTAGGCGGGCCCAATCTGGGCTCGCCGGCCCGAGCGGCGGAGCTGCACTGTGCGTCATCGACGCCTCTTCGTCGCCGGGTACTCCGAGGGTGGTGTGGATGGTGGGCTTGCCGGCCCTGGTGTGAGGTGCGTCGGAAGTGGTGTGCGGCTTGGGTGAAGACCCGATCTCGGCCTCGTGCCATGACCAACGATGATGGCGGTTGTGGCCGTCGTTGCCCTTCATGGAGGCGTCGTTGTTCTGCCGCTGCCCACCTCCCGCACGATCCGGCCAGCTTGGCTCTCCAGGGGAACCCATGATCTTGTGATCGGACGATGGCGGCGCCTTGGCGTCGTTTTCCCTCCTGGGGGCATCGTCTTGGAGGTCGGCATCGGCAAGCTGGACCCAAGGTTCGCGGTGGGAGGTGTGAGTGGTCGGAGCACACTCGGCATGCCGTCGGCACCAGGTGTGTGTTGGTGGTCTTCTTCTCAGGATTGGAGGGTCTCTCCGGTGTTGTTGAAGACGGCGAACAAGCTCGTGGCGGATGGGTCACTCTGACGGAGCGACCTTGGTGTTGTTGCGAGGAAGTCGAAGTCGGTTGATCGTAAGCACGATGGTTATTGATATACTATGACGTCGCCTATAGCTGGCCTTCTAGTGCTGTGTATGCCTTGTAGTGCTCTTGTAGATGCAAAGGTTTTTGCCGGTTTTTCTCTAATAAGAGCAGTTTGGGTCTCTGTGCCTTTCTCTTCTCTCGCAATTAATATCGCAGTCCTCCTGTTGTGATTCTAAAAAAAGGTTAAAACCAGATACACACTCAACTAGAACATCTGAGAGAAACGAAACAAAGAAAGAAAAAGGGACAGTAGGTAATACGAACGTGCAGGACCCTGAAACTCAGTCGCAATGGCTCTTTTCTTTTGTACGGTTAGTAAATCGTGGTGAATAGATTCTAGGTCGATATGATCCTGATACTGATACACCGTTGAACGATGCGTCAGGGTGGTTAACATATTCCAGCAGAACTAATTCGGTGGGAGCTTTGAGAAAATCATTTTGTTCTGCTGTTTTATTGCATAATACAGGTAAAAGTCTAAGATCTGATGATCTAATAACGACAGCTTTCAAATCTCAGTCCCTGCCGACATGCTGTTCACTCATGGGTTTAAGCTTTAGGCCTTCCGGCTTACCGTAGTACTACGACGGGTCTAGGTGACTAGGCTTAAAGATTTTGATTTTGATTGATGCTCTCGCAGCTTTGCACCTTAATAATCTCAGTGCCGACATGAGGAAGGACAGTGTACCAGCAGCCGCGTGTCCTGAATCGAGTACTCGGTTATTTATTTTCCACGGTTGCAGAATTTGAAAGTTGGCAAAGAGCCAAGAAGCAGACATTCGGCAGCACGAAGAGTAGTGGTCGGCAGAGATTCCATTCCAGTAAACAAAGCTACTGCCTGCCCTCTGCACTAGGCCGTGTCGTCCCGCTCCGGTATCCTATGCGCGCCCGTGCCTCTCTCCTGCTCTTTCTCTCATATCTACAGTACAAATCGACACAGTATTTGGAGAATACAAAATACTGTTTCATCAGTACGCAGTTAATTTGTTTGTTTCGATTTCTTGATGTCTGTAGCCTACCCCAGAAACAGAGAAGATCAGTAGTAAGTTAGTAACAAATAAGCGTGATGATTATTTTTAATATTGAAAGAGAAATCTTGAATACTTTTGTTTCCGCTGTTTTAAATTTATCAAATCTTTTGGAAATTTCACAATCTTCTTTCTACAACACACGTGAACATTTTACATGCAGAACTGTGGCATGCATGCATGGCAGCATGGCCCTGCCTGCGCGTAGCTGCAGTGCGATGCAGCCTTGCAGTTGCAGGCATGAGGCGTACCTGGCCACGCAATACAAGCACAGTTTTTACTGGCGTCGGGCTCCATGCGTAGGGTAACATGCCACACACGACCGTTGAGGGCTCTTGTGATGCAAAATGATTCGGTAGATTTTCTAGCACCTTCATGATTCAAAAGATTTGCGTAAGAAGTTTAGAGCATTAAAATTCATAGAATACTTATATGATTTGTAGGATTGAATTATATAGAATAGTTTCCTAATTAATCTTTTACACTAACATCCACTGCACATGAAATTTTGTAGAATTTGTGTGGACATGACATTGCAATCCCACGTTTTTCCTTACCCTCGATTCTAAGAGTTGCTTAAGGTTTGCTATGCTTAGAGATTATCCCTTCTAAGTCGTTTAATTGGTAGGATTGGAGTTTTTTTTCCTATCCTATATTGTTACGATTTTTGTATTTTATATGGTGTCACACACTTTTTAGACAAAATTCTACTAATATTGCAAATTAAAGATCACTTGGCACTTTAGTCCTCATTTTATATTCATCGATCTATTTCCAGAATCCCATGAACTAAAAGACCACCAGTAGTAATTAGTAACCGCCTACGTTTCGAATTACTTGGTCATTGCGTCCTAATGAACTTTACTTATTTACTGATTATTAATGATTTGTAATGCTTCTCTCTTGACCGGTACGATGCTAAGACACTACATAGTTCTCAGTGTGATTTGATCACGAAACACGCGTGCACCAGCATGGCGAGACGGGAGAGAGAGGGGTACGACCTTTAATGACACTATAAGAATGTGTGACCGTCTGACCGATGTGTTATAATGTATTCGTTTCTAAATACCATGCGTCCTCGATTTAGTCAAAGTAAGTTTTTAAAACCTTAACTAATTATGTCGAAAAAATCAATATCTACAATCATACCAAATTGATATAACGTGACAAATATATTTTACGAGCTTATTGTAGATTTTTACATTTATTGCTTATTTTAGTCATAAAGTCTACTTTAACTTAATCTATGACGCAAGGTAATTTTAAGTGGTTGGGTTATATGTTGTCGTCCTTGCATGATAAAACCTAATAAAGGCTAGGAAAATCGAAGCTCGGCTAATTTCACATGATTCTGCTTTTGCCACAAGAAAATATAAATTCTCAGGGTGTACATGCAGATTTTCATGAAGAAATATGTATATTTGACTGCTACGCAAAATATGGATTTGTAATGGAGGTACTAGTATTATTTTACATTCATAGTTTTTCGAAGCACAGAAGTAAAGTTGTCACTTAATGTTATTTTACAATTGTGCAACTCACATTCACAAGTACGTGTGAGATCCCTTTAGAAAGTACGCTTCTTTGTAAATTTCAGGCTTTACCCGGAAGCCAAACCTCCACATTCGGTGCCCTCCACCTTACTAGCAACAGTGACAGGGTTTAAGTTTTTAACCACGTAAGTTCGTCTGACTGACTAGGTAGTAATCAGACGTCGGCCACAATCCCGAAACTTCCTGCCAAAGCCCTAATTAGTTACTACGTGGTAACCTTCCTTCCCTGGCTATAAATAGCCTCCCACCCTGAGCCTTAAACCTCAACCCAGAGCAACACCAGCCTCTCACTCGATCTCTTTCCACTCCCAACACCATCAGCTAGCAAGCCATGGCGTTCTCCAAGCCGCTTGCCCTCCTGCTTCTGGCAGCGACGGCAATGTGCGCGGCCGGGCAGCAGGACTGCAGCGGGCACAAGGTGACGGTGCAGAACATCTGCGGGCACGACCTGAACCTGGGCATCGCTCCGGTGGCCGACAGCAAGCTCCTGTTCAGCAACGGGATGCTGCTCCGCCACGGGACGCACCAGTCGTTCGACGTGTGCGCGTGGACGGGGAGCGTGTCGGCTCAGGGCGCCGCCGTGGCCAAGTTCCACCTGGGCCACGAGGGCGGGGCGTACTACGAGGTGAGCACGACCAGGCGAGCTCCTCCATCCACGTCTCCGTCACGCCGCACGGCAACCCGCTGCAGGGCCACTGCCCCACTGCCGGCTGCAACGAGGACAAGTGCTTCGAGCACTCCGTCCCCGGCGGCAACTGCCACGGCGTCACCGAGATGAAGGTCGTCTACTACAAGAAGCCCTAGGTCTATCAACCGGTCGGCTCTGTCCGGCGCCGTACGGCTAGCTGCTCTGCTCCTCTAGTGTTTAGTAGCATAAGTTCGTCTGCAGCTCGATCGTTGACAGCGTCTCAGCTGCTAGGTAATCATCGTTGTATTGTGTTGTGTTGTGTGGTGTCGTACTTGTTGATGTTGTGCTATGTCAGATCGAGTCCATGCTCACACGCATGTGTACGTCGTACGTGTTGTACCTTAATTTGGTGTCTGGTTTGTGCGTTAAGAAAGGTTAAATTAGTTTAATCAAACTTAAGAAAATTCGGTGTCTGGGCTGTGTTTCCTCCTAATTTGGTGTCATTTCACTTTTCTGCGAGCTGCTTTAGTTAGCGAACATCCACTGTATCGAAACACACTGCAATCCACGGCCCCTAGCTGCTAGTAGCAGCTAGAAGGAGAGCACCAGTGCGTGTATCCCTTTTTACCGATGATTTGTGGATCCACGTGGTGCACTACTCTGAGCATTAAGTAAAGTAAAGTAAAGTAAAGTAGGTGCTCCTGGATTATGGGAATTTCAAAGAATTTTCTTATAATTTCATTTATTAGGAATTTTCCTATGACCTCCTTTGGTTTAAAAGAAGGGTGCTACCAAAATCTTATGGATTGCATTCCTATGCCTCACTTTCATAGGAACATGAACATCCACCAACCTCTTTTTTAGACTCAAGTGAATAGTAGGCACAAGTTTCATAATTCTATGTGTTCACAATCCTTTGTTTTACACGTGTCTTTTTTAACCCTGCGATTCAAAGAGGCCCTAAACAAGCCGAGGACAGGAGAAAAAAATTATCGAACGCCATAATTAATGATGGCAAGCGCCTAGCCAGTTCTATTTATGAACCAATTAGCTCACTTTTTTGTTAGCGTCCACTCAGATTTAGCCAAGCACTCAGCTTAGTTTCAGACGTTTATGCGCACACGCCATAGCTACAAGAGCAGAGTCCATTCCATACCAAAAGCTAGGACTGAAAGGAGAAAAAATCTCTCCCTTATAAGGTGGGTGTGCCCCCTTCCTCAAAACAAGGTGGGACTAAACTTGATCATCCTCCACTAGTCAACAGCAGTGCTAACACTTTTTTTACCACCCCTCCCCCATCAAATTCATCATTGAGCTACTCTGCTCATAAAATCGAGTACCTAGTTTTAGCTTTAAATATTCAACGCTTTGTCTTGGATGAACCATGAGTTACTTAGAATTTACTTACAAAATTGCTAATCAATTTTCAAAATCAAATACAAAGTTTTAAAAATATTGTGAATCGGGCAGACGGTTTAGGCTATAAAACATTTTTAGTTTTCAAAATCAGTTTATAGTGAGCTATGTCACTATGCTTGTGGTTTACTGTACCTCTACCATTACTCTGTTTTTTTAATTATTTTTCTTTTTATTCACGAATTTGCTCTCTTTTTTTGCATGGAGTTAGGTCCAGCGGTAAAAAAGAGCGAACACCTTTATAATTTTCTTTATTTCTTACCAAACGAAAACAAAGGAAAAGCGAACCATCGTGGCATGGCACGCGCACACAACACTGGTCCACACAATATGAGCACATGCAAACCAATGACTCGAATTTGCTGCTATCAACTCGACGGTAACAGTAACATGTCACAAGTTACACGAGGTAGGCCGGCTACAGGCTACAAGACAGCGGCGGCTAGAGTTAAGTTAATCTTGCAGCTTGCTATCCACTACATTTGCAAAGCCCTAAACCCTCGCCGCTCCGCCTATAAATACCGTACTACCGGTGAGCCTTAAACCTCAACCCAAAACCAGCATCAACCCTTCACTTCTACTAATAAGCTCCAACACCAACAGCCAAGCCAGCCATGGTGTTCTCCAAGCCCCTAGCAGCTCTCCTGCTCGTGCTGGCGGCGACGGCGATGTGCGCCGCCGGCCAGGGTCATGGTATGGGCCAGGGCATGGCTCCTCCCAGCTGCAACGGTCACAAGGTGACGGTGCAGAACCTGTGCGACCACGACCTTCGGCTGGACATCGAGCCGCTGGCCAACAGCTACCCCCTCTTCCACAACGGCTACGTCCTGCCCCGCGGCACCCACCGGGAGTTTCCGGTGTGCGCGTGGACGGGTCGCTTTAAGCTCGCCGGCGCCAACATGGTGGAGTTCCACTTCGGGCACGAGGGCGGCGCGTGGTACCAGCTGACCCCCACCGGCAGCCCCGGGCAGCAGTACAGCTCGGCCATCCCTGTCTCCGTCACCCCGCACGGCCACCCGCTGCAGGGCCACTGCCCCACCGCCGGCTGCACCAGGGCCAGGTGCTTCGAGCACTCCGTCCCCGGCGGCAACTGCCACGGCGTCGCCGAGATGAAGATCGTCTACTGCAGCACCTAGATCTGAGGTCGATCTACCTATCAATCTATCCGGCGCCGAGCTTGCTAGCCAGCTGCTTCTACTCCAGTGTTTTAATAAGTTTGCAGCTCGGTCGAGCGATCGTTAGTACTTAGTAGTATTATCGGAGCTGCTAGTTAGTTAATCGTGTGCTTGAACTCTAGTGGCCGGCCAGTAATGTCGTGTCGTGTTATATTTGCAGTTTCAATAAAAAAATGTGCTAATTCCCATGGCCGATGCAAGACGACACCGGGCTTCACATGCCTGCTATGCTCTGCATGTATGCCGCGTACAATGCATTTGTCTACTCAGTGCATGGATCTAGTTTACATCAACTGCATGTCTGTATCGGTCGTTCGTGGTTAGTTCGTGGTCTTTCAGCTAATCTAATTTGAAATTTGGCCGTGGGATTTGTAACTAGTTGGGTCCGCAACCTATCATTTATTAGATTTTCATTTTGAAGTTTTTAAAAATTATGAAATAAATCATGAACATATATAGAATATGTTGCATCTTACACTCACAATTTTTTTTTCCAGATGGACTATATGTGACATTTACAAAAAGACAAATAAATTTTAAATAGTACTCCCATTGGTAACAGTATAAGATACTGTTCACTTAGATATTTTCTTTTTTCATAGATCATTGGTGCAGAGCATACACTATAATCCATGTTTACAATTTAGCTAGTTGTGAGTACTATTTATTGGATATCCCAATTTAAAGTTTTTAAAAAATATATGAAATAAATTCTGAACATAGATTATGTTGTATCTTGTACTCACAAATTTTTATCCAGACTGACCATATGTGACCTTCACATTTTCCAATAGTATTCACCTAGTTTTTTTTTTCATAGGTCATGGGTGCACAAACTACAATGTAATCCATGTTCATGATGTATTTGTGTATCTTTTTAAAACTCTGAAGTGGGAAATGTGAAGTGCAAATACTCACAAATATTGTCACTCCATGCACTTCTGCGTTATATTCAGCATATAAAAACATTCATGCATGCACGCCTCCAGCTAAAAGCAAAACATCCCCGGACCCCGGTGAATATGCACTTGCCTTCCCATGGACACGCGCATAAGGCAGAAGTATAGTTTAAACTACAGTATATCTGACTGGGGCTCGAGAAAGAAAAGGTAATGGTACACTGGCAGGGGCTATGAACAGTTTGGAATCAATATCAGTTTCATGGTCCAAGTTTATATGTCGTCGTCTTTTTACCGGGAAGCAAGCGGCCGGGGTAGGTAGATCGATCTTCATTTCGGCATGCCCATGCCGTGCACAGTCACCGTCCTTATCCCAGCAGCATCGATCGCCGGACAAAAAGCAGCAGCGGCCGCCTGCGAAACCGGAAAAGCTGAAAAGACGAGGCGCGCCTGTCGATTTCCGAGGGTGCACGCGTGTACAGTACACCTGCAGCCTCGAGACAACGTTTCCTCCGTCTGATCATCAGCAGCAGATTCCTCCGGTCGATCGGTTTATAACCTGGGCGTGACTATAATTCTCAATCTGACGAGAATCTAAGTTAGTTCTCAGTTCTCTCACAGTCAACGTTATCAAAATATCAGTAGAACCCATATAGCAAAACTGAATAAATCAACAGTCCAAGATATTCTCTCACTTGCCACTGCACCCATATACCCAGCTTGCAACCGGAATAGATTCAGTTGTAACCAAATTTGTAGCTCAGCTTGCAAAAATTATAAAAATGATAAAATTTTGAACAGCTGGTTCAAAATCCAGTGACTACCATTATTTGATATCTTTGTAAGAAATTTGAATTCTCCAGGTTTTGGCTGAAGCTCAGGGAAGTAACAAAACTTCCCCGCTGTTGTTTCAAACTTATCCAGATAAGTTAGTGTACATTGTTAGCAGGAAATGTCACATCATCACCCTCTGATGGACCCCTGCTCGGTAAGATCTGTTGTTAACCAGGTTAATCGAAGATTTGAAACTAGGTGCAGCCTATTGCATGAATCATTGATGAGCTATGTATGTATAAGACAGAATTAAGGAGTTTATGCAACGACGATAGAAATAAAAAATACTTCCTCCGATCCAGAAAAACAGTCGGAGGCTGTACACAAGACTTGAACTGTGTACGTTGTTTAGTCACGAACGATTTTACGGATCGGAGGGAGTAGGTTTTTCCTCGTTTATCTTGGTCCCTCAACATCATGCACGAACGGAAAATCGAGCATGTGAAGAGCTGGCGCTGTTAGTCCCTTTGGTTCAATATACTGTGTTAGAGTATACGTGTACAGTTCGGTATGGTAGTCTAGGATAGAGTTAGGATTTGTTTCCATCTATTTCCTAACTTGTCTTGTACTCCAAGTCGGTCCATTGTACGCCTTTATATACTCGCCCATGAGGCTCAATAATACATCCAACATATTCCGCCAATCTCATAATTCTACATACTGAAGAGCAGGTCCCTACTGAAAAGGTAGAGAAAACTTTGCTCATGTTAGGTGGTCTCGAGCCGTGTGATTTTAGTTCGCGGCGTGACCAGGCAGCTCTACAAGCTCTAGAACCTTTATATCCTTGTTCTATGGATTAAGTTACTTCTGATTGTCAATCAAGTGACATTTCATTTTCATTTTATGATTCATCACCGTGTAGACCATAAGCAACATTAGATGTGAAGAAGAACAAAAAAGGAACAAAAGAAATGCATTATTTTTTAGTTATAAGACAATTTCCAGATGAGTTTAATTAGTGAAGGCAACAACACAAACACACTAGCAATATTAACCACATACACCAGACTAGACACATCTAACAAATTTGTGTATAGCCATGTGGCGAAACTCCCATTTCTATATAGAAAAACATCTGGTCCAACTACCAGTGTTGACAAAGAGAGGAATAACACATACGTGTTGATCGGGAGGTCCCTGCCAAACCATCGTTGTTGTCGGCCATGGCGATGAAGAATATGTAGATGTACTGCCAACTTCGGTGCTGGAGTCGGCGTAGAAGTCGTCGAACGAAGCGAGATGTCGCACCAAAATGTTCCAAAAAATCTTATCGCCCGTCTCACGGTACATAATCTCAACGAACGGGTCTTCAGAGGCCTGCTCTCCCGGGTGGCCGTGCACGAGGTCGCGGGACGGAGAAGCCTTGAAGACAACGTAGTAAAAAGAACTAAAATGTGTGGATCTGATCTTTTGTGGTTATCCGCCCGTAGTCGTTCACTCTCTCCTTTTAAACTACACACATGCACGCTGACACGCGTACATGCCACGCTTGTGTATGTGTATGTGACCTGTACGTGCAGGTGATGACTCACGTAAAATGTAGCTTTCACAAAAACAGGCTCTAACTTGAACTCGATTCTGCATGCGATGCGAGGGACGGAGAAGGAATGCGCGAGGGATTCTTCTATTCTCATTGTTTTACTCACTTCCCACAAAACTGCACAACCTGAATGGGCCTCTCAAGATTTAGAACTTTGGCTAGATGGGCTGACTGTTTGGGTTTCAGCCCACCAAAATCCAACAATGCTTGTTTCAAGAATCTCTTTGGTTCATATAGGATAATACTCAATAAATAAATAAATAAATAAAATATAGGATTTCAAAGAGAACAAATAGTAAAAAAACACTAACATGGGTGGTATTAGATTAATAAATCATATTTTACGGGGATGTTCTAGTTCCTCTTTGTTCTGTGATTGTTCCACTGATATGTAACCTTCACTTCGTTTTATCCCATCTTGCCATCTTTCCAGACAAAAAAGCCAAACTGACGTTGCTTGACACCATGTCACATTGATCTCGTAGATTACTGAAGAGTCTTGCATTCCTCTGTTTCCTTGACATCCAAGCGGTTAGGATCCTTACGGTGTGAAACTTTCTTTTGTCAGACTGTTGCACACACATGGAGAAATAGCTTGAGTCTTGTGGAACTAACATGGAAAATATAAATGGTAGTTCATGGAATTTAATTTTGACAAAAAAGAAGCACACCTATAGATTAGATGTACGGCACCGCATGGAAAACACATGATGTGTAATGGATGTTTTTTTGTTGCGCCATTCGATAACACCTGAGTTTTTTTTTCCAAATGATCATGTATCATAGTTGTAACTTGTAAACGAAGAAAAGAAATTTTGTGTCAAGTTGGACTTACCGAAATTTTCATTTCAAAATTGCATGCAAAGTAAGTATATCACGGGACAACATGAAAAGATTCTTTCAAGATAAAGCTATTTGTCTTGCAATTTGACTACAAAGCTTGAATTCGGTACTTGTTAAAATTTGGACATGCCTACCCTTGAAGTTGAAGGGTGCGCAACTGCGTACCCCTTGAAGGCTGAAGCACCAAACTTCGAAAACTCCGTGATCCGAGCTCTGAGCGACGTCGACAAATATTCAAAACTCCATGTACTGGTCTAATTGACGGCAGCAATTGGGCCGGATGGGCAATACCAATACGTCATGGCTCTGGATTCTTGCAAGTGAATCGGGTGATGGGCTGGAGAGACGCCTTGCTGCTGCTGCTGGCAATCCCTATATGTCGACCAGGTCGACGATAACGAGCCGTATTACACCCTCACATGGGCCGGCCCAACATGCGGAGCGCACCTCTGTTGTTTATGGGCAGGCCCAGTACTGCACCTACTTCATTTTTCTCGTTTCTTTTGGCTGTTTCTTTTTTCTTTCTTATTTTTCCTGTTTCTTTTTATTTTTTATTTTTTGGTTGTTTCCTTTTCCTTTCTGTTTTATTTTTAGATATTATTTTTAATTTAATATTTTAAAATATATTAATATAAAAATGTTAAGATTTAAAATTTTCATATTTAAAAAAATAGAATCGAAAATTGTTCATCTCTAAAATTTGTTCATGTTTTAAAAATGATTCTAAAATAATTTCCGCTAATAGATTTTTCGTTTACCTTTTATATATCGTTCAAAAATATTTTTGTTCAAAGTCTTTTCTTTTCACTTTTTAAAATCGTTCAAAAGTAAATTCGTTTACCGACTTTTTCTGTTCACCTCTAAAATCGTTCAAATATAGTTTCGTTCAACGACAATTTTACTTTATTTATAAAAATCGTTCAAAAATAGTTTCGTTCATATAATTTCTTCGTTCATTTATAAAAATTGTTCAAAAGTAATTTTCGTTCATAGACTTTTTTCGGTTCACTTTTTAAAATCATTTAGAAAATAGTTTTGTTTAACAACATTTTCAGGTCATATTTTAAAATCATTCAAAAATATTTTTTGTTCATAGAATTTTTGTGTTCACTTTTAAAATCATTCAAAAATAAATTTCGTTCACTATCCTTTTCGGGTCATTTTCAAAATCGTTCAAAAATAATTTACGTTCTCCTTTATTTTGTGCTCATTTTTTTTAAATCGTTAAAAAATAATTTTCGTTCACCAGACTTTTTTTCGGACAACGACACGACGATAAATTAACAACATGAAAGTTACGCGTCAAAGGATATTTCAAACGGTCAACCGAGTGCGAGGAATTTGATAAAATTCGGTTAAAAAGTATGGAACATCTATTCAAAATTGGGAAGTTACAATCGACGAAACTCAAAACTGAGTATAGGAATGAAACCTACTCATGGATGTGCACAATTTTCGTGTACACATTTTTTAGGGGTTTCATACTTGTGAACCGCGTGAATATAATAGCAGGAATCTATGCATGAAAGAAAATGTAAGGCATTCTCTGGAATGCAACTGGAAACAAGGAAAAAGAAGACCAGCCAGCAGCCCAAATGGGCCGGCCCAATATGGTGCAGGTGGCGTGGGTGATGCGTCGCACAGGTCGACGTACAGGCGATCCCTTGCTGCTGCCCGCATGACAAAGCCCATGACTCGCAACCTAAAGATCTAGGCGCTGATCTACTGTTTTCCTTAAAAAAATACGTCTTTTTTTAAAAAAAGGAGAGAATATCCTATACTGTCAAGGACCTCTTTTCTCCTGTCTTTCTCATGCTTCCACCTCATCAAATACTTCTTCTCTCTCTCTCTCTCTCAAGTCTCAACACACTTAAATTTTTCTTTTGTGCTTACTCTGTTCCGAGTTTCGACTGTAACTTATGGTGTGCTTGTTTGCGACTTGCGAGGTTCGAATGCAGCCGTTTTGAATTCACCAGTGGATGGACAATGCTCTTTCTCCTTTTGCTCAGCAGATTTCTCCATTATGACTTTGCCTGTTCGTTTAGATAGGACATGCTGCAGATGCATGTGCTAATGAGCATAGTGCAGGCAGCGATCGGTTAGTTTCCTATGTATGACCACTTCCATTTTGTTTCAGAGTTTCCGATTAATCCCTACACAACTAAATTTGTATTTGGGTAGGTGGTGACTGGTTTTGTCCCCAACACCTTCAAACCTAACACTGATTCTTGTCAGCTCCTAAAAAATGCTAGGAATTGTCAGTAAAGTATTTTTGGTTGAGTAAGAACCAAGCGGGCAAGAAACAATTACTTTTTTTTAGAAAAGGGGTGCGGATCCCCGGCCTCTGTATCGAGTGATGCACACAGCGTTCCGCAATTATTCATCAACACCTTACAAGAGGAATACAAAGATCAATCCGAAGCGACCACCAAAACTAGCGACAGCTCGCTACACCTACAACACGGATGAAGGGGTGGCCAAGAACAGGGCCGAATACCCTGACAACACACCAACGCACATCATCAAAAAACCGAAGGCCACACCAAGCCGCCCGATAGCGACAAAGGGGCACAACCAGTTCAGCAGACCCTTAGCGGCACCGATGCACCTGCTATAGAAGTCGCCGCCACCGTCTTCCTCAAACCCATCATCTTCAGGAAAGGACCAAAGCATTAACCTTGTCAGGCATGTCGTCGGCGTCGCCACGACGTCAGACAACATATCCGATCTGCGCGCTACCATCATCGCATGTCCATCACCGAGACTCCGCTGCACCGCGCCGCCGAAACTCGCCATCGTCGACGTGTTAGATGCCTCGCAACGCCACCTCCTGGCCCTTCCAGCCAGGCTGATCCAAAAACAATGCCCTCAAGAGGGAGAACGACGTAGAACGTCGTCATCGTCCGATCCGGATGATCCAGATCTCGGGTTTCCCCTAGATCAGTCCGAGCAAGAGGCGAGAGCTGCACTGACGATGCCTTCAACAAGGGAGCGACGTTTGGACGCCGCCATCATCTGCCATGACCGTAGTCGGCTCGGTTTTCACCGGCAGTCCCACCGAACCGAGCTCGAAGCTGACTGGATCCATGCGGAGCCGCGCCATGGAGACGCACGACGCCGCCGGAAACCGGCAGAGGCCCTCCAGTAGCCCCTCACCGGCCCTCAACGCGCCACCGGGCGGCAGGAAGCCGCGCTTGTGACGAATCTGACCGGGAATCAGATCCACGGCCCACCAGCACCCACCACGGGAGCAGCCGCCGGAAACCGCCGTCCCCTGCTGCTGCCGTCTTCCACGGCGACGATGGCGAGCGCCGCACGGCCGAGGTGCGCCGCCTCGACCCCCGCCTGCTGCTTCTCCACGAGCACCGCCCCAGCCGCGCCCGAGAGTCGTCGCTGCGATCCTCCCGCCCAGGCGCCTTGGGCGCCGGGCCTGCCGCCACCGCGACCAACGCCGGCGGCAGCGGCGGCAGGGGCCGCCGTCTTGGGGACCTCTGGCGGCCCTAGGGTTTGGCCCCTTGCGTCGTCCTGGGGTGGTTTCTGAGTAATTCAACTCCACTTGACATACCTAGCTATGCAATGCACCAGAGGAGTGAGACGCACGCCTTTGCATTTTTTGGATAATTTGCTAGCTGGAGAACACCAATAGGCCACATCCGGAAGAAGCTAGACAGCTATTGTAACCTCCTCCAGTAAGAATTAGATGCATCTGCTTCACAAAGAAGCGCGCTACATTTACAGAGAAGAAGCCATTCGCCATTACGGGATAAATCCAAGCATGACACAGGCTGGAATGAATACGTCGGTGTGATGCTCTTCCTTCTTAGCTAAGTAACCGAAGAACTCCATGATTCTTTCTAACACGCACACAGCAGTTGTCAACGGATCGATACTATTGCAGATACGACTAGGAGTACGAAAGTGAAGCCTGTCCGTAGTTTAACTGACGATCGAGCACACAATTTTACAATAGGTGATGAATTCCAGAACTTTGAGTTGTTCGCAGACTGAATCCAACCAAACCAAGCGTACAAGTGCTCAGATAGCCTGTTTGTACGTCAGTGGAATGAACAGTCGTGCGCTGATTCAGAGGATCCACTGCAGGAATAACTGATAACAGAGTGAAAACTTTGGTCAATCAAGGAGTGTTTTTGCATGTTTTTCACCGGCCAGGAGAGTCTGCTATGATTCTTACCTGTGAATTATTTTGCCACTGAATGAACTGTTTGTTTGCGTGATCAAATGCTGAAGCGACCCGACATATTACAAATATAGTAACATGCAAGTCTTCGACACATTGCAAAGAAATAAGTATCCCAACAACATGTCGACCAGAGTAGCACAACCAAAGCATTGCAGCGGTCCAAAGTACAAACTTATATTACAGGACTTACAACTTCAAACTGTGACATAAAACAAAGCACCTGATACCAATTTACAACAAGAACTCAAAAAGCACAAGGAAACATAGCCCAAGTTATACTACAACGATGAGGTCGGCTCTCAACCACCCTGTCACGACATTCTACACACTACCACTCTACTGATCAGTATTAGCTTGCTCGTTGTAGTCCAAGTAGTAGTCGACGACTCCTTCACCTCCTATGGGTGCTTGCTCCTCGAACTCCTCCTCCTGGACATCCGGGTACTCCACACCAGCATCTATCGGCTCACAACAACCTAAGCAGGGGAAGGAATTTACGTATGAGTACACGGAGGTACTCAACAAGTCCAGATAAGGTGTTTGATGCACTATCATCTACTAGGACCAATGGTCCAAAAGTATAATGATTTTCGAAAACATTTCTGAGAAAGGTCAAGTTTTATTATGAAATCTATGATCTTCTTGCCTCACGAGCTGTTAGAATCCCCTGTGGATTCCTTTCTCGCCACGTTCGCAGCTCCTTCCCGGGACAGGGAGTGACAATGCCACAATTTATTACACTCTGCAGAGGTGCGTTACTTTACCCACAGATGAACCGCAATCCGGGTGACCGTGCCCTGCACTCACTACCGGACTTTGGATCACAAAGCTGTTTCACCCCCTTGTTTGACATGCCTCGCATCGCAGCTGGCAGAACCAGCTACCCGTCCATAACATGGCTACAGTAGAGCCCTCTTGCAGTTGGTCGCCAAATAGGCCACTCCCAAACTGCGACAGTTGGTCGCCAAATAGGCCACTCCCAAACTGTCATCCCTGGGTGGCATGCCTTATAAGGTGGTGTTTCTCCAGCTCAGCCTCGCCCATACAGGTCGTGTGGTCAACGCTGTCGCTACGGCGCTTGAACCCAAGAAGGCAATTGTTATTAATCCTAGGGTGATATCCCATGTAGTCGAACCCACTTCCAATGGCTTGACAGCCTCCAAACAAGGGTTCAAACTACCAGCCATAACAGTTCACCGACTGCTCCATCAGTCGATCAACAAGTTCCATATCATATTATTCATAACATATATTTTTCTTTGATGCAGGTGATATCCCATATAGTAAGTCGCAAATACTTTGATAAAAATAATCAAGCGGACATGAGCTGAACTTGCCTGATGTAAGATAAGAAGTGTAATTCGATGGATTGGCTTCCTGCGGAATCGCGGTTTCTGAAAAGTTCAAATGAGTCCGATGAGGACCAACTCCAAAGAAAATCCAACATGAATGCAATGATGATAATGAAGAGATGATGACATGCTCATGGTGATATGCAATCAGATTTAGTCTTACACAAGCTGTAGCAGTACATATTAAAAGAGTGAAGAATAATTGATTCCCAGCTATAATTATGAAGATACATATCTGATTATTGTTTACCTCACTCAAACTCGATTTGTTTCCAGAAGGGATTTCAGTTCATATGGTTCAGCAAAATAATTGATTAAGTAACTTATAGGCTTCTGCCTATCTCTCCTCGTGAGAAGGAATAATTTAAGAGCAGATTACATGCATTAGCTATGCTACTGGTTTAACTCAACCAATTTCATCTAATACATGCACTGGAGTAGCAAGGCTGGCATTTGGTTACTTATCTGGTACTTAAATGCTACGACCAGATAGAAGGAATAACATGCTAATTAACTCGATGTGTATAAACGAAGCATGCATGATTTTTGGTTCATGATAGGGACTATCTGGTTGCTCCAGAACTGCAGGTTGCAGTAAACTGAAATAATTTGTAAACCTGGAGATTTTATGAAGTTGTATTTCCAATAACAGAACAAAATACATGCTACAGGTTCTCTGAATATTGGTTACCCAGTGCAACTAAATTATGGTACAGAGGTACACTATTACTCTGAAATCTGGACACTACAAGCCTTTATTTGATTGTTGAAGGTTTCAGATGGTACAGGTTCAGTTTAGAATTTATTTGGACAGCAAGATTTACCTTCAATTTAGATTTCAACCAAATAGTCAGATATACATGTACAGAGCAAGCTACAGAAGTTTCAGTTCCAGAGCATGCCACTGATGTATGTATATCGATAGAGGAAAATCCATTATCACTAGTGAGCTAGTTACAGGAGTGTACGTGTGCGTGTGCAACCATATGCCCAACTGAACCTGGAAACACTGGCAGCACTCTATGTGTGCCAAACGAAAATAAAAGTTGAACAATCCCCTTTCCAATCACAGCCTTCTCCCCAAAATAGCAGAACACATACACCCAACAACAAATCCTTTTACTCTAAGAACAAGGTACCTAGTGGATTCAATCCAAAATCCCAAAGCTGATTGAGATGCGCTTGGTCCCTTGGTCTCCTGCTCCTACTACTCTTCTCTGAGATTGAATGGTCGCTCCTGCTCCCCAGCCTCCTGCGCCCCCTTGCTCACCGGCGCTCGCTGCCTAGGTCACCGCCATGGCGCTCAGGCCCAAGCTTCAGTGGAGAAGGAGAATAGGACTGGAGTTGCTACAGTGGAGGAGTGAGTCGATCCCCTCACCCTTAAGCTTCTACCGAGGAGATGGGGTGTCCCACGGTGCTCCTGTGGCTGCTTCCCTACTCAACAGCTGCTGGGGTAATTTAGTTGAGACGGTGGGGATAGACTCAGGTAAAGATCCAAAGAATTAACACAGTGTGGACTGCTACTTGGTCCAGTAAGAGTAAATGGTACTGGTATTTTCATGGATGCCATATGCGTACATGGCAGGATAATTAAAATACTGGACAAACTAATCTGTAGTATAAATATTTAACCCACCACTAAAATATGTATTGATAGTAAATAAGTTTTACTAGGAAATGTCCGTTGAAAAAGAATTATTTATATAGGTTCCTTCAAATCCGATTATTATGGTTCAGCATTTGGTCCATTTGCCCTCGCGACTATTTGCGAGCTAAGCAAATTATACTGACGGAGCCCTTGATCGGAAAATAGATTTTATCCCGAATATTGTTGTATTGACTTTAAAATTTTCAGAACCTCATATAACGAAGTAATAATCTAACTAGCAATATTTATTCACTTGCATTCTTTAATTTTGGTTTCAGCTTTTATTTGTGTTCAGGTTACTTAAATTTAAATTCATATGAATGTATGAAATGCATGACATGCATGATGCACAATCAAACCTATAGTTGTGTATGACTAGTGTTAAAAGCTGGGTTCTCACAAATGCTTTGTCGTTTTGAAAATTCACGGTTGATGATGGAATTCGCTTTGTCGTTTGGGAACAGTATGCATGAAAGCTAAGTGCTGCTCAGCAGCCAAGCTTGTCCACTCACGACTCCGACCTTGCCTATATAAACAGCCTGCACGTCCGTCTAAAACCCATCACCAGCTCATTTGGCCACCCCGCAAACCGAAGAAGAAACAAGCAGCGCACAAGGCTATGGCTGCCATGGCGGAGCGCCTCGTCCTCGCCTACCTGCTTGCGGCCGCCGCCGTTCTGGCGGCATCGGCGGTGGACACCCAGCTGACCCTGCTGAACCTCTGCCCGTTCACCATCTACCCGCTGGTCACCTCCAACGACGATGGCAGCCCCGGCATCTGCGACAACACCGTCATCCTCGAGGGCGACGGCCGCGGGCTCGTCTCCTACCCCTTCCCGCTCACCAATGTTGGGTTTTCGCCCACAGGATCGATCACATCAAACTAGACGAAGACTCACGCACGAAAAAACTATAGCCAAGGGCACGTATTGTGCCCGTTCTTTTTCTTTATTTCTTTTCTCAATATCCTGCGGTACAACTTGTGTTACAGGACCTGCATATATATATGCAGCCACGACCAAACCGACCTAAACAAACTAAACCTATTCGTACAAAGACTCCCGATTAGACTTTCCTAAACAGACTCCTAGCAACAGTACTAAACGGATTCAATCCGAACTGGACTTAGACAACCACGTCATACAAGCCTACTGGAGCATGAACTCAGGTACATGAAACTGCAGCCTTGCCGAATAATCAATTGCTAATTCCTAATTAAGACTCACACACGGATTAAGGCAAGATTATGCTAACAATCTCCCCCTAATCTTGACTTGTCGTCTCCTCGTACTCCTCCTTGTCTTGTCTCGCCACAGCATCACGCCACATCTTGATTGTCATGTCCGTACATTAAGTATGACCACGCAGGAAGCATGCAGTGCACCTTTGCTCTGCTATGCTTTGCCACCGCCATTGATCGGCCTCCCGCACTCGGTTCGCACATCAGTGCCACCGCTATTGCGGTCCTCACACTCGGTTCGCACCATACTTCTCTTGTACTTGCATCCAGTAGCTTCTCCTTCTACTGTCCGCACATCTCCTCGCTTTACGGTAGCATACTACTACCGTCCGCCTTCGGAACACCGAACCCACGCTGGCCGCAACCAGGACGCTCCACGAGAACATGGACACAACTCACGGAACACCGTGCACACCTCAACCATGACGCGCTTCAACTGCAACGAGCCTTCATGAAGACGAGCACTTGGACACAACGACGACTCACATAAACGACGCCGACTCAACGTGCCAACTTGCACGTCCATGACTCCTCAAACTCTTCTAACTCCTCCGAAGATGAACTTGACGAGACTTCCGACGCCACACCTCAGCATCGCCGCTCCATCAACGATCATCCACCTTCACTAGCTTGCCGACGACAGCGACGTGCCGTCTCTTCCGTGTCGCTCCACCGAACGACGATCGCCCGCCCCGAGGCGCTAGTCCAGGTCGCCTCCCCGGGGCAAGCGTGGCTTCAAATCTTCGACCTCGCTCTGATACCAATTGTTGGGTTTTCGCCCACAGGATCGATCACATCAAACTAGACGAAGACTCACGCACGAAAAAACTATAGCCAAGGGCACGTATTGTGCCCGTTCTTTTTCTTTATTTCTTTTCTCAATATCCTGCGGTACAACTTGTGTTACAGGACCTGCATATATATATGCAGCCACGACCAAACCGACCTAAGCAAACTAAACCTATTCGTACAAAGACTCCCGATTAGACTTTCCTAAACAGACTCCTAGCAACAGTACTAAACGGATTCAATCCGAACTGGACTTAGACAACCACGTCATACAAGCCGAGCATGAACTCAGGTACATGAAACTGCAGCCTTGCCGAATAATCAATTGCTAATTCCTAATTAAGACTCACACACGGATTAAGGCAAGATTATGCTAACAACCAAATGGGAAGGGCGCGTGGTGGCGCGCATCGGCTGCAGCACGTCGCTGGACAAGTGCGAGACCGGGATGGGGCGGCCGGAGACGGTGGTGCAGCTGGTGGTGCACTCGCCCGAGGCCGGGGCTGCGGAGAACCTGGCGACGTACAGCGTGAGCCTGGCGGAGGGGTTCAACGTGGGGGTGGTGGTGAGCCCGCATTTCATCGGCGGCGGGCAGTGCCCGGTCCTGGGCTGCCCGGTGGACCTGAACAACGGGTGCCCCCTGGAGCAGCAAGTCATCGGCAACGGCGGCGCCGTGGTGGCGTGCAAGGGGGACGAGGGCTACTTCAAGCAGCGGTGCCCGCTGACGAGGGTGAAGGACGGCGACGTGGAGCCCGTGCCGCAGAAGTGCCTCGCGCCACGCGAGCTCAAGGTCGTCTTCTGCCAGACCACCATCTGACTCACCATGGTCGGCGCGCGCCGTCTCCGCCCGATCGACGGAGCTCGTCGCCGGCGACAACTAGCAGCTGGTCGTTACTACTCATTAACGTGGCGTTGATGCATGCGTGATTAGGTGTTGTGAAATGAGAATGCAGGTGTGTGTCCCGGCCGTGCCATATGGCTATGCATACGGGAGTATCACTGTCGAATAATTCGTGAGTACTTAGGCATGTTTGTCGACGACGAAATGCTGGGTTTGGACTGAGATATGAATCTGACTAGGTGAATGCCCGTGCGTTGCCACGGCCTATTTAACTAACATAATGTGTATCAAAATTGTAATACTTTGCACGGTAGGTTTTTCCCCTTCCAACAACATTGTCCGTAGCCTATGTTGGTGGGTTCTTTTTTAGCCACAAAATCCAACCATCTCCCTCACGTAGATGAACATATATCAAAATGAAATTTCATATTCCACACATGTAGAAAAAAAATGACACTTCTCTCGACGCATCTCTTTTGGTTGCGTAAAACTCCGAGAGTTTTTGTTCCCTTCCATCATCATTGTGCTAGGGCCTGTATCGGTTTATTTTTCCTGAACGTCGACATAAACCATCTATATTCTGTTTGCGATCTACAAAAGTGAGATGTCGTACTGAAATAAAACTTTGATACGGCCATATGCGACATGGCTACACAGAAAAAACAATGAACTAATAGCTCAAATATTTCTAATCGGCACATGTTTATTAATATTGTTTTACATTGTTGTAGTCTTAAAAACAGGTATGAGCATTCCATTCCATCTTGGTATTATACAATTTAAACTTCAAAGAGCGTATTTATCAGGTAGACTCAAAAAATATAATCATACAGGAAGCAATGAAAGCCAAAATGATCAAGCGATCTACAAGTTTCTATTTTTTCAAGGAAAATAGGAAGTTTAATCTGTTTGGGCTGACCTTTGTCTCTGCACCCACCCAACGAAAGCAGCCATCACGAAGTGAGATAATCACTGTTGTCCTAACTACCCCGACATTGCTGACACCTCAAATAGCATCGCTCACACTCTTGCCCTGCCTCTCATGAGAACCGTCGATAGGCCAGCTCACCATGGCGCGTTCAGCGGCTCTGGGCTTGCTCGTCAATATGTCAGTGTGGCGAACTTTGCTATAATTCCATCAAGATCTTTAACATCAACCCAACATCTTGTTTAGCTTCTTAAGCCTGCAGTAGCTGCGGAGTAGCTCAGAGGCAGAGGTTTCTTTTAGTTTTCAGAAGCTTGCCGAGGTGTTGTATCTTGTTGTCAGCTCATGTTTTCCTCAGAGCTGCCACTATAGTGATGTACCTCATTTTCTTGTTAATTTAGCCTTCTTCAACACAACTGAAAATAAAAAGGAATATGATGCTAGGTTTAGAGTTTTGATTTTGAATTGACAAGATCAAAATTTATCAGCTTAAATACGGAAAATGTTTCCCTGCTTCTTTCAATCTAGTAAATTGCTGCAACAAGGAACTCATATCATGTATGAAGCTTGATTATATAATTATGAACAAATGCAAACAGTGCTCCTAGTAGCAAAGTACAAATTTCCCATCTGCACTTTTTCACATTGAAGCTTTTATAGACTCATGCAAATAAGAATCGTGTAATTGTTGTTTTGCCTTGAGTACTGGCTTTTCTTTTGTAACTTTTTAGGTGTTACTTTAGGTCGTGAAAAGTTCCCTGGAGTTGAAAACTTACTATTTCTATGTCAAGGCAACCAATACATTAGTTTTCTACTCTTTTTACAGAACAAATAGCAAACATCAGTAGACTGTAACGGTAATTTTGTTTCCAAAGAGTTGTGTTTGTTTTGTTTGGTATATGTCAGTACAGAGTTGCCGCCATCATAAAGTTAAAGTCATACCTCCTTATAGAGTTGGCCCTGAGCACATCATTCTGGATCATTCGCCTCAGCGCCACTATCCCTTCCATCTATTCAATCTTTCCAATTGTTCAATACTCTCCTATTTATTTAACTCATTGAAGAACACTTTTGTCCGTTGTTTCGACTCCAAGGAGACCAACTTGATGAGTACTTTTTGGCCATTCTTCATCTTTCCCTGCAAAATTCAGATCAGAATCTGGGCAGTCATGCAGAAGGCTGTTGCACGTTGCTAGAGTGACAATAATCACTTCAGTAGGAGGAGTGTAATATTTTTCTTTCCAATAACTCAGGATTCTGGAGTAAATCCTTGGTGCATATCTTCAGAGCAAAAGGTTGTGCTCTTTGGACTTTGAATTTTTAAAAGCTTATAGGGAGCAGTAGATCTTCACATTTTCGCAGAATGGTTATTCTGTAAATGGAATATTAAGTTCCTGAAGGGTCTCACGAGTATTCAAAAGAAGAAAAGAAAATGAGATGTGCAGATTTTACCTATGACCTGCTGCATAATTTGGCTTCCAAATTTTTCCCACCAGAACGCTGCAACAATTTGGCTTCCGGGAATTTGTTCTACCGGAATAGGAAAACATGTCACTGCTAAAGTATAGAAAATTGACATTTCGAATCGTCACATATGTCTTCAAGAGTTCATGCAACACGAGTTTTATAATAACCTGAGGAAAAGAAAACCTGTCAATTAGATAGTAATGGAATACGCCATTTTCTACTTTCCAGACCCTTGTGTATTTACATGCTTTAAATAGCTATGCGATAGTTTCCTCTACACAGCAATAGTATTTTTTTCCATCGTCCTGCAGAAAAACTCGTAACTACACATAGTTTCCTCTACATAGCAATAGTATTTTTTATAGCATCCAGCCAAACAGTCCAAGTGGGAGCATATATCATACTGGTCTTAAGTGCAAATGGCAGATGCAGGTAGACGAAGGTTTCCAGAATGAGCTCTACATTTTCCAATAGTATTTCCTCTGCAGAAAATGGAGTAGTCAAACACTTAGCCACATAGATGCTATTAACTATAAGCAGAATTACTTGACAACTCCAATGCCAGTCACACCTTAATCAGAACTCAAACATCACGCATCCATAGAATTAATCAACATATTTAGTGATGCGGCGACGAATTAGAAAACAACGGAGATCAGAAAACCGCTGGCTCGCGGGTGATTAGGCCAACCAAGTAGTGGAGTTGTCGCTAGTTGCTCAATGGAGCAGATCGAGGACGAACTATTCCAGATGCCGATCATAAGCTACTCCTTCTGGAAGCCCTTAACGTAGCGGCCGAGCAGGAGCTTGGCCGTCCTTGGCGCCGGAGCTGCTTGTGGCCGTCATAGAACTGGGCACGAGGCCAGCGCCGGGACGACATGGCTGCGCCGCCGCAGTTCCTCGGTAGGCTCGCGCAAACACATCTGTCGTTGGGCACCTCTTTGCTCCTCACGATGGGTCCTCCGAAATTTCGAACCATAGCATGTTTATAAATTTGCTACCGAGGTGGAATGCCTCAACCAAGAAATGCTATTTCGAACCATGCACATCACTCCCGAAAGAAAGAATAAACATGCTCACATCAGGAAGGTGAAAAGTTCCGTAAAACAACTGAAACTTGAAAGCTCAAATTTTGATCCTTGAACCGCAATACTAAAGAGAAAAGAAAAGTGAAACTTGTAATCCCCTGTTCTTCGGCAAATGGATTTATATCTTCATAGGGTTTTAATGGATGTACAAGGTTTTGCTTTCCAAATCTCTCTACCTTGAAACTAAGCTTCGATAACAAGATGTAACACATGTATTTGATGCCAAAAGCTGCACAAAACACCACCAGAAAGATCTCACTGGTCACCTGGCTTTCACAACGAGGTCGAGCGACGTGGAGCCTGTGCCGCAGAAGTTTCCCGCGCCACGCGAGCTCAAGATCGTCTTTTGCCAAAAACCACCATTTAATCACGGTCGGCCTCCGCCCAGACGGAGCTCGTCGTCGGCAACAACTAGCTAGTCATTACTACTCATTAGTGTCGTTGATACAGGCGTATAGTGATGTGAAATGAAAGCGAGATAGAATTTCTCAAATTAAGATGCCTATTGCGTGGAGGAGCCTAAATTAGTGCTAAACGGACCCTTTTGCCCCTTAGATGGAAGCACGTGCACATCCATGGCACGGCCGGGACACACCCGTGCAAAAATATGCTGTCAATAATTCTCCATGGCACAAACATGAGTAATTAAAACTCAAAAAAAAACATGACTAATTCGTTCTAGTTTTTTTTAAGGGAAGTAATTCGTTCTAGTAAGACATGTTTGTGGACCACGAATGCTGGCTTGGGTTTGGGAGATCTCCTTTTTTTTAGCTCAGTTTGGGAGATCTCATGGTCGCCTGGCCGGCACAACGAGGCCGAGCGAGCCAGGCTGGTTTCTGTCGCTGGGCTTGGGATAAATAGCCAAGTGATATCCTGATTGGCCGGCCCACTAGAAAGATTTATCACAGCCAGCGTGGAGTGGCTCAACAACAAAATGCTATTTCTTCGCACATGCGGCTCGATTCGTCGCCAGATCTTTTTTTATTCCAGCAAACATTATTAATTAATAAAGTGGCGGCCTTTATCCTAAAAAAACGAAACGCAGACATTCACATACACGCACACACTCACCCATATGAACGCACGCACATCGTACCCCTATGAGCACTTCCGAAATACTAAACCGGTGGATCGAGTCTTGAAATTGATGAAGTCACCACGGACGGCTCGCTGTCGACGGAACGTCACCTCCCGCTGAAAGAATATTTCGCCTAAATGCAACACACATATGTCAAACCTGGGTTTAAACTCTAATAGGCTGAGGGTACAACCACCGTGCTAATCATCCAACCATAGGTTGGTTTGCACGAAATGCTATTTCTAACCCATCACGAAGGCAAAAGGCTACGTAAAACAATTGAAACTTAAAAACTACGATTTTTATCCTTGCCACCCAATATCCAAGGTGAATACAAATATGTGAAACTTGCACGCTCCCCCTTTTTTCTGCAAATGCTGATGAGTACACGATTGATTCGTATGTTCTTAAGATTTTACGAGGCGTTTAAGGCTTGGTGTTCGAACATTTCTATGCCGAAATAAGTTTTTGATAAAAGATGTTCACGCCTTGTATACCTACTCGTGAAATTTGATACCTTTTTTGTTCCTTTTTTTAGTGTTTACGTATTTTAATTGTTTTAATTTTGATTTTTGGATAGTGCCAAATCTACGCTATGTCTATGGCTCGTTGCAGCGATGTCTTTGTTACAGCCATCACCTACTGGCATGAGCAGTCCGAGTATCTAGAGAGCATCCTCTCATACAAGATACGTGATCGGAGTCAACATTTTCTTGAGGGGGGTGAAAGGAAGGAGGAACTTGTAAGAGGATGGAAAACTAATCCTAAGCATCACAGGTGGCTATTAACCATGGGTCGGCAAAACCCTTGTCCACCACCTCATCCTTGCATCGACATCGGTGAACTCTACTCTACACCAGCGTCGTCTGAAACAACCAGGACATTGATAGCTGGCACCACAGAGAGGTGGGATGAAAAAGGTGGAGCTAGTAAAGAAGTTACCCACCCGACCGAAGCATACAAGGTGTCGCAGTCATCTTTATAAAGAACACAAAGCTCGTTGGTGATCCATGAGAATCAGGGTGCGAGGACTGCAACTAGTATGACCCTTGAGGAGGAAGATGAGCTCATGGCATAGACGGAATAAAATATCATAGCATGTATTCATTGAGTTTGAGTGCGAGAGAAAAAGGGATAAGCTGAACAAATTTCCTTTTCCATGGCAGTTGCTGACTTGATACAAGTGCCAATCGCAAATCTAACATCAAGGTCATGTTTGATCAATTCGAACAAACCTAATGCATGCATAAGGGAATTCATTGTCATATCCTTGCAAGAGAATTGTTCCCCAACTACGTTGAAATCGCCTGGAAATTTTGACTTTGTGCTCTAGGAGGACCAGGATGTTCAATGACATTGCTCTGCTCGCGAAACCACACGTGGGCAATGAATGGCCATTGGAGACAGCGCTCGACCCAATGCCAGTATGTATTTATGATGTGCCATGGCACAAGCAAACATATGCGATGGGGAAAAAACTGGGTGGTACACTTGGAGATGCAAAGGACGCGGATGCGGATACGATAGGGAGGTACCGTAGTGAGTTTCTGCGTGTGCACATGGAGCTTCCATATGAAGAAGAAGCTATGTGTTCCCCTCAAGAGAATATGGGTCCATTAAGCTAAATTCTCACCCTTCAAGAAACCTGAGCACCGACCTGGTTTGTGCCTTTCTCGGATGAAAGTGCATGGCGTCCATGTGCGTGGTTTTCACAATTAAGGAACGTACTGTGGACTAATATTTGTATTTGAAGATTTTGTCCATAGTATTCCATATTTGGATTCGAAATAGGATGTCATGAAGATGATAATATTGATTGAGTCTTTGTCCTCGAGATCATTTATTCTTATAGATATATTTGATATTACAGAGAAGAAATTTATGTGATGGAGGTGTTATTCAAAGGCCATGAGAGTGTTGAACCTATAACGAGTATGTCTTGAAGAAAATTGTGTCAAAAATAATTTTACCTTCAATATATCATCATAACGAAAAATAGAAGAAAAAGATAAAAGGTTGATGAGGTGAAAGTGGAAATTTATAGTCCAATCGACTCGACCAACACACAGAGGATAGATGATGTACCAAGTGTTATGAAAAGATCCTATGGTGTGGTTAGAAATTGTCGATATAATTTTTGTGAACTAACCCATCATGTATGTGTAGTGTTTATATGTCGAGTTAGGTACCTGCTTGTTTTGTTTGACACCATCTTGACATCGATAAAATGTCGCACCTTTCTGATACACGTGGAACGATGTGACCTAGCTAGGAGAGTGTGTGCTCTATCAGGAACTTGGTTAGCTTCTTCTTTTGCGTGTTGCGCATCGATCTTATGAATCAGAGGAACATGCCAACAATAAGGAAACAAGCCTGTTGCACGCAAGAAACTTCGTATGATGGACGTTCCATTTCATTCATTCTAGGGCGCTCTTCAAGATGGTTGGACACAAATCACGTTGATGGCCGCATGTAAGGCTAGCATTGGCACCATTGCTCGCTCATATGTCTTGTCCTCCAATTTTCACACTGTACAATCACACGATGTGTAGATGCATGACAAGTTGTAGGTCTCCCCTGTCGAAGGAGTCAGGCTATCGACATAATGGACGCATATATCTGCCCAGTTTCTTAGAGAGCGATTACTCCTTTTGTAACAGCGAGACATATCGAGAGAGTCCAGATGGCTGGTCATCGATGAGATAGACCGCATTTGTGGTGCAAGCAAACCAAATAAAAAGGGAGTGTAGTAGGTTTTGATACGAATTTAGCTCAAGCCGCGAACAAATCCGAACGTTGCGCATGGTATGGAGAATAGGGCTTCCTTAATTTGCGGATTAAAAATTGAAATAAGAAAAACCCCATATATATGTCACGTGAAGTGAGTTCCCATGTGGCTCTGAAACACTTTCTTTTTCTCTCTCGAAACAGGTTTTTGCCCCGCTTTATAAATAAAGCAACGACCACCATACAACATTGCATATAAACGCAACACCACACAAGCTGGGGCCAACAGCAAACACTTTCTTTTTCTAACAAGTATATTAGAAAGGCACACAAGAATTAACACATACATTTTACTGGATTAATAAGAAGGAGAGCAGAGAGGGATAAAGTGATAATGCATTGGACTACTCAATGTAAATTTATTTGAGAATCATATAAAATGAGGGCATGGAAATGAATTTCCTAGAAGTTGGTAAACCCAACCATATATTTTTAGATAAAGTGCTTTTATTAATCAAAAGGTTTAAGCATTACACCTGGCTTCTGCATAGCTAAGATGCACACAACCACCAGTGCACCATCGATCAAGCCGTTAACCAAAAAGTAAAAAGGCGAATTACATATCAGAATGAGAAATTGTAGATCCGCCTAAGAAACTGGTAGGTCTATCCAGAGTCTATGTTGCCACCCATGCCGGGAAAGTAACTCCCTGATCGCGGCCTCCAGTCTCGACGCCACCTCCAAAAATAAGTCTCGGTGCTCCACACGCTGCAGAGATGACCATGCTCGTAGCGTTGCCGTGCACCGGTAAATAACCTGCATAAGAGAAGCATTTTTATCACTAAAAACCTTGTCATTTCTACATAGCCATAGCGACCAAATAATAACAATCGCGCCCACCCTACTGAATAGTTTGAACCTGGGATCCACTCCATTCAACCAGTTGCCAAAAATGTTAGCAACATAACTAGGTGGATGTAAGGTAGAACCTATCTGGATGGCTGGCCATATAGACCTAGCGAACTCTGACTGAAAGAATAAGTGTGTAATAGTCTCGTCGTGTGGACAGAAAACACACTTTTTACTTCCGTGCCAATTGCGTTTGACAAGGTTATCTTTGGTAAGGATAACTCCTCGACGTAAATACCACGCAAACACTTTAGTTTTTAGTTGAATCTTCATATTCCAAAGTTTGTTGTTATATGAACTATCGACTGGAATTTCGGGAAGAATTAGAGCTCTATACATAGAATCAACTGAGAATTTGCCATTCTTTGTCAGATTCCATTGAAATATATCTGGACCTTCCGGCAATTGGATAGACTCCAATCGGATGAGCAAGGCATTCCAAGATGCTAGTCGTGGTCCAAGTAAACTCCTTCTGAACGAAACATTTGGTGGGAAAGTACCCAAAACCTTCGCGACCGTGTCGCTTTTGTTCCGAACAATAGAATATAGAGCCGGATATTGATCTTTGAGGGTAGCTTGGCCAAGCCAAATATACTCCTAGAAACGAATTTCCGATCCATCCCTTATTGAGAAAGATCCATGTGGAAAGAAGAACTTCTTTGTAGCCATGAGGCCAGCCCAGAAGTGTGAATCACCGGGTTTCCAAATAACCTGGGACACAGCTTGATCTTCGACATATTTTCTCCTAAGGAGGGTTTGCCAAACTCCATCTTCAGAAAGAAGTTTAAATAGCCATTTACCTAGGAGCGCTCTATTCTTGACTTCAAGGTCATGAACTCTGAGCCCTCCTTGGTCTTTTGGGCAGCAAACCACACTCCATTTAGTCAGTCAATATTTTTTCTTCTCACAATCCCCTTGCCAAAAGAATCTAGATCAGAAATAATCCAATCGTTTTAGGACCCCTTTAGGCATTTGGAAGAAAGAAATCATATACAGTACCATGTTTGTTAGTATCGAGTTTATCAGAACCAATCTTCCTCCCAGGGATAGGAGTTTGCCTTTCCAACTTAAACGCGTAATTGAAGCCTTTCCTCCACCCTTTTCCACTCAGCATTGGTAAGTCTCCGATAGTGAATCGAGATTCCCAAATAGTTGATAGGAAATTCTCCTTGCTCACAGCCAAAAAGCTCAGCATACAAGGGCGGCGTTCTCTTGGGCTTCGCCAAAGCAAAACAATTCAATTTTATGGAAGTTTATCTTCAGACCCCGATAGTTGCTCGAAAGCTGACAGTATCAACTTTAGGTTACGAGCTTTGTCGATATCATGCTCCATAAAAAGAATTGTATCGTCGGCATATTGAAGAATCGATAAACCACCATCGACAAGATGAGGAATCACTCCTTCAATTTGGCCATCAGTTTTAGCGCGTTCGATCATGATAGCCAGCATATCCGCCACTATATTAAATAGTGATAACCCCCAAGAGCAGGGGATCACTGTAGCACCTCTCAATGTGGAAGTAAGGTATCGATCCGCAGGAGCAAGAAGGAAAAGTTATTTGTTCCCTACAACTAAAGTGTCACAAGTTTTAGTTGATTATGCACTAAACAAGTTTAAAGAACAAGGTGGTCGATTTAATGGATGGTAGTTTATGTATCAAAACAAGAATGTAAAAGTGTCCCAATCCTCTTCAATGCAAGAGGACAAGACAAGAGTTTTCTCTTATAGGAACAATGGACATGGGTTCATGGTTCACTTAATCCTCTCTCTCTCATCTACGGTGATTATCATGTTATAGATAAAGTACACACAATTGTCATGTTTTAATGGTAGCTTTTATAACGGCTATATGTCCTAAAACACATAGTTGAAAGAAGTACTCATTTGTGTTGCTAGGTCACCCTCGTAAGGCTAGCGTGGTTGATGTCACTCCCACATCATACTTCTCCCTTTTTACCCCCAGATAAAGGATGTTGGGCGGTACCGTGTCACTCAATACCTATGCCGTGTCACATCGGCCATCCCGTACCTACATACATCATACTTCTCCCTTTTTACCCCCAGATGAAGACGGTGGAGAAGTCGTTGGAGAAGATGGAGACCACCCCGGCAGCGCCCCACCGGAGTTTTCCCCCTCCAATCTGCAGCTCCAGGTCTCTGTTTCGGTGTTTCTGTCTTGTGGCGGCGCTTGTTTTCGAGAACGCCGTGGGACTTCTTTTATAGGCGTTTTTAGGTCAAGAGGAAGTCGGTGGAGAAAAGATCGACGACAGTGGAGCCTCGAGGCCCAAGATGGTGGGCCCCACGCGGCCAGGTACAGAGGCCGCGTGGGCCCCCTCTTTTGGGCTTCCGGCCTTCGTTTGCTTGCTTCCTTCGCTCCCAAGTCTTTCTCCTTACAAAATATTGACGTCTGTAATTTTTCAGGTCATTTGGACGTCGTTTGGGTCCCTGAAACTTAAAAGGAAAAAAATAGGGTTTTCTGCCTGCGCAGGGTTAATTCCATAAAAAATAGGAAATACATATTTTATTCCCAAAAATCATTATATAACAGTGATATAACCCTTATATGATGCAAATATGATTGGAATATAAGTGATATAGTGCAATGTTCATGTATGCATTTTACATGCATCAAATAGTATTGGCGATAATGGGTCGCCCTTTCGGAGGCCTTTTTTGTTTGGAAATATTTGCCCGTGTTATCGTTGACCTTAATGGCTACACTTCCTCCGGAAACAAAGATATCAATTAACGCGCGCCACTGAGAGGAAAAACCTTTCATCCTTAGGGTTTGCTGGATGAAAGACCACTTCACTTTATCATAAGCTTTCTCGAAATCAATTTTCAGAATTACCCCGTTCAACTTTTTCCTATGTAGTTCATGGACTGTATCATGTAGGACCGCAACTCCATCAAGGATGTTGCGACCTTGCATAAAAGCCGTATAAGACGGTCGAACCACATGATCAACCACAATGTTCAGTCGAATCATAGCAGATTTGGTGAATATTTTGAAGCTAACGTTAAGGAGGCATATAGGTCTAAACTGTTGAATCCTTTTTGCCTCATTAATCTTAGGTAACAAAATTATCTCACCAAAATTGAGACAAAACAACTCTAATTGTCCATTGTGAAGACATGTGAACAACTGAAGCAAACGGCCTTGATAATATCCCAAAAGTTCTGGTAGAACTCGGCAGGGAAGCCATCAGGGCCAAGAGCTGAATTATGCTTCATTTGGAAAACTGCCTTTCTCACTTCCTTCTCTGAATAGGGTTTAGTAAGTAGGCTATTTTTCCTCCTCTAAAGCCTGGGGTATATCCTCTGTTCGGGACTCATCCAAGGTGAAATTACCCTACTCGAGGTCACCAAACAGGCCCTTATAGTAATTTGTAATATACGACTTAAGTTGTTCATGGCCTTCAATCGTTCCTTCATCCTGGACCAGAGAATGAATACGCTTTTTCTAGTGTCTGCCATTGGAGACAGCGAGTATTCGAGTCCCCTTCAAGAATGAATTTGTGCTTTCGAACGTTGATACCATTTTAACTCCTCCTCGCGGAGTAGTTTCGCTATCTATGAATTTGATTGGCTCTTTAGCTCAATTTCTTACGCATATAGTAATCGAACTTCTGGTTCTAGAGCATCGATAATCGAGAAAAGTCGTATCTTTTATTTTTTAAGTAAGCCAGTAGTACGACGGGCCCAACCAACGAGGTGAGTACGTAAAGCACGTATCTTATTGTTCCACCACTAGATAGGCGAATCACCCGCTACCGGTAAGTCCCAGATTCTTTTAACCATGTCGTGGAAACCCTCGCGGTGTAGCCAACCAAGCTCAAACTTGAATCATGGTTTACACTGCGGTCTAGCCACTCCAGTGGTCAATAAAATGGGAGCATGATCCGACAGACCAAACCCAACCATATGATCCAACCGGCTTCCATACGGATTTTGCTTAGAATTCAAAATTCCTTAAAACCTCCTACAATCCAAAAATTCAATCCCATATTCCTTCTTACAAACCCTCTCTTCATCATACCGAGTAATCTATACTACTATTAAAAGAGCAAACATGTGCCGGATACATTAAATCGTACGCGTTCAATTTCTGATCAACCATCCGGATCATCCCAACCGTGTTGAGCACCTCAACACACTTTTTCAGTTTGTTGTAATTACAGAGATTGCCACTGCTTAAAAAAATAAATCGTGCCGGCCGAGGCTAGAGAAATCGGGGAGCGAGGGCGACGCGGGGACGGCCGTGGCCGGAAGAGGAGGAGAAGGGCGGCGCCGGGGGCGAAGCTTGGAGGCTCACTGGCCATGGAGGTCGTCGAGGTCGGGGCCTGGCTCGCCGGCCGGCCCCGCGCGCAGATCAGGGATAGATCACAACTTCTCCTCCACGCGCCCCAATCGCCTGACTCCCCGCCGACCATCCGCAATCAACGGCGACGGGCACGGCCGGCCAGGCACGAGCCTCCAGGAAGGAGCTGGCTGGATGCCGGAATCCATCCACTGCAGGGAGGACGTCCCCTACGTTGTACCATGGAGCCTCTCACTGCCGACGCGGTTAAAGCGGACGCGGACATGGAAGTTCTGCAATTAGTGCTTATCACGTACTAGCTGCAGAAGGCCATGCATCATACGGTGATAGCTTGATTGATTTTGTTTGGCAAACAACTGCAGAAATCCTCAGGTGGCTCTGATCATAAATTGTGCGAATTATTTCAGTTATTTCATCAAATTCGTGTTAAAGCCAGTGTATGTACATAGGTGAGCATCAGGTAATTAAGCCTAACACATTCAGATATAGCCATTGATCTGTTCTTGAAGCCAACTTTTTAAACAATTTTCTGAATAATGAATGAGAGTTTAGGTACGTACTAATATAGTGTCAAAAATACTCATCTACTTCAGTTGATGTTTGATTATTTTGAAGTGCCGAGCTTTGCCAGTTCCCTCTGATTTGTGAGATTTGACTCGGGTGCTTGATCAATTTATTTGTCTGATTGATAAATTGTTTTACTCAGTGCTTTATCAAGGTCTGTTTCTTTTAGAGTATTGGATTATTCCTAAGCTGCCATGATTTGAAATCATCCCCTGTTGGAATATAGACAAATAGACAAACTAATTTACAGGTAGTTTTCTTGCACATCCATCAATCATTGCAGTTTTGCTTTGCACTGAAGCAGGACTGACAGTAGCAAATTCTTTGGACTAGCCTGATTGTTGGACTTGTAGTCCTTAGGAAATGGAGATTTTACACAGGTGAGAGATCAAAAATAGGTACATAATTCATCAGTTTTACATACCGTTGCTCTATGATCCGAACTTTGTGTTGCTCATAGACTAATGTTAAACTGCTCTATTTTTAAATGTTGAACTACTTCTCAATGGATGGAGTTCTTTACTACAACCCTCATGTTGAGAAGCTTTTCAAGGAACCTTAACTTATGTGTTCTGTGGAATTTAGGAAAATTGTGCTGGCTGTAAGAATATTGAGCATCAAGCTGAAACTGAATGTTCTCTTGCTGTCTGACAAAACGTAAACATACACTTGAGTGTCCTTTCACCTGGTTGTGAAACTGAATCTTGTCTTGTTCTTTTCCTTATCTGTTTTGGCATTTGACTGAGAGGATCATTGTGAGGATGTGGATGCTGCAGCACTGGTTCCTGGTTATGAAAAGGTTTAAGTTATATTGTATAACTGCTAACTAATTATATGACAATTTGAGCTCAAAAAAATTATTATATGACTCCATGCTCATTAACTTGTTGCGTATAGGGTACTAACCTGGGAAGAAAAATATGCGCTGTGATTTGTGTAGGTCACAGGGAAAAATCATCAACTATGTGCAGTGCATGCAAAACCAATTTGGTACTAAAGTTAGAACTTAACAAAATGTAGAGGAGGATATGGAGCTGACGCGTGAGAATGTTGAGTATGTAGTTAGATGTTTCAAGTTTGAGCTTCTGGAAGAATCTAAGTTAATTGTTTCCCTGCAGCTCAACTCCTTTCTGTGCCCTTGTCTTTGAGGCTCTCTGTTGAGGAAAAGAGAGGGAAGAGTTTTCATGTAATCTAGCAGGGTTCTTGCTGCGGTTGCACCAGACCCATGAGCTCAAGGAGAAGGGTGTAGGGATCATCTGAGGTGTACAATCAAGTGGAACAAATGCATATATATTTTTTACCTATATTTGTAAAATCATCACGAGAGGAACATCAAGAAAGAGTGGATTTATGTCAGTTTCCGGTCAGCAGCTGAGCATCATTCTTTTGTACATAAGAAATTCATGATTTCAGATGTTAGATTTATTGATTCTCAATATTGGCTATCGCTAGACCAATAGGTTTGTTGCCTCATGATTCATGAATGTTTCATGACGTGCGATTCAACTTCTACTCATTCATAATGGTAAAGTTGGCATATTATTTTATAGACTACCTATAACACATAGAGGAGGAACGAAGCATATGAGAATCTTATGTGTCCAAGAATTGGCATTGTATTTGGGTTAGATGTAATGAATTTGTAAGCTAATAAATATGTATCGAACAATTGCATGGGATTTTCTAACAATGTTTTCTTTCTTGTAACACGACTAACAACATTTCTAACATTTGTACTATTGCCTATATGTTTTATTTCATTTATGCTAACTTTTGCAATGGTTGGTTGCACATGCACACCAACTAGTAAGGAAAAAAGAGAAGAGAACCCTATTTTCCGTGTTTGCTCGGGACAAGCCGATTCCTTCGACGCGTATATGCCAGCAAGCTCTTTCCAAATTCCCGGAAATAGCCGTTTGAACCACCAAAACCGAAAGGCGCCCAGGAAAAGGACATCCCGACGCGCCCTCAGCCGCAGGATCAGATCTGGACGGCTCCAAAGCCCCCAACCCACACCCCAGGAACGTTCTAGAGCCCAACGAGCGCCCTATAAAATTCACGGTTCCGCCCTCGGCACCCCTCCTCTCGAAACCCTAGTCCTCCTCCTCATCCCGCCGCCGCCGCCGCTTCTCGAAACCCTAGACAGCTCTCCAGCTCGCCGGAGAAGCTGCGATGGCGGCCAAGGGCGACGGGCCGGCGATCGGCATCGACCTGGGGACGACCTACTCCTGCGTCGGCGTGTGGCAGCACGACCGCGTCGAGATCATCGCCAACGACCAGGGCAACCGGACCACGCCCTCGTACGTGGCCTTCACCGACTCCGAGCGCCTCATCGGTGACGCCGCCAAGAACCAGGTCGCCATGAACCCCATCAACACCGTCTTCGGTGAGCACCTCTTCACTCCCTACGCTCCCAGATCTGTTTGCTAGTTTGATGAATTGACTAGTCGTGCGCTTCGATCTGATCTGTTCAGATCCTTTATTTGTAATGTCGGTGGGATGGGCTGGTAGCTCAGATCCGTCGTAGTTGTAGAGATGCTTGTGCTCGTAACGGTTTGTTACTCGATGTAGCTTTCAGCTGGATGTTAGTATGTTGGCTGTTGGTAGTTATAATGTCTTACTAGCGCAATTGGATCCGTGGCTCATTATTTCGTCTAACTTAAACCTGCCCTTTTGCACTAGATCTGGACAGTAGCTTACTGTAGACTGTATGTTTTTGTTCAAAATCGATATGCTGGCTCAGATCCATAATTATTTGCTCTATTTAATTTAATTTATTATAGAGCTTGATTGCTTTGTTCTCTCCTAGGTTCGTTTGTTTGTATCAGTATTATTTAATTGGAACCTGTGTCTATATGACTAGAGCAATTGTGTAGTGTGGATTGCAATGATTATTTATCAAATGTAACTAAATTCTTAGCTAGTTTGTGCTTTTGTGTTGACATCTATGCTAGTTTTTCATTTAATTAATTAGGTATGTTATCATTTGTGTTCCTATTCTATCTCCTGAGCTGGCAGATTGATGATGATACAAAATCCGAGCGCTTTTTGCTGACTTTTATGATGGATGGCTATGGGCATGTTTTAGTTTGCTAACATGTTTGTGAAGCGAAACTGGGTCCGATCACATTGGTATAAATTATACCCTTGTGATTGCTCCAGTTTTGCCCGTTGAAAGACGTGACAGACATGGCAGCAGGCAAAATGTGCCCATAGCTTTCATGGTTTTCAATCTGAACCATCTGCTGCTCAATTATTTGTAGGAGTTCCTATTTTTGTGCCTAACAAGTTTTTCTCATTATTTGATTGCATTTGTTGGCATTTATTTTGTACATTATATGATTAATATATTTGTAACAATTTGATGGGAGAATTGATGATACTATATCCATACCACAATTCTGCATTCACTGTGATGATCAATTAATATATCATGCACTACCATCTGATCTCCTGTCATATTTAATTGTTATTTTAAAACTGGTTTGTTTTGGTGAACCAACGAAGATGGCAGTTGTCATTTGGTTTTGTTGTTGTGCAATCTGTGATGCAAACAATCCCATTTGCTGAATCTCTTTGATTGTTATAAACAAGATCACCATCTTTCGGCTGAGATTGCACAACAAGTAATTGCTAATCTGTGTCTCGAAACATGGCATAAAGTGAGAGGAACGGAACTTTGCGACACTGGCTGCTCCTTATGAGCCCCCAGTTACTATACAGCCGTTTATATTTCTTTGATTTTCTAGCATCCCCTCTTATATTTTACAGTTGCGCACATTAGTTTGTTGCTGTCTAATTTCCCATCAATTTTTAGTGTTCCATTTAACATCCAACTTTAAATGCATGTCACTGTCTCTGTTATGTTATACATGTGCATATTTTAGAGTATCCTTTATTTTTTGGCATGGATGTGTGCAATTTCTGACATGAATTGTATTATGCAGATGCCAAGCGTCTTATTGGCAGGAGATTTACCGACCCTACTGTCCAGAGCGATATTAAGCTCTGGCCCTTCAAGGTTGTTGCTGGACCTGCTGACAAGCCCATGATCAATGTCCAGTACAAGGGTGAGGAGAAGCAGTTTGCGGCTGAGGAGATCTCGTCCATGGTCCTCATCAAGATGCGTGAGATCGCTGAAGCTTTTCTTGGCAGCACTGTGAAGAATGCTGTTGTCACTGTCCCTGCCTACTTCAATGACTCGCAGAGGCAGGCCACCAAGGATGCTGGTGTTATTGCTGGTATCAATGTTCTCCGTATCATCAACGAGCCGACTGCTGCTGCCATTGCTTATGGTCTTGACAAGAAGGCAACCAGCGTTGGGGAGAAGAATGTCCTCATCTTTGACCTTGGTGGTGGTACCTTCGATGTCTCCCTTCTCACCATTGAGGAGGGTATCTTTGAGGTGAAGGCCACAGCTGGTGACACTCATCTTGGTGGTGAGGACTTTGACAACAGGATGGTCAACCACTTTGTCCAGGAGTTCAAGAGGAAGAACAAGAAGGACATCAGTGGCAACCCAAGAGCTCTTCGGAGGCTGAGGACATCTTGTGAGAGGGCGAAGAGGACTCTCTCCTCCACTGCCCAGACCACCATTGAGATCGACTCCCTGTTTGAGGGCATTGACTTCTACTCCACCATCACCCGTGCCAGATTTGAGGAGATGAACATGGATCTGTTCAGGAAGTGTATGGAGCCTGTGGAGAAGTGCCTCAGGGATGCCAAGATGGACAAGAGCACCGTGCACGATGTTGTCCTGGTTGGTGGTTCCACCAGGATTCCCAAGGTGCAGCAGCTTCTTCAGGACTTCTTCAACGGCAAGGAGCTCTGCAAGAGCATCAACCCTGATGAGGCTGTTGCCTACGGTGCTGCTGTTCAGGCTGCCATCTTGAGCGGAGAGGGCAACGAGAAGGTCCAGGACCTGCTTCTCTTGGATGTTACTCCCCTCTCTCTTGGTCTGGAGACAGCTGGAGGTGTGATGACAGTCTTGATCCCAAGGAACACCACCATCCCCACCAAGAAGGAGCAGGTGTTCTCCACCTACTCTGACAACCAGCCTGGTGTCCTTATCCAGGTGTACGAGGGTGAGCGGACCAGGACCCGTGACAACAACCTCCTTGGCAAGTTTGAGCTCTCTGGCATCCCTCCTGCCCCCAGAGGAGTACCCCAGATCACTGTCTGCTTTGACATTGATGCCAATGGTATCCTCAACGTTTCTGCTGAGGACAAGACCACTGGGCAGAAGAACAAGATCACCATCACCAACGACAAGGGCAGACTGAGCAAGGAGGACATTGAGAAGATGGTCCAGGAGGCTGAGAAGTACAAGTCTGAGGATGAGGAGCACAAGAAGAAGGTGGAGTCCAAGAACGCCCTGGAGAACTACTCCTACAACATGCGCAACACCATCAAGGATGAGAAGATCGCCTCCAAGCTGCCGGCTGATGACAAGAAGAAGATCGAGGACGCCATCGACGCCGCCATCCAGTGGCTCGACACCAACCAGCTTGCTGAGGCTGATGAGTTCGATGACAAGATGAAGGAGCTGGAGGCCCTGTGCAACCCCATCATCGCCAAGATGTACCAGGGTGCTGGTGCTGACATGGAGGGCGGCATGGACGACGACACCCCTGCTGCTTCCGGCGGCGCTGGCCCCAAGATTGAGGAGGTCGACTAAACTTGTCGCTGTTCTGTTGGCAGCGGCTGCCAATCCTGCTGCTAGTTATCTTATATCCCTATCGTTGTCTGCGAGTATTATTTGGACCTAGTGGGTCTGTAGTTGAAACTTGTTTTGTGGAACATCTATTGTGGTCGCCTTAATTAATATATATCCCTGCTGCTAGTTATCTTATATCCCTATCGTTGTCTGGGAGTATTATTTGGACCTAGTGGGTCTGTAGTTGAAACTTGTTTTGTGGAACATCTATTGTGGTCGCCTTAATTAATATATATTCATGAGTAGTGCTAAATCTTTGTCACGGCTAGTTCTGGGTTTGGTCTTTTGGTTTCCCTATTTGGTTTTTTTGGTCACTTTAAAAGCAAGTCTGTTCTTTAGTTGTGATTGCATTTCATTTTTGATCTTTGTGCCCTGTAACATGGTAGCATCGAGAAATGTTTTTAAAAACACCATTTGATTTAGCTGTATTTCTGAGTTAATGCAACATTGGCTTGGTTTTTATCCCGGAGCGGCACAGTAGTTCACTGTGTCGGTTCTTGTAGTCTCGGAAACCATGTGGGTGTTTGTATGTTTTTTCTTCTTCTGACGGGGTGTTTGTATGTTTCTGTTATCGGCAGCGAGCGTACATCGGTGATATCTGAAGATACTGTCCCAGTTTGCTGTGGGAACATCCAAATAATGAAACTAAGAACAAATGTTCAGTTCTGAACTCGAAGAAACATGTGCAGTTGTACACCAGTCTCATATCCAAATTAAAAGACGCTTGTTACTTGGTCTGTGTTTCCCATTAACTTGGTGTGGCTTTGCTGCACCTTCTGCACATCGTATTCCTCGTGGTTATACGACCGCCTTCTGCTTGTTCAGATACGCACACTGTACCTCGCAGTCATGTCTCGTCGTCCGGCTTCTGTTGGTCGGTCAAGCCGAGCGGCAAGAGCCTGAAGAAGGCGCCGGCGAGATTTTCCTTGGTCTGAAAGAATGCGAAGAAAAGCGAGCCCTCTGCGGCGCAAATCCCATTTGATTCCGAGCTACTACTCGTCTGAAGGCAGTCAGGCTCCGGCGGGCTGGGCTGGCCGGCGGTGGCCGGCGGTAGCTTTACCCCAGATTTGGCCCGGCAGGAAGCCAACCAAAAGCTGCCGGCATCGGAGGCCGCGCCGGCGGGCGAACGCCGGGATCGCGTCACATGGGACGCACTCACGCATGGTATCTTGCTCGGCCTGGCCTGGCCGCTCGGCTTTTGCTCTTTGACCGCCTATATGTTTAGGGGCATATGGCTAGAGGACCGACCAAGGAGTCTTCCAGGCCAAGATACGTTTGATGCTGCCTGCCTGATTGATTGGCTCATGATGATTCATTCCTCTCCTCGTCGCGCACTTCCTTGCACTGTCGATCTGCTTTGGCTCACGCACTCGCGATGACGCATATGTCGGAGTACCAGAGTACAGTTTACAGTTTTCTTCGACACACCTAGACACTAGGGTGATCCATAATGCGTATGTTAGTACTCCCTCCGATCCATATTAGTGGGCATAGCTTTGTCTAAATTCATATGTATCTAGTTAAGTATTTAGACTAGATACATGTGTATCTAGACAAAGTTGTACCCACTAATATGGATCGGAGGTAGTACGAATAAACTAGTGTATCTCACCCATCTAAATAAATTTTCCACACGTTGAACTGTTGAAGATTGAAGGCAGAAAGTTTTCCAACACGTTTCTTTGAGTGTCTTGTATATATGCAAATGGTTATAGGATGTCTGTGTTTGTCAAATTTTGTCGGGAGGGTAGAATGATTCGATACATAAAGGAGAAGGGAATTGTCCTTATTTGTACGAAAAAACAAGTAAGAAATTCCTATTTAGGTAAAAACAAAATCGAAGAGGAATTAGAGTTATCCATCAAGCTAATATATAGGAATAAGGTGGCCACTTTCAAAACTTAGGTGGAGAATTTTGTCTAAGAGTCCAAACTAGTTGGGCTTTATCTCTGCTCTTTGTAGATTATAAATAGAACAATCAATAAACATATATAACAGAGAGTTCTCGTTTTCCCCAGAAAACAAAAGAAAATCAAGCTTAAACACTTACAAATCTCAATTGAACGGAGAAGAACAGGGTGAAACCCCCAAATAAAGGGCAAGCTACCTACTTAACTTAGGCATAATGCATGACCAAACTAACAGAAAGACCAACAACGTCAACCAAACCCAAAGCTCCTCCCCCTCGAACACCGCCTCCCGTGTCATTGTTCCTCATCGCACCGACGACTCTAGTGCAACCAAACTGCCAAAACCAATAATGTCAGTCCTACTTATACGAAAGATATATGTCAACTTGTCAAGCCGAAGGAGTTGAAGCAAATCTAGGGCGCTCCAATGTAAGACCACCGCACATTACCGATGTCTTATGCACATTGACCGACCTGGGCATCCTGGGGTCATGACTGTTGGCACAAAGCACACCACACCAGCGACAACCTCATGAAAACCATTAGTGCCAGCCGTGCACATTACGACCCCTCCTCCAGCAATGACCCATTGTATTCTTTTGCCAATCACCACCAAGGCTCCCACCAAATGGTAAGGTTCTGCAAGGCCACAACCCCAAGGAGGACGTGACATACAATGATGGCACTTGATCTTGCTTTTGCCATATCTAAAAAAATCCTCCGACGGAGGGGCGGAGGCAGTTTATGCCTCCAAAGAGAAGATCTACGCGTAGTATGTTGTCGTCACGGGCACCAAATAGTCATCAACAAGATTGTTTTCCGGAGCCTAGGGACAATGCACTCCTCTTAAAGCTATTCTTACATATACACATTTTGATACCAATTTGGTTCTATCGCTTTCGAGAAGTGCCTTACATTATTTGCATTATCTTTCTCCAAATTAAGTAACCCTAAATATGATTAAAGCGGTACCCCATTACTCGTCACATCAGACCAAACTTGTCCTGTCTTGGCAACATATATACATGTGCACAGTACAAACATCCGTACACACCCATAAACGAATCTGATTCTCCAGCAGCTAGGGATGCACGCAGGTCCCACCTTGAGCAACTTTGATCATCTTTTCCTTTTACCTCCGGAGGTGTATAAATAAGGGCAGCGGCAGGAGGAGGGGCCAATTCACTCATCTCACACAACACAGCACCTCACTCGTTTCCTTAGCATGCCATGTCTCCTCTCACACTAAGCTAGCTCGGTCCTCCTCTCTCCTACTGTTAGGGTTTGCCCAATCACCTTTTGTTTGCCCCCTTGTCTCTCTTATCTCCATCTCATGACTCATGACATCCATCTCCACTAGCTATAGCCAAGCTTAGTGTCACTCTCTCTATCTCTGTCCTGTTTGCAGAGCTTCTGTACTGACCCATTATCCCTTAGCTGTTAAGGAATGCCACATAAATTATAAAGAGAGAGCACTTGCAAGCGGAAGAAAGTTGTGGTTTGGTTTTTGTCCCTCCCCTTCTTTCTTCGTCTCAGCTTGGAACTCTCAGAAACTAGTAGTGGTATCCAAGAAGAGAATTCATCACCATGGTTTTCTCCTCGTTCCCAATCTTCCTTGACCCTCCGAATTGGAGCCAGGTAACTAATTTACTTTGATTCTATACAATCTCTTCCTTAAGTTCTTATGGTAATTCCATTTTGAGACCCACACACATCAGTACAATCATAATCAAATATATAGAATGATGCACCAGTTAGGCATTTCTCCTGATCTGTGCTTGTTCTTCCACGGATTTTTTCGAAGTTATCTTGCTTGATCACACTTTTGTGGACGTACTTTTGCTTAAGCGCTAGAATCAAGATATATAAAAGAGATCATTCTGAACATGTTCTTGAATATACGATGCTTTAGAGTTATTCAATTATATACTATCAATTTTCCATTAATCTTCTGCTGATATATGTGCAGATGCAGCAGCAACCTCACCAGTGTCTTATGGGTGGAGGTGGCGGCGGCGGCGGCGGAAACGACAACCACCTCCATCACCACCAACTGATGCCTCCGTCGTCTGGTCAGCTGGCGCCGTTGCCAGGCGGGCCTGCCAACACTGAGGCAAGCGCGCCGCGGTGGGCGGATCGACTTCGGCCTCGCTTCAGCTGGTCGTGTCGGGGCAACAGGGTGGTCCCGGTGAGCAGCCGCCGCGGCCATCAGTGTCGATGACTGAACGTGCCCGGATAGCCCGCGTTCCGCTGCCGGAGCCCGGCACGCTCCGGTGCCCGCGCTGCGACTCCGCCAACACCAAGTTCTGCTACTTCAACAACTACTCGCTCTCGCAGCCGCGCCACTTCTGCAAGGCGTGCCGCCGCTACTGGACGCGCGGTGGCGCGCTCCGCAACGTCCCTGTGGGCGGAGGCTGCCGCCGCAATACCAAGCGCTCCAAGAAGTCGTCACGCCAGGGCCAGGGTGGTGGCGGCACCGTCGCGGCCGCCACGTCGTCGTCCTCCACCACCTCCACCTCTACGACCACGAGCGCCGCCGCGACGAACGCGGCCGACATCATCGCCAGCATGCAGGCGCTGCCGCACCATCTCGGCCTCCCGGCCGCGGCCGCACTGGAGGCGTCGCTGGAGGGGTACCACAGCAACCACAGCCACCAATACCAACACCATAACCTACCATTTCTGCCACCCCAGTTCCTGCAGCAAGGGCTGCACGGGTACCACTTCGCCGACGGCGACATCGGCTTACAGCTCGCCGACGGGTTTCCGAGGGGAGTGGCGTCGGGGCTGCTCGCGCAGCTGGCGGCGATCAAGATGGAGGAGCACGGCGCCAGCACCGGCGCCGCTGGAGGCGGCTTCGTGGGAGGCCACGAGCAGTATTGGCCCGGAAGTGGCGGTGGCGGCGGGTGGCCGACGGAGTTCTTGTCCGGGTTCAGCTCTTCCTCGTCGGGGAATGTGTTGTGATCGTCCGGGAATGGACTCTGACCGTGGGTGATGCATTGGGGGTATGCATGCACGTGGATGTCACTGATGAATTAGCTCTCAGTTTTAATTTAGGGTTATGTGGTATGCTCTCGTGTTCTTCAATTAGGATGGTATTGTTGGTTTTAACATCTTTTTTCACATTTTAGTCTTGGTTATAAGTTGGTTAAATGGTACTGTGTTATTTCCAAGATGGTAGGTCGGTGCAGTAGGGAAATTTACGGTGTGCAAGTGTTTGTCAACTGCATGCAAGGAGGGTGATATGAGTTGTACCGTGTTAAGTTACTTAACAATACTATGTTTAGTTATATGAGGATGTTATGAGTCGCTAGCATTGTTTCTTTGCATCGTCTTCGGTGATTTTGAATGTGGGCTTGACGGTTCACCTACATTTCCCCTTACCGATGATTCTAGAATGTCGGAAAGAGGGTTGTTAACTTGTTTTCTAGTGCCTTGTTTGGGCATACATAAAATGGTTGGTGATTACTTGTTTGGGCATACATAAAATGGTTGGTGATTACTTGTTAGGGCGGTTTGTATGATTTTCAAAACGCTGAAATAGGAACAACATGGAAAGAGGACGCGTGACATTTTTTTTGAAACAGAGGCAAAAGCTTTGCCTTTTCCATTTATTAAGCAGAAGTTGCCCGGTTTATTAGTGGAAGAAACTGGGCAAAAACCATACAACTAGGTCATAAAAGTCAACCAAGCCACCCCACAACACCGGAGGCAAGTGGACTACTCCCAAAGCATGCGACCACACGACCACAAAGATAGAAATACAAATGCTACAAACACGAAACTCCTACATATTCGACACCTTCCCCGCAGAATAGTCACTGTAGATTGATAGGCTGCACTCACGATATATGCATCGGGTGCACAACGCACGGTATATGTAGTACATGGGGGCAATCTATCCTCAGCTATACAAGGTAAGAGGAGACTTGCTACACAAGGAAACACATGTACAAACATATCTCAACAGTCACACCATCACCGATGGTAACTTGAGAGAAACACATCGGCAAAGGAAGCAAACACAATCACACAACCATGATGACGTGCCAAGACACCAAGAGTCATCCATGAAGCAACGTAGCCGCCTTTCTTGTAGCGCCACTCTTCTTACTTCTACAATTGTTTGATTTCTCACGCATCTTGCTCTTATCCCTGTTGGCATTTTCCTTCAGTAGAGAACTAATCGTCTTGGTGGATCCAAGGTTAGCAGCTGCGAGAGTGGCGAAAAAATCGCAAATCTCCTTGGCGACGAGAGACTCGGGCACTCTGGATTTAGCAACCACAGCACCTATAGGAACCACGTGCCCGCTGGAGTCGAGCGAGAGAGAGAGACTGCACCATCCACATCACCACTCTCCTCCAAGTCTAGCAATTGGCTCGGTAGTGAAGCCACAATTGGGATGTCGAGCGAGTCCACCTTCACTTCTTCGACGAACATAGGCAGGATGGGTTCCCCACATAACTCATGAATCTCAAGCATGACCTGCAACACCGGAGTCGTCATCATCGAGGTGGCACTAGAACGAGGAGAAAAACAACCATAGAGGACCACTTCACTCTCGCCCTTGAAGCCAACATCGGATGCAATCGAAGGGCACAACTCAGGAGCGGTGGTTTGTACCTTAGGCGGCGTCACAGAGAGCCTACCAAGTGCAACCTCAGCGCTCTAGAAAGCTACCAATCCGTAGCATCCAACCTTGCATGGAGTCAACGACATCACGAAGAGGCTGGAGCGTCTCCTCGAGTCGTAGGGAAGCCTTGTTGAAGAGCTCAGAGCGCAGCAGCTCGGCCTGCTCCTCTAAAGCAGACCGCAACGACATATCCGGCAATGCAACATGTGAATCCTACAAGAATTGAAAATACAAGATTTTCTGAAGGATTGTGCGTATGCTATAATTGTGATACTACAACGAAAAAATTGCATGAGATTGGATCTAAGAGATATTTTCCTATGGAAATGCATGCAAAGTAGACAATAGGAATATGCATGCAAAGTAGACCATATGAATATTCATATGGCTTCAAATCCTAGAAACCAAACAAGTTATATGGGAAAAGTTCGCAAGGAATAGAATCCATCAAAGTTTCTACGAAATTCCCTTATACCAAAGACCATTTGTTGTTGTAGTTGCTATTGCCATGAAATGCATCTACTTATAATCGTCTCAAGGGGCTAGGTTAACGTTTTTTGTTTTGCAATAGCTCCAATTGCATATTCATACAGGGATGCAATATCTGATGAAATTAAATCATATATGTTTGCCTCTGTTAGATAAATATAAAATACTAAAGGCATGTATGATTCAGCTGCCTCGAGCTTTACCTCAGTTTTATGCCAGAATATTGTGAAACAGAGGTAGTATATTACTAGCAAGGTTTTAAATAGCCCGCTATTGCATTTAGCCCCGGTGATTTTGAAAGCTATGAAAGGCTATAGCCGGGCTATAGCGCGGCTATAACCTTATAGCCGTTTTGACATATAATGATAGAAAATTAACTTTTAAGAACGTGTATTCATATATATATATATATCACTAATTTACTGATACATAACATATTCAGAAAGAGATACGAATAACTAGAGTACTAAACGTACTTCAAGATAGAGTTCTATGCCCATATTACATGTCAAAAACAATATATGGTTGAGTTTTGCTCCAAATATGATTGAGCGGACAATTTTGGTCCAAACTTTTTGGGCGTCTAAGCCGAAAATTTAGCGGCTATGGGGCTAAATCAATTTAGCCGGGCGATTAGCGGCTATTATCACTATAGCCTATGAAGGCCATAGCCGTAGCGCGAAGCCTCTCGAAAGGCTATAGCCGGCTATTTAAAACCTTGATTACTAGTCATTGTAAGTTGTCATTGTTGGCTAGCTGGAGTTGGAGTAACTATTAGACACATAGTAAGCTCAACGGAATACTACCAAATTCCTTATTCCCATTTTTTGTTAGTTGAGATGTACAATTCTCTGAAAACATATTTGATGCAATTGATATCTCTGGTGAGAAATTAGCGACTTTTGGACAACTGTTTTGAGTAAAGTGGAAGCGGTGCTGCCTATATATACATTTAAGGAGAAATAATTCAGGTCACAAATCGGGCTAGAGACAATAGCATTGCTGCTGACCAAGCAAGAAAGACTCCCCGATCGCTACTTCTAGGCACCTCGCCCAGCCCTGACATTGATCCAAGCATGTTCTCGTATTTTGCTACAAATTTGGAGCTGGCAATCATGCTTGATCTTCTAAAAAAAACTAGGTCGTGGTGATGTTAACTTGCTCAAAGAATCTTTGGTTATTCTCCTCCCAAACGTGCCAACAACAACATGTTGGTTACAGAAGGATTTCCTTGAGGTGAAGGCCTTTGCTTAAATACCACATTTCTGTCAGACAAGAGGCAATGGTGATATCATGGATGTCAATCCAGCCAGCCATCTTGTGCTAAATCCTATGGGAAAAGGGAAATTGCAATATGAGTTGGGTGGACAATTCGGGTGTCTCATCACAGAGGATGCAGGTGCCCCGCGTACCCCATCCATATTGCGCAATGCGATCGACAACAAGGAGATACTCCTTGAACCAAAACCATATGAAGAAGTTGCATTGTGGATCCATATGAAGCTTCCATACCTGGCTGAAACTGATCGTGGAGAAGGATTCCTGGAATTGCCATTTTTAGGCGGAAGTTGTAGTTTATGAAGTGCGGTCAATCCATCACCTTGCGATGTGGACCCCTCATCTTCATTTGAGAGTTGTCTGTCCCAGAGGTAGCATCATAGCGAGGTGAACTATGAGAAACGATCTCAATAGGTATTCCATGGAAGCCAATCATCCATTTTCCTAGTGAATGTAGTTATATCTGTTCCTCGAAAGAAATAATATGTCCAGATGGATGCCAATCCTCATATAAAAAAGACACGCATCAACCTAGGTACAAGTGGTGGTGGTACCCTGCCACTCAAACCATTTCCACATAGGTGCAATACCCGACTAAAATTTTGCAGGCAGAGAACCCCGAGGCAATTGAGATAACGCCATAGGTTGAATCATTTAAATCTGGCGTAGTGCTAGGCGAAAACGCCGCGGCTCGAGGAATCCGAGGCCGAGGGCGCCGAACTTCTTAGGGCAGAGGATGGTAGGCCAATTGAACAAGCTACGCCCACCGAAAGAGTCGGCCCTTGGCATCCAAAAGAATTTACAACGTAGCTTGTCAATCATCTTGATAGTCCACTCTTGAACAATCACAATTGTTAAGCGCCCTTCGATTCTGGCGATAAATCTAGCAAGATCATTGTAAGTTTGAACATTTGGTCTAGATTCTCTAGCGTAGATATACAAGAGCTGTGCGTTGCCTACATGCCGGCTCCTGATCTGGATGATTAGTTAGTGCTTGGTAGCCATTTTCCCTAAAGCTAAGGTTCCAATATAATACTCCCTCCGTTATACATTAGATGACTTTCATTTGTCCAAATGTGGATGTATCTAGACATGTTATAAGTATAGATACATCCATTTTTATCTAAATGGAAGTCATCTAATTTGGAACGGAGGGAGTATATGGTATTTCTCATGCAGCCCTTTCTTGATTTTGCAGGACCGGATAACTAATCGGTAAAAGATTATACAATTGCGATATTTCACCTTTATATCGAAGTTTCATCACTAAAAGTAGGTACTGACCTACTTTCATTTCAGTACATAAACTGATCGATGACACACATGAAATTGATCCAAATCCAAATAAATTACATGTTTTAGCGGTATTTCCTCGCAATTTGTTTTGGGTTCCAGGAAAATATCATTTTCGCCAAAGATCATCAAGACTGCGGAAATTTTGCCTAAACCTCTGAAACTTAAAATGACGCACACTTAGAAAATTAGAAAGTTTTGTAGGTGTACACGTGTAGTACTTTAGTTTCTACCGCAGCGTGCATTACACTTATCTACAACATTATCCAACTTAAATCGCAGCACAATGCATGCCAAACTGATCCCTTTTATTGTATTAAGATACGTAAAAGATACAAAAGAGATGGTCCTTTTTTTGTGTTACCAAACTTAATTAGCGGTGGCCAAACTGGCCAAGCTAGGTTCCTGTTTGACAGTCCAGCCGTTCCGAAAATGTACCACTACCCAGTTTTTTTTGTTTGCGAAGGCTTGGCTTTAACAAAGACAAGCGACTATATCCATGTGAAGTTTTAGTAGTTATATATATTTTTTCTCTCTTGCATCACACCAAACAGTCCAGGCTAGGTCAGAAGTCTCAAATTTCGGTAAAGCAAACCCTGACGAAAATGTACACTACTAATAAACTAACAACCTAAAAGGCAGTCAATGGCAGCGCTCGCAAACAGCCAGTCGGCGTACTGATCAAAACTACAAAAAACGTCCTTGAAAACAGAAATAAAATGCGATGCCAAGAAAATGCGTCCTTTTGGAGAAACTAGTAGACGTGCACGTGCAACGCACGTATCATAATCTATGATAAAAACATCTATTTTGTCGAAAAGTCCATTCAGAGCACGGGCTCCATGGTGCCCTTTTTTTTATTTTTTTATCGACATTTTAATGTTTTCAAAAATTCTGTAAAAAATCATATATGTTGACAATGATGTATTATACGGTTCTGTAAATTTTCAACCCAAAATAGTTTGTATTCCAGTCTACACAAAAATGACAAACTCTGATAAATCTGAAAAGTTTCAAATTTTGCACGGTTCACATTTCAGATTCAGAAATTTATCATTTTTACACAGCCCAAACTACACAACATTTCGCACTGAAATTTTTCACACTGGTAGACATAATCATTGTGGACATCAAGAAATTTTTAACATTTTTTTGAAACTTAAAAACGCCGTTTTGAATTTTTCAAAAAAACAAGCTCCCTGGAGCTCGTCCTCCAAATCACCTCACTCCTATTTTGTATCTTATTTTTTTTAGGGAGTTTTCGTACCAAGCTATTTAAATGTGTCTCATGCCAACAGTGTATACTACACCGATAAAAAATCTGTCAATTATAGAAACATCGGCAACCGTTTTCGCCACAAAACATCGGCAACCGGCATTATTGTACAGAACGCAGGGAAGTAAAGATGGGCCCCCCTGGACTCTCTCAAACAATTGTACAAAATTGGTCTCTTGACGTATTGTACTCAACTGTGCTCACGCACCCTTCAAGGAGAGAAAATTCATGACATATTTTTGAAATTTCTAAATGTGGATACTTCAAACAAACTACTATTAGTTTTTCAAACCAAAGTACATACTTCATGAAGGCACCGTTGTGTCGCCAAAGTTGAACGGTTCGCCTTCTGTGCATCGCACCAGCTTATGCAACCATGAAGGTGACAACAACCTCTACCTGACATGCGCCCGCCTCCAGCCATGGAGGCAACGACCCCGCTGCTGCAAACTGAATAATAGTCAGTCTGCAACAAATGAAGCAATAATATCTCAAGCTGTCTGCAATGTGCATTAGCAGAGTTGAACGATGCTGAAATATGAACAATTTCAGAGCACGTACATTAGCATATTACCTTCATTTCAAAATACTTCGTATATAATGCATAATTAATAGTTTGGAAACAATATTATTTTTGCACGAAACTGAAGCCAAAACTATAAGTCATAGCACACAATGCATAGTTATTAGCTTCAACACAAAACTGATTCTTTTCACGAAACTGAAGCCAAAGAACATTGTACGAACTGTTAAATCCTATCCAAATACATTGCCAATTCTATCACACTAAAGTTAAGTGAATCAACTAATCAAAAGATATCAAAATTATGGAACCATTTTTTTTTTTTTGAGTACAAGGATTACAGATCTAATGAAAACCGAAAAAGCAGAACAACCTCAGGATACAAGAAAATTGCAAACCAGTCCTTGAGGCCCAGCTCCCACCGACGCCGCCGCACCACGGTGACCGCCAGCCGCGCGCTGCCGCCGCGCTCCACCCGAGCCGGCGAGATGCAGCGAACCGCGGCCAGGAAGCCGCCGGCGAGGCCGCCGTCTTCAGTCAACCGCCTGGGTCTTGGCGGTGAAGCGGGAGGCTGGAAGTCCGCCAGATCGAAGCCATCGCCATGGACCGGCGCGGATGCCCGACGTCGATGACGACCATGAAGATCTGGAACCTTGATCTCCCGCACCCCCCAGAAGCTCGAACCGGCGCCGGAGAGAGCACCGGCGGAGCAGTGGCGCACCTGCAGCCCTCCAGCACCGTCGAAGACGACGCCGAGGGGGGGAAGCCGCAGAGCACCAGATCGAGACGGCGCCGCCCATCCGCCACGGCAACGCCGCCCGCAGCCCCCATGCTACTCACCGGAGCGCGGATCTGGAGGTTCCCCGTCCTCCCGCCGCCGGAGCGACCGTCGGAAGGCGAGAAATCTCCAGATGCGCCGGCGGGAGCTGGTCGACGCGGATCGCCTCCCCGTCGCCTCTGTCCACTGTAGCACGGGGTGGTTCCAGAAATAAGAGGGGAGTTTTTTTTTTTTTTTTGCAGACATGTCAAGACTTAATGATGAGGCTCCTCCTGTACTCTGATTCTCATATGCTTGAGTCCTTTGGAAGCAGCAGGTGCTGCTAAATACATTTTAGCAAAAATCCCGTAGCCTTTCAGATTGTATGAAGATACAATGCATTATAATATTCCCTAGAAAACAATGCATTATGCATGAATGTTTCCACCAAACCTATAATTGCCTAGCAATTCATATTCTGTAGGAGTCACAAGCACCCGGAAGATTTTCTTAATCCTGACAAACACGTGAAGGTGTTCTCATTTTAGATAACCAAACCTTAACTGAGGCACCCTACAAACCAAACCCTATCAGTCGGCAGCAACAAAAAAATGGTTGGAGGATCAAGTTTATCCTTCCCTGGATCGATAGATTCTTAGAACAGACAGATATTTTTTTCACACTCGAAGCACATGCTCAGACTGATACTTTGGTTAATAAGAACCAGGATCATGCATAACTTCTCATCATTCAACATAATAAGAACCAGAATATTGAATGCGTAGATCTGATACTCTCTATTTAACATGGAAGCATGTTGATTTGTGGGAAGAATATATCTTCTGGGAGATGCTTTATTCAGTTGCTGTCTTCAGTAAATATCTATGTTACAGAAAAAAGTCTTGCTACCCTCACAATAATTGATCGCACAACTTACTGTTGGATCAGTCACACATGCAGACATACTTTTTGCTCAAGCCTTCTCATGCTTCATCCTTGGTGAAATTCCTAGTACAGTTTTCCCAGGTTTAGGAAGAAATCACCTGTATCATGAATGGCAAGGAGAATTAAACCTACATGTGCACATAGATTTAAGTAAACTGTATCAATTCAGAGAAAGGAAACATGTGCGAACAATCAAACATACCACATGAGGAAGCAAATGAAAATACCTTATGAGTAGAATCGGCAACAGCTCTCCATGGAAATAGCCAAATAGGATCAGGATAAGAAGTTCAAGTACCTAATCTTTGTAACTAATCCATCTCTATTTCCTTAAGTCGCCTGACATTTGTAAAAATCCATAATGAAAGCCAGGCCCTTTGAAACAAGATCGAAGATGCACAAACAGGCAGATCCATAAAGAAAGCCATGCGCTTTGAAACAAGATCGAAGCTGCACAAACAGGCAGCATCTTTGCCCATAGGCGTTTGCACAAACAGCTTATGTGCACAGCTGGAACCTCACAGTAGGGGATCGGTGAGTTAGAAAGAGATGTAAAGGAGGGGGTGGGAAGGAAAGTAAGGAAGACTGATATACCCGGGGAGCGAAGGACGAACCACGTCGAGCACCAGGCGGCCGAGCTTGCCTCGCTGGCCATCGGGGAGAAGGAGCAGAGGAGCCGGCGGCGCTCGGGGAAGGACGTGAGTCAGGGACAGCGAGCTTTCCAGTGCGGAGGTCGGGGAACGTACCACGTCGAGAAGCAGGCGGCCGAGCTTGCCTCGCCGGCCATCATTGCGCAGGAGGCGGCGTGGTCGTGGGCAGCTCGGCGCCCTCGCGTGCAGCGAGGCGGAGCGCGGCGGCGACAGGCTGGCTCACGCGGCGGGGGGCTCGCGTGCGGGGGCAGGGCTGGGGAAGCGGGGAGAGGAGGCCTTCCCCGGAGGCAGGCGTGGTCACGGACTGTGAGCTCGGTGGCTGGATCCCGGTGTCGGGGGAGAGGACGGGAAGGAGCTAGCGGGAGGGTAGGTCGCCGGCGTTGGGGAACTCGCGGCGTGGGTGTCGAGAGAAACAGATAGACGCATTGACATATGCGAAGGGGTACGCAAAGACGTGGGCGGTGGTGTTGAGCTGCTCAACATTATTGGGACGTTTTCGGCCATTGGATCCACTTTTAACGATCTAGATTTAATGTATCCGGAACATGTTTGCTCTTTTAATAATAGTATAGAAGAATGATCACTTGAACAAAAAAATAACTGATTTTTTCATAAAGTGGCATGCATCCATGAGACCTATATTTATGAACTGAAGGAGATGATGACATGAAATTCGGGCCACACTCGATGAATAGATCGAACGAGGAATATTTGCTTTTCGCATCAAATGATTATACCCGATCCGTCCGGTTCACACCAATCATAAGGTAGCTCTAGCTGGCCACTGATCCATGTGTGCAAGATCTGACCTTAGTTTTAGTATGGGAAAAAGGTATAAGACAGGAAGAGAAATCCCAACAGAATGTTCACTCACTTTGAGCCACATATTCCGCTCCTTTGAAAACATTAACATCATTAAAGATGAACTTAATCATGTAGTGCACTCTGCCGGGCGGGATGGTGGCATGTCTATTACCTGTAGACGCTCGTACGGTACGACTGTCACTTTTGGTGCTATCAAAATATTAGAAACACAATTCTCTCGGCTTCTGCATTATACGATGCATACAATTAACCATCATAATATCTTAAAACTAATGCACCAAAATTCTTAGAGAATATTCAAATACCCCAAAGAGCCAGCTATATTAGGGAAAATAATAATTCTAAAGATATAAAATTACACAAGAGAAATAGACAAGTAAATATTGCAACGCCGATGGAGCTTCCATGGAACAATAGGCCACCGGTCTCGCGACAATAATTGGCTTCTCCTTCATCTGGCGAAACCCTATATCGCGCTCACTGGAGCCCCAATACTTAAAGCAATGTAGCCACGTAGTATAAATTGAGTAGAAACGTGTGAAACCACGAGATTTTGACATGTTGGACAAGAGATTATCAAGCTCGATTTAGTGTGTGTGGCAATCGAATGATGCAGGTATAGCTGCAGTCACCATCAGAGGGAATCTGTGTGTTCTTTGGTAGATCTGCTTTTGCTAACTCCAAGGCAGCCTAGCCTATAGCCAAGCTATTCTCCTCTTCGATCAGGAGGAAGGGAGGAGGGAATAAAGCGGCCGATGCAAAATATCACATCAAAGAAAGAGAAAGAGAAGCCCCTGTTCCCTCTGGCCCCACACCCAATCCGTCTAGACAGATCATACACAATCATGCAAGCATCCTCCCTCTCTCTTCCTCTAACATGTGAGCATCACTGCATCAGCAAGTGTTGGAGGGAGAGAGTGATCGAGACAGTGTGCTGACAAAAGCCGCGGGGCTCTCGAAGTTTTGCTGCCTCCAGTGCACATGTTTGTACCTCGAGGACATGAAATGGTAGGTTCTGATCTCACATTACCGAGACAATAGCAACTCTGCCCAAAGCATGGCAATTGGCAAACACCCTTTGCATATATAATCCATTTTAGAAGGTGCTCCAATTGGGGCCACTTGACCCCAAAGAAGTTGAGTGAATCGTTCATCTAAGAAACTATCCGGCACAAAACCAAATTATCACCAAAACTCCATGGAAACCATGTTTATACATTTTAAGAAATTATTAAAAAAATCTGGTATATTAGAAAAGGTGATGTTCTATAGATACGTGAAATTTGAAGTTCGAACTCATAATTGGTTGGGAGGTAAGGAAAAAAGTGCATGAATACTCATGTTTCAAAGTTCGACAATATTCACTGCTAATTTTTTCCGTACCTCCCAAATTAAATATTTTTCGAACTTGGAATTTACAAACTTGTAGAACATCAAGTCCCTTAGGTACTGTATTCTATTTTCTTGGGGAAGTACGAAAAAACCATGTTCCCTCCGTACGTAACTTGGTTCCCACTAATATTTTTATAAACCACCTAGTGTTCATAAGAATTCTTCAGTTCGTAATAAGGTGATTCCGATGATCACCCCATTGGTCATTTGCAGTAAACAATGTGTATTAGGTCATAAAAAGTGTTTTTGGCAATCACTTCACCAAATTATTGCCATACTTACACACATGAGCCCTCTTTCCTTTTAATATTAGATGACATATTTTGTACTTTGCATTTTAAGTACACAAACACTACCTACTTACTTTCACTTTTGTTTAAACATTCAAGTGCCAAATCTCTGTTGGCTCCCGAGGTCCAGTGGTCCCTTTATTTTTCTAAATTCAAAAATTATATTTTTAAGATTAAAAAATCTGAATTTTTTATGTAGTCAATTATGTATCCCATGAGCATGCAAAAATCGCAACGCTAAACTCTTTGACTTCAAGGGTAAAACAAAAAGAGCAGATCTGATAAATTTTAGAGTTTGGAAATATGCACTATTCCATATACTCGGGTCTGTACTTCTTTCATTTTTTTATATCTCGAAACAGAAATTTCACATTTGTAAGATACATATATCACTAAATACATCAAGATCTTTTTTATAATTTTTAAAAGAGTAAAACACACGTGGAGTCTACCAAGTTGCGCAGTTGGAGCGTTTTAGTCACCTACTGGGAAAATGCAAACTTTTGGTCACTAACTTGTGCAAATGTTGCACGTTAGTCATTCCGCCAGTTCCACCGTTAAAATGCTGACGTGGACGATATTTTTTTACAAAAAAGAGCTTAACCTTCCGGAAATTCACATTCACACCCGAGCTCATATGCTACAGTGATTTTCGGGAAAATAAAAAAATAGTAAAACTTTTCAAAAATTCCGAAAAAAATCACAGGCAAACATGAGTATGGTACGCACACCCGTGTAAAATTTCGTCACGAAATGACATTGTGAACGCCCTGTGCAAAAAAAAACAAAATCACAGATCTGAAAATTCAAATTTTTGGATCTCATTTCTGTCAGAGATTTGTTTTTTTTGCACAGGGCGGCCACAATGTCATTTCGTCAAAATGGTTTCCAAATGGTTTCTACCGGGCGACAAAAGGAAGAACCATCCAAGATATGGGCTGAAAACTGCATCCCACGGCTCCATTTAAGGTGTGTTCGGTTGTGGAACTAGGTGGAATGGGATGGAACCATTCCATTCCAAAAAAATGGAATGTCACGGTTCCATCCCGTTCTGGTGTTCGGTTGGACAAAACGAGAAGGAATGGGATGGTTTGCATAATTCAGGATTAGCAATTCAATTTTGCCTAATTTAGGATTATAAATTCAATTAGCAGTAACTAATTTGGGATTAGCAATTCAATTAGCAAAATCAGAGAGGAAATAGGCCAAATCGGAGAAGGAAGAGGCCAAATCGGAGAAGGAAGAGGCCAAATCGGAGAGGAAATAGGCCAAATCGGAGAAGGAAGAGGTCAAAATCGGAGAGGAAAGGGGTCGTCGCTTGGCCGCGCTGGTCGGAGGCCGTCGCCTGGCAGCGCGGGTCGTCGCCTCTGGCTGCGCCTGGCCGTCGCCTGGCCGCGCGGGGCGTTGCCTCTGGCCGCGCCTGGCCGTCGCCTCTGGCCGCCCCTGGCCGTCGCCTGGCCGCGCGGGGCGTCGCCTCTGGCCGTCGCCTGGCGTGCTCCCCTTGCTCCGCCCGAGAGGGACGGAGCCACCGCGGCCGCCCTTGCTCCGCCCGGCGCCGCCCCTGCGCGTGCTACCCTTTTTCCGCCCAGAGCCGCCGCGGCCGCGCTTGCTCCGCCCGTCGCCGCCCCTTGCGCCGCCGCCCGTCGCCGCCCTTCCGCCGCCCTTCTGTGGAGGGAGAGAGGTTAGCGAGGCAAAGAGAGGGGTTAGCCAGGAGAGAGGGTTAGCGAGAGACAGCGCCCCGTTCCACCTCGTCCGGCCGATTTTGCCGGACGGGTGAATTCCGCATCTTCAACGAATATTCGCTTTTCTGGGACGGGTTGGTTCCATTCTAGTCGAAAACCGAACACAGGAATCGCCCTCGGGTGCAGAACGGTTCCGTTCCATTCCATCGGATTCCAGAACCGAACACACCCTTAGAGAAAAAGGGTTGGGGTGTTCCGGATGGAACGTTAGCATCCAGGTCGGACCGGGTTGCCGGTTGAGTTGTGCCATTGGATTAAGAGCAACTTACTTGGATTGTTTAATCATCTTCATGTCAAGAACCTTCAACAGTTCAGACTTAACTTTGGTGAAATCATTTCATTACCTAAGTTGAAGAGCCTAGTCGAATACATCAACACAGAGCGATCCGAATCAATTTCAAATTTTCGCAGAAGTTCCCAATAGCTGACCATGTGGTTTATCCTACCCAGACGATATGTTTTGTGAGAATGTGGTATGACAATAATGTGTCCCGAAACTGACTGACGGAAATTCAAAAGTTATGTTTTCCAGACGTGCCTTCAAGTGGTGACGCCAATCCGGTGCATTTTAGAGGGAAAAACGAATGCAGGTTGCGAACAACCATCCAGCCGCACTCAGCTGATGAATCTAGTGCGAACACATGGCAGCGGGTAGTAAGACTGTAAGAGATGCTACGATTTTCTGTACTTGTTAAATCCGCCATTAAATCTTCTCTTTTACATTACTTATTATTACACTGCAGATATATACATGGGGAAGACGTTGCATTCTGATGCTACACGATAGTATCTGAACTGCATATTCAAGAACTGTACATACCTCAAGACTGGCTTGCCCACAACAACCTGATGGGAGCTCCAACTACAATCATAGAACAGGCGGGCTTGGTCAAGTTTCAAGGACACCACCTGCCATCAGAGGCCTATCACATTACATATCTCCCAGCTTGCACGAATCAATCGCAAATGCAAAGTGACTCCCACTCCCGCTAAGTATCGTGGTGATGAATCGCCGGTACGGTAATACCGTCATCATATTATAACAACACAGGGTATTGAGACGCTGGACTGTCCAACTGATCAGGGATTTCGTTTTCTTGGACCTGTTCAGGGGCCTGGGGTAGGACCTGCGCCGAGGCAGCCTGCACCCGAGAGTGGGATTCCTGTTCCTCTTGCTGCTGAACCAGGAATCTGCTCATCCGCTCCAGCAGCTGTACTGCCTTCCTCTTCCCCCTCTCTGTTCCGTTCAGTGCCAGCTCCCGCAACGGACCATGATCCCACACTCATGCGCACGCGTAAAATGTACAAGCTGTTGTTCGCCAATGCAAAGATGGAGCATCACTGCTGCAGCATTCTCCCTGTTTCTCGGTGACCCGTTTCCGATCAGCTCCACAAGCGCAGGGATAGGCTCTGCTGCCCCGATGGCTGCCTTCCCTTCTTGGTGGCTGGATAGTATCGAGAGTATCGCCATAGCCTCGTCCATGAGAGCTCCTGTGGGGTTAGTCACTAGACCCATGATGAGCGGCACAAGGCCAGCTCGTATCGCACGGCCTTTGTTCCCTTGGTATATGCACAAGTTAAACAGGGCTGCTGCTGCGTCCTTCTTACCCCGCTGGCTGCCCTCGCTTAGCAACACTACAAGGGCCGGGATAGCTCCTGTTCCCCCAATTTGTACTTTGTATTCATCGATCACAGAGAGGCTAAAAAGTGTGGCTGCGGCATTTTCCCGGGCTTCCATACTGCCATTCTTCAGTACATGAACAACACTGGGCACAGCACCAGAGGACATGATGCTTGCCTTGTTGTCCTCGTGTATGGAGAGGTTCAGTAGCGCTGTAACAGCATGTTCCTGAGTCCGTAAGTCAGATGACGACAGCAGACTCAATAGCAAGGGAATAGCACCAGCCTCAGCAATGCAAAGTCGATTGTGTGCATTCCTCTTTCGCTAGGAGGCGAAGCTCTGCAGCTGCTGACCTTTGCTCCTCAGGGTCCGGAGAGCATAACTTGGATAAAAGACCATCAATGTTAGCACGTTCGCTTGAAGAGCATGCCGGCGTCGGCTTGTTAGGCTGGGATGAGCGCTTGGGCGGTTCAATCCCGTTGGTTTCACACCACTGAGAGATGAGACTTCTAAGGACATAGTTTGGTGTCAATGTCGTGTTTGCCATCCTTTGTTGTGTAGTTGGGCAAGTATGATGCCCAGATGCTAGCCATTTCTCGATGCACATCCGTTCATAGGTCTACAATTCACGGATAAGAGAATTATGTCAGAATATGTACGGAAGTTGGATCAGACTTTTGGAGTTCAGGTTGACGAAAGTTAATTCACCTGGCCAGTAGCAACAATAACAGGATCTTTCATCAGCTCGAGGGAAATTGGACATCGGAATTCATCAGGAACTATTATAGATTTCTGCTCCCCATTGGAATCCATCGGTTTGGAAGTCATCGGAGGCCCCATCTCAGGGTTGTGAGTTTGAACGAAGTCCTTGATTTTCTTCAGTAGCATTGACATCTTCTCAATATGCTCTCCTGGATCCTGGCCACCACCGGATGCCACCATCTCATGCAGAGCAAGTGATTCTTGTGTGAGATCAGTGATAGTTATCAGGTGAAGCTTTTCTGACAACCTTTCAAGGATAGCCAGTTCGGCACTTGGGTCATAAGTCTTGTTATATAGAGACATTAGGTCATTGTAGAACTCATCATCAGGCATATCAACCCGTTCTTTTGCTCTTTTGAGTTGTGTATGAACTAACTCAACCTGGAGAGCATTTTCAAGTATCATTAAAACTGGAGTTCAGTACTTAGGAAAGATTGCAGAGGGATTCTGTTCAGTCGTGTCATCAATGTTACCTGCTCTCTAACTTCATCTGATATATCCAGTTCATCGTACGGAAAGTCACGCAAAGCTTCCTCCAACAGAGCAATCACTTCCTGAAATTTCGTCATTACACTATCCCTCTCAAAAACCTGCAAGCACATACAAAGAAGATGCTTTATCTATATACTTGGTTGGAACGAGGCAAGACCAGAGTAAGTGGGAAGTTTTTAAGTAGTCGGAAAAAACTATGGAGCATAAATACAACATGTGTAAAACATTCCACAATAATTTAAATTCAATCCACAGCTCGAGAGACCAGTATATTAGGTACTATCATAGTCAGTTTTTTTTTCTAGAGATCTAGATGGAAATTGGATTTGAAGTTCTACAGAATGGTATATTCACATTTTTCCTATGTTCCCGAATTTTTGGATTTGGAATATTCTCGAGGGCCAGCTGGGAGGTGCACTACAAGCCCCAATGCACGCTAGGGAAAACGATTTGTAAATACGCGAGAAGCCGAAAACATGTTAGAATGCAACAGTACGGAACATGGGTGCACAACTGCAAGCACCGTTGAACATAGTGCGTTCATCCAGCCTGGACTATGGATTCAAAGTGTGGTGGTAATATGGCTCGCGTGAAGGAATAGAATAAAATTAAGGAGCAGCACAAGTAAGAGAGGCCAGTTAAGGGATATTACAACGTAATATGGGGCAAAAATGCAAAATGTTAAGGTGCATTTACTGAGAAATTTCACAAGAGACTGCCATCACACATATAATTTTGCGTAATGATCTGACCCTTCTCAGTGAACAGAAGCAACAAATTTGTTATCTACTCTAATGTTGCAGCCATTGACCTTTCTCATTTATGTTTGATAATTTGCTGTATTTACATACAAGATTCAATGCTACCTATTGTTCTTAGCAAGAATTTGGGCCTTTAGCATTCAAAAAATAGCAACCACTGAAGTACACAAGCACCATGGCCGCTTCCAAAAAGTCCAATTGCTTGATTGGTTCTTCAGGCAAATGAACAGTTGCCAGACTATCTATAAAACTTGTGCGCTATTTGGTTTGAAGGAACTTTGTAGTTATTTCACACGATACTCGATCCCATAGGAATGATTTACTTTGGCCCGTTGGGACGGAGGAAAAAAAGCAAATTACTGCAGAACAATGCTCATATTCTACGATTTCACAGGAAACTAAGAATCCACTCGGACCTTTTGGAAAATTTCCTGCAGACTACCATGCGCGACACACAGAAAAAAAGGGACCAGGCATCAGCGTTGCACCATGGAATGAGGCCTCCTGCCATTAGGCTGATGCTTGCCGTTGCACCAGATCAAGACACGGGGAGGTGACAACTGAAGGCCTTCATTGTTGAAGTGGATAGGCTGAATGGATGAGAATGTTGAGGAATCGAGATAGAGATCCTCTGCTTCAGCGAGACTAGCATCACATCTGTGAGAAAATCATGTGGGAATGGGATCGAGGGAGTGGTTTCGTGAGGAGCACGGCTGCATGGGGACCTACGAGTCGATGAAAGCGATGAAGTCTACCAATTCTTCTCCCATCTAACGGCTTGTGCACCCTTGCGAGTACCTTTCAAATGATCCATGTGTCATTGGTTTAAGACTATCATGGTAGTGTGCAAAACTATGTAGATATCGCTTTAGGATTTATTTTGAGTTAATTGTAGGAAGTACAGTTGTAATGCCGAGTTATCAGCCTTTATTAAGATTACTGTAAGAAACCTTCAATAAGATTCCTATGTTTTTCCGATTCCTTTGTTCTAAAGTGCTCTGTATGAAAAGTTCCCATGCTTCTCAATCCTATCTTTTGTAGAATCATTCATTTCCTCTTCCTGTTCTGTGTGATGCCTTGTAAATCTGAAAGCAGGTGGAATTATATAGGCTCATATGGAATGTATTGTGTATTTGTGTTCCATAAAACAGAGGGATTAAACCGAATCCTATCTCAGAATTCCCTATGATTTAACAGGCTAGCTCCATCTGCAGGTCAAACTATTGATTAACAGATTAACTAACGGGTCAAGGCATGATAGCATGAATGTTTAAAGGGAAATGAACCACTATATTTGATAAAGTGAAACCAAAGTGAGGCAGAACATGACACTCTACAGTTGTATGTACCTTGCATATAACCCAAGTTTTGTTACAGAACAGTGAGAGCAATCCAAGATGTAAAAAAACCAAAGTCCAAAGAACATGTAAAGATTCCAATTTACTAATTTCACAACAAGATGGATTAGCAATGCTTTTTCGCAGAAAGCAATAGCAGAAACCTTCAACATTCAGATCAGGCAAAAATGATCACAACAATAACCAAAAGTACGATTCAAAAATCTGGACACCAAACAGTAAGACTCCAGTAACACTCAGGATTTAAAGTACCATGCGGTTCGAACCAACGACAGCAAACCATCCACGGCAAGCAAATAAAACCACCAAAATTGACCAGAACCGAGGGAAGAACCCAGTCCCTTAATCCATGACAAATCGACATCATACCTAGCTGCAATGGACTATTATCCTAGCCTGTTGAAACGTCTCCAAAAAAATTGATGCTTGCTCCAGTGATTTGCCAAAGACAGAAATAGAAGAAATATCTGACTGATCACGACCAAAATGAATCGATGTCGAACGTCCAGATTTGATGAACAGAAGAAACATCGACAGAGAAGAATCTACAGGACCACAATAGGAGACCATCCTAAGACAATAACACTAACACAGAAACTAAAAAAACACAGAAGGAAATGCAATAATCCCAGGAAATTAAAACTAGGTTCACACACTACAATCAGATCATACTACTCGTTTTTTTAGGGAGATCATATACTCGTTGGGGTCAAGCCAATATATACCACATATATGCAACCTATTTAGATGCAAGAATCTAAACGAACGCCCCTGATTTTTCTTATCATAGAACGGATACTAAAGTTAACTGGTTGATGCAAAGTAGTACTGCCTAAAGTAGCACTTTTCCATCCATCTCTCTAAACATCAATAATAGCAGCGAATCACGCATCCAATTCGCCCACGGAGGGACGAGGAATCTGACGAAATCAGGAACCGCTCCCGCGTAGGTAGTAGGTAGGCGGGCAGGGAGGTGAAGCAAGCACGTACCAAGGAGATCCTGCTCCCGTCGCGGCCGAGCCGGAGCAGCTCGAGCGCCTTCTCCAGCGCGTCCGCGAGCGGCGCCAGCGCCCGCTCCTCCCCCTCCCCCTCGTCGTCCACCCGCGCGCGCTCCCGGAGCTCCTCGGCGAAGGGGCCGAGGAGGCGGACCCGGCGGGACAGCGCCAGCAGCTGGCGCCGGTACGCGTTCCGGAACTCCCCCGCCGCCGCCACGGCCTCCACCGCCGCGGCCACCCGCACCAGCGCAGGGGACCGCCGCCGCTCCCCCTCCGCGGCCTTCTCGCGGTCGCCGGCCATGGGAGGGACGGGAGCGAAGCAGTAGCGGCCGATCCCCACGCGCTAGTGGCACGGTGGTATATACGGTGGCTGGCTGGCCGGCGGCTTCCGCGTTTCGTCGCCGGCTGAAGTCAGTCAGCGCGTTGCGCTGGCCGGGTCTTCGCGTCTTCCCTTTCTGGCACGCCAGATCTTTTCTCCGACCCGATTTTCCATTTTTTTTCTTTCAGCTTGGTGATTATCACTGAGATTTATCGTGGAAAATCTGGTGAAAACACGCACTTTTTCTCGAGACGTCTGCGACGGTTTCTTTTCTATCGGCCCGGTGGCGGTGGCTTGGCAGAATGATGATAAACATGTGGGTCGATCAGAGGCATAATTATCACGTCAGCACAAAAAGACAGGCATAATTATCGCTGATTTTACTCATTTTTTGAATTTTTTAGAAGAGTATACACTGATGTACCAAGGCTTCGCCTGAAATATGTGTGGGCAGCTGATTTAGGTGGACATGATTTGCATGGCACAACCAATTAGTAGCACACTCGAGTTGTTGGTCGTACGTAGTCGTTGATTTGGTCTAGCTCTAATACCAAATCGATTTGAGTACTCGTTTGGGTTTATAAAACTTAGATTTGAGGTGTTTTGCTTGCTTAATTAATCCATGGCAGATGAGGCGTTGATTTGGGCAATGGTGAAACATTCCGACACGTGTGCCATGGGGCTAATGCTACTGTACCTATCTTATTATAAACAATAATTAAATTAATTTTTCATTATTTATGTGTCATTTCCAGAACGTGCCATGATTGAACTTTGTACCAATGTGCAAGAGATCGTTCTGTTGTACCATGTAGTATGTGCAAACAATTTTGTTTTGCACGCTCCTTGGTACAATAGAATCATCTCTTCCAATTGCTATACCTATTTTTTTATGAGGGTTATTTTATGTCATGGCACAACCAATTAGTAGCACACTCGATTTGTTGTCGTAGTCTTTGATTTGGTCTAGATCTAGGCATGCAACAAGATTGATACGACGATTTTGTGTGGTTAGATTTAATCACCAACCATCCTAACCACCAGTTGATTTCGGTGTTTCATTGGGTTAGAGTGTAATGACAAACGGATTTGGGGACTTCGATGGGTGTAGAACTTAGATTTGAAGTTTTTTGCTTGGTTAATTCATCTATGGCAGATGAGGAACTTATTTGGACAATGGTGAACTCTTTGTCACATGGTGTCATGGGGCTAATGTCATTGTACCTTAGTTTTGTGTATGTATTATTTCGTTATTTACTGTGCACGCTCTTAGTACTGTCACACCTGCTTTATGAACATGATGTGCATGTGTTAATTGAGACCATGAATTAAACAATAATTAAAATGTGTATAATATTAGCAATTTTATGTGGTTTTCCTTAATGTGCCATGATACAACTTTGTGCCTATGTGCAAACAATATCGTTGTGCATGCTCGATGATCCATGATGAGCGAGTTGTCTAATCTCTGTTAATGTGTTGGTCGTGTCTAAACTATTTTAGTGCGCCAGTCGTCTCTGGAAGACACTGTTATGTTGTGTGTTATCAGTGTTGTGAGAAGTGTTATTATGTTTCTACTACTTGTGATTAGTTAGTTTGTCATCGATGTTGGTAACCTCACCACTCAAACAAGCAAGGGCTGAGTAACTGGGTCAAGTGACACCAATGAATTAAGGAAAATCATTCGTAAATTGGTAACAACTTTTTTCGAAATGAATTGTTAACAACTACTTGTTCATTGGTAAAGGATGACACCAATGCCATGGCATTGACCCCAACGCTTTCATCGACTCGCTTCGTCCCTGCTAACAAGTGGTGAGAGTATTTGTCGGTGCGCACCTAAAACCTAAGAGCATCTCCAACAGACGCCCAACGCGTCGGCGCTGTATAAATTTTTTGCAGCGCCGAAATAGACGTTTGGCGCGCCGCGCGCAGGTTTCTCTTTAGCAGTCACGCTATAATTTAGCGCGTCGCTGCCGCGCTTCACCAGGCGCGCTAGAATGCAGCGCGCGAGCTCAGCGGAAACAACATTTGCACTTCACATACAACTGTGAAGATCAAACAAATACCAAATCAATCAACAATAAATAGTATAATTATTATTACAACACAAACAAATTGTTTTTGTCGAATACAATAGTTCAGCAAACAATAGAATGAATAGTTCAATAAAATGAATAGTTCAATAAAAATATAACAAGCAATTGAATGAATTTCATTGTTGCCCATTCCACTTCCACCACTCTCGATTAGATCCTTTTGAAGCTCATCATGCCGTTCGTTGCGTCGAATGGCATGATAAGATGCCACAAAGTGAGCTGTCCTCTCCGCTCTCCTCCGCACTTGCACGGGACGGCCCATCAACTCATAGTGAGTGTAGTCCAACTCTTCCCCACGCTCATCCTCGATGATCATTATGCATGATCACACAAGCGGTCATGATGTACCAAAGCATGTCTTGATCCCAAAATCTAGCCGGCCCTCTCACGATAGCAAATTGGGCTTGCAAAATCCAAATTCTCTCTCCACATCTTTCCTACCGCCGCTTGAGCATTGTGGAAATGAAGCACTTTCTTACCTTGTGGATTCTTAACCGGCTTCACAAATGTTTGCCACCTTGGGTAGATGCCGTCCGCAAGATAGTAGCCATAGTTGTATGTATGGCCATTTGCTACAAACTCCACCGGGCAAGTTTTACCTTTTGCAATCTTATTCATGAGTGGTGACCGGTGAAAACATTGATATCATTGAGAGCTCCGGCATGCCAAAGCATGCCAAATCCAAGTCTCATGATCGGCCACCGCTTCAAGAATTATAGTTGAATCCTTTTTTGGCCTTGGAATTGTCCATGCCATGCCTTAGGACAATTTTTCCAACTCCAGTGCATGCAATCAATAGAACCAAGCATACCTGGAAACCCCCGAGCGACGTTGAACTCCAAAAGCCTAGCCGTGTCTGCAGCATTGGGAGCTCTCAGATATTCCTTCCCAAATATTTGCATAATTCCAACGGCCAAATAGCTTGACACACATGATGGCTTGGCTCTCACCCATGGCCAAGTGGTCATCAACTAGATCCGTCGGAATCCCATATGCCACCATACGCAAAGCGGCGGTCACCTTTTGATAGGTGCTATGCCCTAACTCACCGGCGGCGTTCCTCCTTTGCCGAAAGAACCGATCATGCCTCGCTAACTTGCGGCGATGCGCTTGAACAAGTCGATCCTCATTCTAAAACGGCGCCGAAAATAAGACTCGGGATATGTTGGATGCTCCACAAAATAGTACCTCATCAATCTTTCATGAGCATCGATTCTTTCCCTCCACAACTTGATACAGCCAACAACGGAACCACCATGCTTCCGTTTTCTCTTTGCACGAATAGCTAGGATCATTGCAACCTCTTCCTCCTCTTGAAGATCAAATTCTTCATCGGAAGAATCGTACAAATAACTCATCTACATGCATCAATGCACTCAAATTTAAATTCTAAACTAAATATGCACCAAATTTTAAGTTCACATGTCATTGTTATACCTTCAAGGTGTTTTGTCAAACACCTTGCACGCGTGGAGATGTGCGCCCGCGAGGTGGCAGCGGCTACGGGTCGCCGAAGCAGCGGCGAAGAAGCGGCGGCGAGTGTTCGGCGAAACAGCTGCCGCCGGAAGCGCCGGCAGCGTCGGTGAAGGCCCGGCTCGCCCGGCTCGATTCAGCGCCGCGGTGAGCTCCGCGCAGCCATATATAGCGGCGGCGCGCTGGGGAGTAGCGGAGCCAGTGCCGGCGACAGGTAAATCGACCGCGGTGGCGCCGGTCAAGTTGGGGGATGAGATGCGAGCGGCGGCGCGAGCAGTGGGATTTTTCAGATCTGGCTGTTGCTAGGTCGCGCCAGAATTTGCTGTCGTCCCGCGTGCTGTAGTCGCCGCCCAAATTTGGGGCCAAATCTACCGCTTGGCAGCGCGCTGGACGTTTTTTAGCACGCGCGGGTTTTTACCGCTGCCGCTGGAGCACTGGATTTCGCTCCGCACGCGCTAAAAAGTTTTTATTTCTAACGCGCGGTCCAATAGGACGGCTGTTGGAGATGCTCTAACCAGATAACCGGTGGTTGCACCTGGGAAGCATAGACGGACGACCAAACACCGGTGCTTGTTGCTCGTGCATCATTCACGCTCGGGCTGCGTAAAATCGATGCGCGCGTAATCAAACTAACTGCCGAACATTGTCCAAATCACTGTTTTACTCAACCAGGTCCTGGGAGGCAGCGCATGACCATCTTGGCTAAAACTGGTCACCATAATGGCTTTTCCTCAACAAGGAAAAACGATAGAGCTAGCGTCTGTACAAAGGGCCCGGAAAACAGAGAACAGAAGTACAAAACCAATACTGCAACCAAGACGATACTCCTACACTAACCGAGGAAACCAGTACCGCTCTACGCTACACGTCTATGTATACGGAGTCCACGAAGAGGTCGGGTCGGAGGGCGAAGAGCTGGAGCCCGTCGTAGTGCGCGTCGGACATGCAGTGCTCGCGGAGCCCGTCCCGGCCGTCGCACTCCACCTGGCACACGCGGCAGCGCCACCGCCGGCCTGCCGCCCCGCCGTCGTCCGTGGCGCCTGCTGCGCCGTCCGCCGGAGCAGCATCCCCGCCGCCGCCGCCGCCTGGTGCTGATGATCATCAGCTGCATTCTGTAGCTCCACCGTCGTCGGACGGCTGGCGTAGTGATCGTCGTCCCCGAGGCCGCTGACGCTTGCAAAAGCGATGAAGGCATCCATGTCGAGAGCTTGAGATGACACGTACGAGATGATCAGATCTCGGGCAACAAGCTAGGCACGTACAGTAGTTATGTAGAAGACATACATATATTCGTCGTGTACAGATCCGAGTAGGAGTCCATAACTCCATAGCGAGTGTATAATGGCTGTGCGATTTAGCGGCCGGAGAGACGCCCGCGCTACTGTAGCTTAGCTACAGTTCTTACTGTTGATTTCTACAGTACTACAGTAGCGTGTGGGTCCCGCGCGTCAGGCTCACAGCGGCCCGCGGAATTTTGCGGAAAAGCACGCGGGGGCGGAAATTAGATGTTCTTCTCAGAAAATTCCGCGCCAGGGACCTGTTTGTGATTTCGCGAAATCACGGGTCCTTTTTCGTAAAATGACACGGACCCCCCGTCCTCCTCCTCTCTCCCGCGAGCGGCCCGAGCTCGCCGCGGCCCGCCGCCGCACCGCACCTCCGCGCACAGATCGAAGGGCACGGCGTAGTTCGCCGTCGCCGCCGCTCCGTCCTGGCCGAGCGCCGCATCCCGGGACGCCGAGCCCGCGTGGGAATCGCCGCCAATCGCCGCCGCCTAGCCCGCAGGCCGCCGCAGCTTCCGGCCGCCGCCGAGCACGCTCCGACGACCTACGCGCGGCGGCGCCGCCACATACGGGCACGCCGCGACGAGCCGCATCTGTTGCGGCCAGTCACGCGTCCCAGAGCGCGCGGATGCGCCGCCGGCGAGGTCAACGTCGCCGCCGGCCTCTCGCCACGGGCGACGTCACGCAGTGACGACGCGGGCCTGTGCTGAGCAGTGGGCCGTCCACTGGGCCGGCCTGCTTGCGGGGCGACTGCCTCGGCCCATTTTTTTTTTCAATCCTATTATTTTTTTTCCCCAGCACTACTTTTAAAACACCTGAGATATTGATCCAAATAAATTCTAACAAATTTTCAAATATTTGCAAAAACCAAAGTAGTCGTTCTAAATACTTCGTGACCTTTTCCAGAATGTTTCAAATCTTGCACATTTCAAATCATAGATAAATCTTCATTTCCCACCTTCGCGCTATTTCAAAAAATATAGATTTCAGTGTTTCCTTTTAAAATTCTTAATTCAGACCAGTTTCTAAAAAATTAAATTTCTAAAAAAAATCCAAACAGTTTAGAAACACCTGAAATAATAATCCAAATAAATTCTAACACATTTTCAAATATTTGCAAAAACCAAAGTAGTCATTCTAACACCTGAAATATTGATCTAAATAAATTCTAACAAATTTTCAAATATTTGCAAATACCAAAGTAGTCATTCTAAATACTTCGTGACCTTTTCAAGACTGTTTCAAATCTTGCACATTTCAAATCATAGATAAATCTTCATTTCCCACCTTCGCGCTATTTAAAAGAATATAGATTTCAATGTTTCCTTCTAAAATTCTTAATTCATACCGGTTTCTAAAAAAATAATTTTAAAAAAAAATCCAAACATTTTAGAACCTTTTCCAGCTGATTTCAAACCTTCGAAATTCTAGATAATATAGACCATCTTATGTTCCTAGAAATGCAAATTTAATAGCTTTAAATATATTCAAAAGAAAAATATAAAAAACATATTAGGATGACCACAAAAAAAATGCTACCTAATTATGTCATCCAATCATAATTTGAATTTGAAAATTTTAAATTTCCAAAATACCCTTCAGATCGGCCATGTTTTGCAAACGTTAGAAAAATTCAAATCCAAATAGCTTCCCATTTTTAACAATTCCAAAAGTCCAAACAATCTTAAAATGTAAGCTGTCTTCGAATTTCAATAATTTCGAAATCTGCAACATTCTGAAATCTAAACAATTTTGATTCTAAATTTGACCACAAGGCCAGGAATAATATGACAAACATAGCAGCATAACAACAAAATAAAAAAATTGCCTATTTATGACGTACGATCGAATTCAAAACATTGAAGAATTCAAATTTAATTGCATTTCAAAACTGAACATTTAACAAACAGACAGAAAAAGCAATTATGAATATCTTCCCAAGTTTGACAATTATTGAAATTAAATAAACTTATAGGTGTAGTCTTTTTTTTTTACAAATCACAACAAAAATAAAACTAAACAACTTTTGCATACGTATATTTACATATTTGATTTTTTTTAACAGTCAAATTAAATATTTAAGACAAAAAACAAAAACACATCGATTCGAATGAGTTAATATTTACAAATATATTTAACCGCATCAGATAAATTAACGTAACTTTAAGTCTTATTACGAGCATTTCTTCAAAATGTTAGGTTCCTGACACGTGCTACCATTTTACTTCCACAATTTCTGAAAAAACAAAACCTTTTGCAATTTTTTTCCTTCATTTTCCAAAAATGCCAAATATGTTCAGATACTCCAGATGAGAAATTACGATGAATTTGAACATTTTAAATCACAATGCCCACGGTGCGTTTCTACATGATCGAATACAAAAAAATATATACATCATATTTACTTAAACTCTTACGCGATAATTTCCAACCTATAATATTTAAACGCATCAGATTAAATGTATTACTTATTTGTACTACTTATTCGCACAAAAAATGGGATACTACTTACTTGCAAACGAATTGAACTACATCAAAATTCACGGATTTTTTTCCCCACCCTTTTTTTTTTGCCTGCTTTCCTTTTCCCACAAAGAAACAAAAAAACTATTACACCTGTTCAGCTACAAAAAAAATAGCAGATATTTCCTGTATTTTACGTCTTCAAACTCATTTCAATAAAACAAAAAAAATTACTTATTTGTAGTACTTGGTTCCAATAAAAAAAATGGAATGCTGCTAAGTTCCAAAAAAAATGGAATACATCAAAATTCGCGAAAGAAATGAAATACATTTGAACATTTAAAATTGCCCACGAGATTAAATGTATTACTTATTTGTACTACTTATTTGCAAATAAATTAGAATACTACTTACTTACAAACGAATTGAACTACATCGAAATTTACGGACAGCAAATAAAAAATAAAACATTTGAACATTTGAAATTACTCGAAAAAAAAAGAGTTCTAAAATATAGGAACATGCTCACAATTACAAATTCTTAAATATTACGACAAAATATACCACAAATTCCAACAAAAATACATGAAACGCACGATAATATTCAACTTGCTAAAACAAATTTATAGATCTCTATAAACACATATACATTCTCTATGAACTCTCCATCATTTTTCTATTTCTATTTCCAAAATACTTTTGTAATTTCCAAACACAAATTCAAAACATCTAACACCAACTTCAAAGATCTCTAAAAACACATATACTTCTCAAACCACCTGACACCAAATTCAAAGATCTTTTTCTATTTCTATTTCCAAATACTTTTGTAATTTCCAAACGCTAATTCAAAACACCTAACACCAAATTCAAAGATCTCTAGAAACACATAAACTTCTCAAATTATCTCGCATATTGCACTCTCTCTCCTTTTTTCTTTTTTCTATTTCCAAATACTTCTGCAAAACAAAAAAAAATTATTACAAATTTCAAATAGTACATAAAATCTCACTAATAATTAAAAAAAAAACCCACAATAATACATGCAAACTACTTATGCTAATTTTTTTTAAAACATTCAAAAAAATTGTCACTATTTGAAAGTAATTCATATGCATTATTTTCCTAATTTCAATTAGATATTACCACCCACATACAAACATGTTCGAACATTTCAAGCTACTAAATAATTGAATATTTTACAAAATATAAAAAAAACTCAAAAGGATTACTATCTACTCATAGCGAAATAAAAAACATGTTTGCAGATTGTAATTTCGCCAGCATTTGAGCAAATTTTCCTAATATTCCACAAAATATGACAAGAACACTCCAAAAAAAAAACGCAACATACTTATAGCAAATTACAAATATATTTCACCATTTAAATTTCGCCAACATTTCTGACATCATACAAAAAAAATCACAGGAAAAACTCACAAAATATAACAATAACACTCACAAAAAAAACTACCTATTTATGACAAAATAAAAACATGTTTTAACATACCAATTTAGCTAACATTTTGGTTTAAAAAAAAAACTGCGCAAGAGAAAAAAACATTAGTGTGCTTAAAGATTGAACATACTCTAAGATATATCAGTTTTTTTTCCTTCTTAAAAACAATTTAACAAACTGTTAAACTTCCGACATGTAAGCCTACCCTATTTAAGCAGATTAGAAACAAAAAATTGTGGAGGTAAAAATCTTCTTCCAAAAATCAAAACGTTTAAATATAAACAACTTTTGAACACGTACATTTCCAAAAACAAAGTTTCTTCCCCAAGTATTCACAAATGTGGCAAATATAAATATTAACACAACAAACTCCCTTCCTCTAATTACGTGAAGTTACATCTAATAAATACTCACATAATGCACTTCCTCTAACTGTGATCTCAAATTAAGCATTTCAACTTGGTAAATATTTAGAAGTAATATGCACTCCCTATAATTATATGAAATTCAATAGAATAAATGTGTGTTTCCCACAAATGGAGCTCAACTAACTACTGATAAAAAAATAAAAACATTTTCCATCCATTTCGATTTTAGATGTACCAACATGATCACAAAAAAAAAAAGATTTAGTCAACATACCAACATTTTCAGACATTTCCAATTGCTTGATATTCCGATGTTCCACAAAATATGACACAAATGCTCAAGAGAAAAAAAACATATACTCATAGCAAATTACAAAAAAATTACAATATTCCATTTTGGCCAATATTTCGACACCGTACGAACGAACTTCCCGCAAATGTCCACAAAATGTAACACAAATGCTTAATAAAAGAAATAAAAAAACATATATTCATAGCGAATTACAAAAATATTACACTATTTCATTTTGGCCAATACTTCGACACCGTACGAACGAACTTTCTGCAAATGTAGAAACAAGTTCAGATGGATTTTCTTGATTACACTTAAATATTAATGTTGAAATTCAAACATGTTTGACCATTTCGATCCACTGAATATTTCAATATCATATACAATATATCCGAAATGCACACAAAAAATGCTACCTATTCATGACAAAACAAAAACATGTTCCAACATACCAATTTAGCTAACATTTTTAGCTAACAAGAAATATATATACTGCACACAAAAAAAACATCAAGGGCGTGCCGTGCCGGCACGCCAAATTCAACTAGTATATATACTACGCACCTGCCCAACCGATCACAATTCTAATTGCACTAGGATAAATGAGCTAGAATCGGCCATCAGTCTCCGCACCGAAGTTGCTCCCCTTCCTGCTACAGTGCATAAGGGCGATTTTTCTGGAATCGCCTGGTCGCCCCGCTCTCGCCGCCGCAGATCCGCGGGATCTCTCTCCCTCGTCCGCTCCGGCGGCGGGTGGATGGGGGATCCCCGGACCTCCTCGTGTACATAGAGTAGGGGTGAGTGGGTTCCCGCCGGCGGCGCTGTGGAGGCGGTGGTGCGGTTGGTGGGTTGTTTGGTGTTGGCGGCCGTCCTCTTCGGTGGTGGAGCTCCGGTGGTGCTTCGCCGCGTGGTCGTCGACCTGGCCGTGCTCGCGGGTCTCCGGATCCGCCGTGCGCGGCCCTTCCTCTCCAGTTGCCGTGGTACGGCGGCGCTGGATGTGTTCTGATGAAGGAAGGAACGGAGGCTTCGAGGCAGCGGCTTCGCGGGTAAGTGGCAAGAAGGTGGAGGTTCTGGGGCTCTGGCTTCAGATCCGGCGCAGCTGGAGCTTGGGGGCCGCCCCCGGCCGATTCGTGTTCATCGTCTTCGCCTTCAACTTCTTGGAGTTGGAAACTGTTGCGGCTCATCAACGCCTCTGGGCTAGGGGCTCTGCTGCTCTTCGGGAGGTCGTTCGTGGCGGTGGCTTCCTTCGTCGCCTTCGGCGGTGCGGGTTTCCGGCGTTCGTCGATCGTGTGGGTGTGGTTGGAGAGAGCAAGTTCTGCTGTTCTTCGTTTTCTCTGGTTTTCTTCTTCTTCGTGTGTACTTGTCCGATCTCTGTACTCGTTTCGATTTGAATACAAGTATGTACATTACAAAAAAAAAAAATTGCACTAGGATACGTACGGATACGGACACTATCAAGGTTCTGTTTTCCCGGTCAGGGAGAATAGTCGTCGACCTGGTGGTTAGCAAGGCGAGTGCACAGGCGGCCCACCCGAGTTCGAGCCTTGGGCTCAACGGGTGCTCGTGGAGTCTCCTATAAAAAAAAAGCCATCAGATGCTAGCTAGTGTCTGCGATGATTTCGTTTTTTCCCTGGTGAGACAAAACACCCGCGGGCACCGGTAGGACCGATAACCGATATTGAAACTCGCTACAGTTTGAGCAAAGTTAGAGTGGGCAAAGTTAGAGTGGTATTGCTCTCGAGAAACATTTAACGAATTTTGAAACCCGCTACAGTTTGAGCATTTGTTTTCAAAACTGGTAAATACCGAACAGGCGCCTGGTATTGAGAAGGATTTACTACGCGCGTTTAGACTATTTTTTTTACTAGCAACTGGCTTTTATGGATCATCTATGTGCGAGATTGTGATTTTGGCTTTGGTTCTATTTATTTTTGTTTCAAAAAAAGAGGATGTTCTAGGAGACTAGGACTCTACAGAAACGATGCACTACCGGGCTATTTAAAGTACACATGGTGGTATTTTTTTAGAAGAGCGGGCAAAGTTAGAATGGTATTGTGGCAATTTCCACATTGAAATGCTTCACTGTTTTCAGTTTTTTCTACGGCGTACATGCAGTACTACTCCTGCATTTGGGTTTATTGCCATCGTGGTCCAAAGATTGAAAAAAAATAGGAATAAAAAACAAATGAATACCACAAGTTTACGTGTGCAAAAAAAAGTATTGTAAATCACAAAGAGCTGCAGAAAGATTCGTTTAGATGAAATACAGGAAAAATATAGGAAAAATGTCTCGATTGGACGTTTAAATTCCTATGCGATTGGTGTAGGAATCAAATCCGCAGAAATTTGTGTAGCATGAATCCTTTGATCATTGGGACGAAACCTCAACAACTGGTTGGACGACCTCCCCCGAAAGCTGTCGAAGGAGAAGAGAAAATAAGCTAGTGGAGCGTTAATCTACGCTATGTGGGGAACACTGAAAGAGAGAATTCCCCAACCTCGAACTTCTCTCGGACGTGGTGGTGGCTCTTGTTAGGGAGGAGATAGCTCAGAGGGCTTACGCCCATTCCATTGACCCGGGAAACTCGGTTCCGGGACTTTAGGTCCCTAGTCTTTGTAATCGGTCTAAAAACTCTGTACGAAGACTTTATTTCTATCGAATCGGACGACAATACGCTTTAAAAATGAATCCTTCGATCCAAAAGCAATTCATAGGAAAATAAGGACTAAAGTCTTACCAAAATCTTATGAAATTCCCACAATCGAAACATGCCCTTACAAGGCATGTGTACTCTGTTTCGAGCTTTCTGACCATCAATCTAACTAACAAAGTATGAGTTATACGTCACGAAAGGTAACGCCGTTGAATTGATGCTCGAAATGAGTTTCTAGGAATATACTTTTTATAATTCATAATTCCTGTATTATTTATCTAATTGATGAGAGAAATATAAGACTTAAAATGTATTCATGGCTTGTACATACCTAAACGGAAGGAGGAAAACTTAGAAAACATCATGCTTCGACTTGAGGCCAACTAATTCTCAGACTGGAGAAACATGGGCAAAAAAAGTAACTAAAAATGCAAGAGAAATTAAAATAAATAGAACATTTAGGAAAAGGAAAACAAAAAGGAAATAAATACAACAAAACTGGTAATTAAATAACATACCATGTCGGCCCAATAAGAGGCGAGGGGTGTGAAAGTTCTGTTTACCCCACCGAAGGTGGGAATATCCCACTGAAACCAATTTACTGGGGAAAATTTTGTTTTTGCCACACTAGTTTTTGCCCATTTTGCTTTTGCCATTCTAAGTTTTGACATTTTACTTTTAACCTTTTGAGTGGCAAAAGCAAAACGAAAAAATGAACAGTAGGGTAAAAGCAAAACAAAATTTCACAGTTTCCATTTTGTTTCTGCCCCACAAAGGGAAAAAACGAAGTGTGGCCAGAAACTGGCAGGGCAAAAGCAAAATGTCAAAATTTAGAGTGGCAAAAGCAAAATGGGCAATAACTAGTGTGGCAAAAACAAAATTTTGTTTAGAAGTTCAAAAAACTCTCCAAAAATACATTATTGATACGGCCCCTCACATGAGAGTTGGATATATTCTTTTCCATGCCGCTGATGCTGTCAAGAGACGGCTGCTGTTTCTGTTCCTGCCACGCAAGGAGAAGATCGAATACCTGACATGCAAGTTTCTGAGTTCATGGTGTGTCATGTGCTTGAAGGAGTCCGGATGGGGTCCACCTACAGCCAAGATACACGTGAAGATGGCGCACCAATTTAGAGTCCATATTTGTTTAGTTTGGTTTATTTTCTGTTTAGGAAAGAGTCACGTTTCTTTTATGTTTCCTAATTTCGTTTTGCTTGAGAGACAAGTAAGGAGAGTCGGCTATGCTAATATAAATAGCCAGGTGCAGCCATGTAATATTTAGGTGATGTTTTGAGATTAAAGTTATGTCGTGAGGTTCACCCAGGATGGGGATCCGAGACCGAGTTTTGCCGGTTTTTGATTGCTGATTCTTTGAATCTGTGTTTGCGTATCGTGGAGTAGATCCAATCTTCTCAACGATCGAAGTTATCTTTTGTTGATTCTTGGTTCGCCGTGAAAGATTGGGACAAAACCCTTTTGGATCACGTTGATCCGTATCATCTTGGTATCAGATTCGTCGGGTTTCTCACGGCGATTTCTTGCTGAGATTTATCTGCTGCTTTTAATTTGTTGTGAAAGTATTGCTGCCGGAGGCGCAAGCCAAGACACCGGTCCTGTTTGAGTTTCTGCTGCTGTTTGTGGAAGTGTTGCGTTGGATCACGAGGAAGTTCTCCCGAGTCCCGAAGGCTTGTGCTGCGATTGCCGCTGAAGTTCCTGTGGTTCGTGCTGCTGAAGGCGTTGTTCTGATTCAGATCGTAAAGGCGTCCTGCCGTGTCTTGCGGTCGATCGAGGCAATCGTCGAATCGTTCGGTTGTTAGTTTGGATCTGTTGCTGATCGAATCGGAGGTGGAGGTTACGTGCGAAAATAAGGAAAGAGGGGATTTTATTGGATCGGTTTGCCTAGCTATTCAGGTACGAAAGGAGATTGCTCGTGAGGATCGCATCATTAAGTGTACGTGCAACATTTGGACTTGTTTCCGCTCGATCTCTGCTGCCTTGTTCGTGTTGTTTGCTGTTTCTGCTGATTGCCTAGGGGAAAGGAGCGATGGAAGGAGTCCAGCCTGGCGACGCTACTGCCTTCATGTTCGTTGCCGGGTACTGCTGACTGCCGCGAGTCTGTGCGGCGACACACTATACTGTGAAACAACCATGGTCTGCTTGTCTGCCGGATCTTGGTTAGAAGAGAAGGGCCAACGCAATAGCCTGTTTCACACTGAGCTGAAGGTACAAGACAGATCATGTGCATTGACGATCGATCATTTGAGTGCTGTCAATATTGTAAGCCTTGAGATAGTGGAGAAGCTGAACTTGCAGAGGACACTGCATTCACAACCCTACCAGTTATGTTGGGGTCCAGATAGGTTCACCATCAGGTACCAAACACAAGTGCAATGTATGCTAGGACCATTATCTTTTGTGGTTCTGTGCGACGTACTTCCAGAGTATTTGGTTTCGTGTCATGTTTTGTTAGGACAGCCGTGGTGTAATCAGCAAGGGGCAGTCTACTCCTTGAACTATGACTCGTACACGTACTGTCAGTATACTGTGACTCATGGTAAGAGAGAGTATGCACTGAAATCTCTGGATCCCATAATCTACAAGGCTTGGAGAGATGAGCGATTGCAAAAGAAGGAGGATGATCAGAAGCTTAGAGCGCTCGAAGAGGCAAAGAAGAAGAAAGCCGAAGCTGCTGCAATTCCTGTTGTGGTCGACACTGCTGCACTTGTTCTTGTGCCTATTCAGCCTACATATGTGGCCGATACCGCTGCAATTTATGATCTCTCTGCAGATTCTACGGTTGACGCTCTTGTGGTTGACGTTCAGCCTGTTCATGATGATGTCGCTGTAGAAGATGACTCGAAACCGAGGACGGTTTCGCCTGAAGGGGGGGAGGATGATACGGCCCCTCACATGCGAGCTGGATATATTCTTTTCCATGCTGCTGATGCTGTCAAGAGACGGCTGCTGTTTCTGTTCCTGCCACGCAAGGAGAAGATCGAATACCTGACATGCAAGTTTCTGAGTTCATGGTGTGTCATGTGCTTGAAGGAGTCCGGATGGGGTCCACCTACAGCCAAGATACACGTGAAGATGGCGCACCAATTTAGAGTCCATATTTGTTTAGTTTGGTTTATTTTCTGTTTAGGAAAGAGTCACGTTTCTTTTATGTTTCCTAATTTCGTTTTGCTTGAGAGACAAGTAAGGAGAGTCGGCTATGCTGATATAAATAGCCAGGTGCAGCCATGTAATGTTTAGGTGATGTTTTGAGATTAAAATTATGTCGTGAGGTTCACCCAGGATGGGGATCCGAGACCGAGTTGCCGGTTTTTGATTGCTGATTCTTTAAATCTGTGTTTGCATATCGTGGAGTAGATCCAATCTGCTCAACGATCGAAGTTATCCTTTGTTAATTCTTGGTTCGCCGTGAAAGATTGGGCCAAAACCCTTTTGGATCACGTTGATCCGTATCAATTATGTTGGATGGGTGGAGTTTTGTTAATATGTAAAAAATCAAATTCAAACTCAAAAATCTTCTAGGAGGCTTAAAAATGAACAAAATTAAGCGATGGCTAGTATAGGAAACAATAAACGTACTATCCATTAGGAATTTCTTTAAGACACCATATTCATCCTCCTATTTTTGAAAATTATAATTTGGAAATTGTAAACAAGGTTTGGACCCAGTCTTTCTTTTGTCAGCGTAATAGCAACAACGACAAAAGTACAGAGCGCCTTAAATCGACCAAAGAGTCCATATAATTAAATCTATAGAAGATTATTTTTTCCATTCAGCATATCCCAAAGGGAGGACTGATGAGTACGCTCTGTCAAATTGTGCAGACACTGCAGACTCCCACCTTAACTTCATTTCTTGATCCGCCGCTGATCGTAAATTCCAATGACTTTTCTCTGGGGCAATACCTGGATTCAGTTGTTGTCACCGATTCCGATTTGTACTGGTGCATTACGGAGGCGGACTCATCAGACTTCATACCCGACTCGAGACTGATTACCTCTCCTACTCGGAGCAAGTTAACAACTCTGGGACTATAAAGTAGGCAGCGATCACCACGCCACACCGCACCAAGATTCCAGAGTTTCAAACCAAACACGAGACAAAGCAACAACCTAAGCACGGATCGTCGATCGACTGAGCTCTAGCATCGACCGCCGTCGTCGCGACCTCATGGCCACCTCCGGCCACATCGTCGTCGACGTCGGCACCGACGAGGACGCGTCGGCCGGGCAGCCGCCGGTCGCGCCGGTGCCGTACCGCCTCTCCTTCGCGGACCTGTCCTACAAAGTCAATACGAGGGACGGCGGCGGGCTGACGAGCTTCCTCCGGTCCCGCCCCAGGGAAACGAGGTTGCTGCTGGACGGCGTCTCCGGCGAGGCGCGGGAGGGCGAGCTGTTCGCGGTGATGGGCGCCAGCGGCTCCGGCAAGTCGACGCTCCTGGACGCGCTCGCCGGCCGGATCGCGCTGGAGAGCCTCCACGGCAGCGTCACTCTCAACGGGGAGGCTCTCCACGGCCGCCGCCTCCGCTCCATCTCGGCCTACGTGATGCAGGACGACCTGCTGTACCCGATGCTCACCGTGCGGGAGACGCTGATGTACGCCGCCGAGTTCCGACTCCCACGCGCGCTCTCCGCGGTTAGGAAGCGTGAACGCGTCGACGCGCTCATCGGCCAGCTCGGCCTCTCCGCTGCGGCCGGCACGGTCATCGGCGACGAGGGGCACCGCGGGGTCTCTGGAGGCGAGCGGCGCCGGGTTTCCATCGGTACGGACATCATCCACGACCCGATCCTGCTCTTCCTCGACGAGCCCACCTCCGGGCTCGACTCCGCGAGCGCGTTCATGGTGGTGCAGGTGCTCCGTGACATCGCGCGGAGCGGCAGCGTTGTCGTCATGACCATCCACCAGCCCAGCGCCCGGATCCTCGGCATCCTCGGCCGCCTTCTGCTATTATCGCGCGGACGCACCGTGTATGCTGGCACGCCTGCGGGACTCATGCCCTTCTTCTCCGAGTTCGGCACGCCGATCCCGCACAACGAGAACCCGGCCGAGTTCGCGCTCGACACCATCAGAGAGCTTCAGGGACAGGAACCCGACGGCGCCGCGCCGCTAGTCGAGTTCAACGCCAGGTGGCAGGAGGAACACAGGGTCGTCGAGAATGCCAGCACTTTGATGCCGCTGGAGGTCGCCATTGCCGAGAGCGTCCGTTGGGGGAAGCTGGTGGCCGGGAGTGAGACGACGGCGTCCTCGTCGGTGCCAACGTTCGCGAACCCGCTGATGGTGGAAGTGTGGGTGCTGATGAAGCGGTCCTTCACCAACACGAAGCGCATGCCGGAGCTCTTTTGGATGCGCCTGGGCACGATCATGGTTACGGGATTCATCTTGGCAACAATCTTCCTGCGCCTCGACGACACGCCCAAAGGCGTCCAGGAGCGGCTCGGATTCTTCGCCATGGGAATGTCCACAATGTTCTACGTCTGCGCCGACGCGCTGCCGGTGTTCGTCCAGGAGCGCCACATCTACCTCCGCGAGACGGCGCACAATGCCTACCGCCGCATCTCCTACGTGCTGTCCAACGCCTTCGTGTCCTTCCCGCCGCTGGTCATCCTGTCCCTGGCGTTCGCCGTCACGACATTTTTCGCGGTGGGCCTCGCCGGCGGCGCCTCATCGTTCTTTTTTTTCGTGCTCATCATCCTCGCCTCCCTCTGGGCGGGCAGTGGGTTCGTCACCTTCCTGTCGGCGGTGGTGCCGCACGTGATGCTGGGCTACACGGTGGTGGTGGCCATCCTGGCCTACTTCCTCCTCTTCTCCGGCTTCTTCATCAACCGGGATAGGATCCCCAGCTACTGGATATGGTTCCACTACATCTCGCTCGTCAAGTACCCCTACCAGGCCGTGCTCCAGAACGAGTTCGGCGACGCGGCCCGGTGCTTCGCGCGCGGGATAGAGATGTTCGACGGGACGCCTATCGGCGGCATGACGGAGGCCGTGAAGATGAAGGTGCTTGGTGCCATCGGCTCCACCCTCGGCATCAGCATGACGGCCAGCACGTGCGTCGTCACCGGCGCCGACGTGCTCGCGCAGCAGGCCGTCACGGACATAGGGAAGTGGATGTGCCTCCTGGTCACCGTGGGATTCGGCTTCTTCTTCCGTGCTCTCTTCTACGTCGTCTTGCTCCTTGGGAACAAGAACAAGCGGAGGTAGAATGTACAACGAGCGCGATCGGGCGAGAATAGGCAACATTCATATCGGGAAATTAATCTGTGGTTAACTGGTTCTTTACTAAATTTTGCTTAGTAGTACAGAAATTGTAACTAGCACGCCATACATGGCTGATATATTCAGAGTTGTTCGATCTTACTTCAGGTTCTTTTGCTTAGTGGATGCATGGTCATAGTGAGACAGAGACCGGTGTCTTAAGACCCAATTTTCTCAATATGGAATGACATGTCTGCAAGTTTCAGACACTCCAACTTGATTTCTTTCGAATAATTTTAATGGCCCAGACTTAGACTTTTTTAGTAGCATGATATTCGTTGTTTGGTTATGACTCAGCTGTGTGGGTTTCAAGAAAAAAAAATATTACTCAGCTGTTCCGGTGTCTTAAGTCTTAACTACCCTGTTCTAATTTCCAGACAACCCTCCTCTCTCCTTTGTGCAATCTTCAGTCTTTTGTTAGGAGAAGGGAAGAAACGTGAAACTGTTATCAAATTAGGCACACCCAACTTCCAGAATCTCACCACACATTATAAATCTTTCTGAATTTTATAATTTAAATAGGCACAAGCCTCACTAAATCCAAAACAACAATAATACTTCTTTTGTCGGTGTAAACGGGAGAGTATTTCTCAACGTGGCAGGGCGGTAAGAATCTCTGTAGCGTTGAATGCGATTCTTTTTTAACTAGTTGCGTCTGTAACCCATTACCGGATGCACACTTAGAAGTTACAAGTTTTCAAAAAGTTTGTAGATGCACAAGATACAACCTAGTCTATGGCCCATGATTTATTTCGTAGTTTTTAAAAACTCGGAAGTGGGACATCCGATAATGGGTGCGGGCGCAACTAGTTGCACACCGTAGTTCCCCTCAGTTGTTCCGGTTTCCAGCCGTCGCTACCTTCATGTATCCCGATGGCAATGCTCGAGGCATATGACTGGTACGACCGAAGGGCTTCTTGAAGAAGATTACTGCACTGTGGACCCTTGCACGACATAGGCCAAAGAGGCCCTTAGGGCAGATTAGCTCAGTTTTTTCGAAAAATTTAGAAAAAAAACACAAAAATTCTAAACATTCAGTAACTGACCTTGCATCCAGACCCATGTGGATCGCAACCCTAGACGACAATGCGCCTGCAACACGTTGATATGGGCCGAGCTCACACCATCGTCTATTTCCTTCTTCCCCTGCGCACGTCTCTCCAACTCATGATCCCGTCGATCCCCTGGCCACCGCCTGCCCTAACCGCCTTCTGCTGCTAAGACCGAACTGCGGCCGCAGCCGGTCCACCACTACCTGGTTCCCTCACACACCCCCTCCCCCACCACGGCACCATGCTTCCTTTCCGACGCTAGCCACCGCAACCGCACCACACCTGTTAAATTTCTTCCTCAATCCTCAGGGCATGTACAACGCTCTGATGTCAGCCTTCCCTTAACTGTGCCACCTAGGACGCCGGCTGACGTGGAGAGGAGAGAGAGGGAAGAAATGCGCAAGTCTTCCCTTCCGTAAGGGATCTTCTCTTGTTAAGAACGGGAAGGCAAATTTTCGCGTTGTACGAGTTGCTCTCCCTTATCGACACTTTTTGCAAATCCCGTGCGCCGAGCGCTAATTTCCGTCATCTGGGGCGCCAAATCTCTTTAGCTTGCCGCGCGAAATTCTTCGTTCTACCTGCGTTGGACCCTCCTCTGTAGATGCCATATATCCAGACCTAATCGAAAGAACCAGACCCATCACCACCGCTGCCATTAGTTCAAGAAATCAATCCCGGCCACCACTGGTCCGGCCATGTCTCATCGGCCGGCGAGGAATGAATCGTCTTCATCTCTGGGCATGGGCGGACATGCTTACCCATCCCCAATGCTCGTGTATGCCCCCCCCCCCCCCCCACCATCGGGCTGTGGCAGATCTGACACCGCTGCCACACACTTTGGGTGGGACGGGGCTGCCACTAGTAGTCCCAATCTTTCGTCTCCAGCAGATTGGTTAGTGTCGCCCTTCTCCTTGTACTATGTGTGCATCTGCTCTTCTTTATCTTTGATTATCTTGCTTGATTTGGTGATGGCTGTACTGATTTTACAACTGACTGAATGAATGGTGCCTATGGGACAGCAGCTGACCAGCTTGATGAGGTGTTAATGCTTGGAGCGAGAACCTCATTGGATTGCTTGAGCGCATTTGCGCAAGGCGTCGTTGAGGTGTTTGGTGGAGAATTTTTGCGCCCTCCTTCGCCTGAAGAACTTCTTCGTCTTATGCAACTTGGACATGCTCGTGGCTTTCCTGGCATGTTAGCAAGTATCGATTGTATGCATTGTGAAAGGACATTTATTAATCCCTTGTGTTTTGTGTGTTAGGCAACAACACTAGTGACAATTTAACATGTGAATCAAGTGATGCAGGTTTTTAAGTGTGTAAAACATCTTTGCATCGAAACCAAAAAGGGAGTTGAAAAGAGCCAGTTTGTTGCTGAAGTAAACCGGATTATCCGATGTTGAAAATATCGGATTATCCGATCGGCAGATTTCGCTGGAATTCTGCTAAGGACTAGAAGAAATCTCACACTGAAGTTGTTCGGATTATCCGAGTTGAAAATATCGGATTATCCGATGATCAAGATTTCGCTGGAATTCTGCTAAGGACTAGAAGAAATCTCACACTGAAGTTGTTCGGATTATCCGAGTTGCAAAATATCGGATTATCCGATGATCAAGATTTCGCTGGAATTCTGCTAAGGACTAGAAGAAATGTCACACTGAAGATGTTCGGATTATCCGAGTTGGAAATAATCGGATTATCCGATGCTCAAGATTTCGCTGGAATTCTGCTAAGGACTGAAAGATATCTTCACTGACGCTGTTCGGATTATCCGATGATTGTATGATCGGATTATCCGATTCCATCGGATAATCCGATGATGACTTGAATCGGATTATCCGATTTCCTGTCTGCAACGGCTAGAATCTGGGGGCAGTATATAAAGGCCTTCTCCTACATTGGAGAGGTACCACGACCAGAAATACTCTCCCCACCATTGTTGCAAGCTTAAACTTGGTAGATCTCTCTCCCTAGCCACTCAAACACCTTGTCCTTCTAGGACTTGGGAGAGTTGACCTAGATCTACCCTTCCACCAAAGCGATTTGATTTCCATATCCATTCCTTAGAGGAACTTGTGCATCTTGGGTTCATTGGAACCCGAGACGGTCGTTGGTCGTTCTTGTGGCTTTGGGAGCCGCGGGGACTAGCCGGGAGCCTCCAATTCGGTTGTGGAGACGTGCCCCGGCCTTGTGATTCTTGCGGCTTTGGAAGCCGTGGGAATTGGTGAGAGCCTCCAATTCGGTTGTGGAGTGTGCCTCATCCTTGTAAAGGTTTGTTGCCGACCTCGAGGGCATCATATAGTGGAGGAGATACGGTGTGCCATATCACGGCTATTCGGGGATCACTTGTGACCCCGCACCGCTCCAACGAAGACGTAGCTTCCATTGGGAAGTGAACTTCGGGAATCATCTCCGTGTCACCGTGTGCTTATCCTTTTTATATATACCTTTACTTGTATTGCTAGCTTACCTTGTTAGTATATCTTGTTAGCTAGCTTCTTGCTCATCATATAGGATTGTTCACCTAGTTGCATATCTAGAGAACTTATATTTGAGCAATTCCTTAACTTGTTGAAAAGAAAATTAAAATTGGTAGTTGCCTATTCACCCCCCCCCCTCTAGTCAACCTACTCGATCCTTTCAATTGGTATCAGAGCAAGGTCTCTTTATTAAGGGCTTAATCGCCTAAAGAGGAGGATGGCTAGTGCGGAGGAAGTACAACGTGCTAAAGATGAGGAGTTAAAACTTGCTAAGGAACAAGAAAAACGTGATAGAGAACAACTTGACAAAGAACTAATAGAAGCGGGAATAATCCCTCCCGAGGGTGATGCCCCAATCACCATGAAGTCCATGATTGAACTTTTGGGTACATGAAAGGCAAAATGGTGGAGGAGGTGTATACTCGGGTATCTAATCAAAATAGCTCCTCATCATCCGCTAGCCCTATTAAGGGTGCTAGTGACAAGGATAAAAATGATAAACCTAATGAGAAGCCTTCTCTTAACTTTGCTCCACCTAGCTCTTATCTCACTCAAGTTTCACTCACTCAACCTCATATAACCAACCTTGGTAGACCCCCTCCTAAGCTTGATAATACTCGTTATTTCACTTGGAAGAAATCTATGGAGTCTTATTTTCGCAGCTCATCGGTGCATCTTTGGAGGGTGGTTCTACATGGTTTCAACCCTGTTGATCCCAACAACTTGACCAAGCAAGAAGAGATTGATGAGCAACTTGATGCAAATGCTAAGTTCATTCTTGAGAGTGCTATGACCGCACATGATGAAGATCATGTGCGGAATCTCAAAACTTGCAATGAAGCTTGGCTCCATCTTGAAACTGTGTATGAAGGAAATGAGGGCATTCAACGCTCCAATGCGGCCGTCCTTCAACATCAAGTTGACAACTTCATCATGCTAGACGAAGAGACTCCGACCGAACTTTACCGAAGACTCTACAAGCTTGTGGTGACATGTCGGGAAAATGGAAAGAAGGATATGGATGATGAATGGGTCAAGGCCAAGTTCCTTCAAGCAATTATGCCATATAGTGAAACTATGGTGATGAACCTCCATGCAAGAGCGGATTACACAACAATGACTCCCAATGACATGTTGGCTCAATTTGTCACATATGATACATTGAAGTCCACATCCAAGTCTTTCAACCAAGTCCGTGGCCCGAAGACTCTTGCTTTGAAGGCTCGTGTGGTAGACCATCCAAGATATGAAGAAAGCCCGGTCCATGAAGGTGAAGAAGACTTGGAGGGTGAGCTCAATGAAGTTCTTGCACTTGCCGCCACCCGGTTTTGGAACAAGAAGAACAAGAGCGTCAACCCTCCACCAATAAAAAGAATGTGCTTCAATTGTGGAAAGGACACTCATCTTGTGAAGGATTGCCCCTATGAAAGAAGAGAGGATAATGGTGGTCAACTCATTCTAAAGAAGAACAAGTACCACCCCAAGCCTACCTACATGAAGAGATCACCTCAAAAGGCTCTTGTGGCATCCCATCAAGAGGAATACGAGTCCGGAGGTGAGGAGGATAAAGAACCAAGTGAAGAAGTAGGAATGGCGGCTCTTGCAATGGGCACCCTTCCTCCATCATTGGCCAACCTCTTCTCATCTCCAAACGACGACAAGATCTCCAAGCCTATGTGCCTCATGGCCAAGGAAACTAAGGTGAATTCCCCACCAAAAATTACTATCTCCTCTAACCCATCACTATTGGATTGTGTTGAGGATGTAGGGAAAATTGAAGAAGAGGATAAAATTTCTATCTTTATTAGCAAGCTCCAAGGTCCAACCAAGAAAATGGTTGAGGCCCTCATGTATCAATATGGAGAAGCCAAGCATCTTCTTAATGAGAAGGATGTTAGGATTTGTGAGCTCGAAGGGCATGCATGTGATCATGCCGACAAAATTGGTGAGCTAGAAGATCAACTTGTTGAGGAACAATGCTCCGTGAGCAACTTGAGGAGACACATGCCATGGATCTTTCCAAGGCAAAAGAAACTCGTGAAACCTCTATTCAAATTGCTATTGATCTAAAAACTAAAAATGAGGAACTTGTAGTGAGTCATGACAAGCTCTTTGAGGGTTTTGAGCAACTTAGGGAAACCCACAAGGTGACCTCAAGTGAGCTCACTACACTCAAGGAGTCATATGCCAAACTACAAGCTCAATTTATCTATGCTAGCTTCACCACCTCTCATAATGATAAAGATGCAAATGCTTGTTCCACTAACCCTTTATGTGTCAAGGCATCTCTTATTGAGGAAAACACTAGGTTGAAGGCCCAACTTGAGAAGGGCCTAGCCACTTGTATCCAAGGGGAAAAGAACCTCAATGATCTTTTGAGCAATCAAAAGGGAGTGGTTGGCAAAGAAGGAATTGGGTTCACACCCAACTCTAAGAAGGTCAACAACAAGAAGAAGAAGGCGACTCCCCCTTCCAAAGATATTGTTTTTGTGAAGGAGGGGGAGTTAGCCAAAGCAAATGACAACTCTATTGGGAGTGGTAATGTCACTAGGGGCAATGCCACTCACAATAACTTTGCGGGAAAATACAACCCCTCATATGTTCTTTTGAAATCTACAAATGGTTGTGTTTTTGCTAAATATGTTGGCTCTTCATATGGAGATGATTATCACTATGCTATTTGGGTTCCAAAGACCCTTGTGACTAACAAAAGAGGACCCATTCCAAAATGGGTACCTAAATCAAAGACTTGATTTATTGTAGGGTTTCTCTTCCGGTGGATCTTCATGGCTCATTGATAGTGGATGTTCATCCCATATGACCGGAAGCAAAGAACTAGTAAAGGACTTATTGAAACAACTACTCTCATTCTCTCATGTCACCGTTGGCAACAATGCAAGACTCAAGGTAGTGGGAGTTGGTAAAGTGGTGATCACTCCGGAGTTATCCATTGAGAAGGTCCTCCTTGTCGAATCTCTTTCATACAATTTACTTTCCGTTGGTCAATTATGCAATGCCGGTTACACCGTTATTTTTAATAAATACCACGTGACCATCCTTTTCACTCAAACACTCAATGTCGCCTTTGTTGGATTTCGTGAAAACGGTTTGTATGTGGTTGATTTCTCAAAAGAGACCACTCAAATCGCTACATGTTTAATGGCTAAAGGCGACAAGGGGTGGCTTTGGCATCGCCGACTTGGCCATGTCGGTATGAGAAATTTACAAACTCTTGTAAAGGGTGGACACGTGGTAGGACTAACCGATGTTAATTTTTCCAAAGATCGTCCTTGTAGTGCTTGCATAGCCGGAAAGATGCATGAGAAGAATCACCCCAAGACGACCATTATCTCCACTAAGAGGCCTTTGGAGCTCCTTCATATGGATCTTTTTGGGCCTCCCACATATGATAGTCTTGGTGGCAAGAAATATTGTTTGGTGATTGTGGATGATTATTCAAGATATTGTTGGACTTTCTACATCAAGAAGAAGAGTGAAACTCAAAAGATATTCATTGATTTTGCAACCCTAGTTCAACGCCAATATGACTCCAAGATTTTGGCAATTAGAAGTGACAATGGTACGGAGTTCAAGAATTACACTATGGATGATTTCCTAAGTGGGGAGGGCATTCAACACCAATATTCCGCTGCATATACTCCCCAACAAAATGGTGTTGCCGAAAGGAAGAACCGCACTCTTATTGATATGGCAAGAACTATGATGGCCGAATTTAATTCCCCATACAACTTTTGGGCCGAAGCCATCAACACCGCTTGTCATTACTCAAACCGGCTCTTTTTCCGTCCTCTCAAGAACATGACACCATATGAACTCCTCACCGGTAAAAAGCCAAATGTATCTTACTTTCGAGTCTTTGGATGCAAATGCCATGTTTACATTAAAGGTTGCAAAATTGCTAAGTTTGAATCTAGATCTTTTGTTGGTATATTTGTTGGATATGCCGCAAAGTCTCATGCTTATAGGGTCTACAACATATCCACCGGGTGTGTTGAAGAATCTATGGACGTGGAGTTTGTCGAGGATAATGGCTCCCAAGCGGAGCATATTGATCATGATGATGTAGGTGATGTTGCTCCATCTCAAGCCATAAGAACTATGGGGATTGGAGAACTAATTCCTATTGAAGGACCTACTCAAGAAGAAGGAACAAGTTCTACCCAAGTTGAGCCATCTACCTCAACAAGTGATCAACCAACTATCAATGATCAAGAACAAGAACATGTAGATCAAGAAATGGTCAAGACCCACCCAACTCTAGTGGTGAACAAGAACATAATGAACCCACAACCCCAAGAACTCCACTTCGGGTTGACCATGAGCAAAATGAAGGAAATGATGAAGATATTTGTGTTGGTGAAACAATTGGTCAAGCCTGGAACGCCGGGTCATCCGGCGTGCATCAACATTGGATTACCAACAACACTTCAAAGAAAATATCCTTGGAAGTATCCGTAGAGGTGTGTCCACACGCAATCAATTAGCTAACTTTTGTGGTCATGTCTCTTGCTTGTCTAGCTTAGAACCTCTCAAGGTGTATGATGCCCTTGAAGACATGGATTGGGTTGCGGCTATGCATGAAGAGTTGAACAACTTCGAGCGCAACAAAGTATGGTCTCTAGTGGAAAGACCCAATGACTCCTCCCATAATGTCATTGGAACCAAGTGGATATTCAAGAACAAGCAAGACTCAATGGTCAAGTCATCCGCAACAAAGCAAGATTGGTTGCACAAGGGTACACCCAAATCGAAGGAGTCGACTACGGTGAAACCTATGCCCCCGTTGCTAGACTTGAATCCATTCGCTTACTATTGCTATGCATCTACTCATAAATTTCTTATATCAAATGGATGTTAAAAGTGCTTTCTAAATGGTCCACTAAATGAATTGTGTATGTTAAACAACCTCCGGGTTTTGAAGACCCCAATTTCCTAACCATGTCTACTTACTACATAAGGCTCTTTATGGGCTCAAGCAAGCTCCACGTGCTTGGTATGATCATCTCAAGGAGTTCTTAGTAGACCGTGGCTTTGCAATTGGGGTAATAGATCCCACTCTTTTTACAAAAAGTAAATGGAGATTTTTTCGTATGCCAAATATATGTTGATGATATTATCTTTGGTTCCACTAACCATGAATTTAGTGATCAATTTCAAGCTAATGACCAAGGAATTTGAGATGTCCATGATGGGAATTGAATTATTTTCTTGGCTTTGAAATCCATCAATTCGAGAAGGAACATTCTTATGTCAAGCCAAGTATATTAAGGACATGCTCAAGAAATTTGATATGAACAATGCCAAGCCATATAAGTTTCCCATGGACTCCAAGGCGGATCTTCACTTAGATCCGGATGGTAAGGAAGTTGATCAAAAGCTTTATCGTTCTATGATTGGATCTTTGCTTTACCTTTGTGCATCTAGACCGGATATTATGTTTAGTGTGGGTATGTGTGCAAGATTCCAATCAAGTCCTAGGGAAAGTCATGAAACCGCGGTCAAAAGGATTCTAAGATATTTGTTGGATACTCCCAACTATGGTCTTTGGTATCCCCATGGTACAAGCTTTGATCTTGTTGGTTATTCGGATGCGGATTGGGCGGGTTGTAAAATGGATAGAAAATCAACTTCGGGTACATGCCAATTCCTTGGTAGGTCCCTTGTGAGTTGGTCTTCCAAGAAGCAAAATTGTGTGGCCTCGTCATCCACCGAAGCCGAATACATCGCCGCCGGTAGTTGTTGTGCACAATTATTATGGATGAGGCAAACTTTAAAGGATTATGGTGTCATTTGTGACAAAGTGCCTCTTTTATGTGACAATGAAAGTGCTATTAAAATTGCACACAACCCGGTTCTTCATGGCAAGACCAAGCACATTGAGATTCGGTATCATTTTATTCGAGACCATGTTGAGAAGGGTGATATTGCAATCAAGTATGTCAACACCAAGTATCAACTCGCCGATATGTTCACGAAGCCTCTTGGTGAAGCAAGATTCAAGGAGTTGAGAGGAGAACTCAATGTGGTGGACATATCCAATTGGATTTAGTGGATTTCTTGCATACCTACCCATATTAGACGATACTTATTTGGTTTAGGTGTAGGCATGGACATAGGGGGAGTGCGGTCCTAATCCATTGGGCTATCCCTCCCCCCATTATGCCGATAGTAAGAACTCATTTTGTCTCTATATTTTCATTTCATGAATTGTGAGCTTAAATGACGAGTAGTGGCCGTGAACCCGAGATACATCTTCGCGGTGTCACACCACAAACTCATACATGGTGGCCTTGGCCACCGCCCTCTTCTTTATGAAGAGTTGGTTCTTTTCGGTCTTAATTGAAAATCATTTGGAATTTTGGTCCTATTGTTGGTTTTATGGGAAACCCACTCATCTTGGCATTTCCGTGTTCGATTTTTGCAAGTTTGAGTGTGGAGTACCAATGTCAGTTTGACAATCTTATCCCAAGCCTATCTTCCTAAAAACACTTCATCTTATGCACACAAGTCTATTTGAAACTGAGGAGAAGGGTGTAGCAGGCCAGAATTTCTAACGAAATCCTGAAATCGGATTATCCGATTCTGACTTGCTCGGATTATCCGACTATCGGAATATCCGATCCAAGTCAAAATCGGATTATCCGATTTGGCGGTTTGTCTCCAAATAGAACAGGGGTCGGGGTGAAGGGCTCATTCGAGCATCTTTCTCCACCCCCGACCCCCTCTCTCCACCACCACCGCCCCCTACTCTCCCGGCTCCTCCCAGCATCTCCGGCCGCCCCAACTCCGGCATTTGGCCGGATTTGGTGCTCCTCCTCCCCGGGAACACATTCACCGAAGCTTTTTCCTCAATGGACGAGGGTAACTTCTTCTCTCTCATCTCCTAGGTGTTCCTCACCTAAATCTTTGGAAGAAGTTGTTTTGGCTGGTGTTTGTGGTTCCCCTTGGTACTTAGAACACTAGGCTAGCCCCCCTTATTGTCGATCTACTGCTAGACCTAGGACTTGAATCACTTTGTTGCTGCCAGATCCAGATCGGATTTTCCGATCCAGTCTGAACCGGATATTCCGACCCGTCGGATTATCCGATTCACTGAATCGGATTATCCGAAATTGTTCAGTGCTATTTTTCAGCCACATCTTGATTTGTCCAGGACTTAGTAGACTCAACTTAGGGATGCTCTTCTAGTGTACATTGTACCATTCCTTGCTCTGTGACTTGTGTGTACTCATCTATGCTATCCATCTATTATTCTATCTCACAGGTGGTTCCGGCAGTCGTGATTCAGGTAGTCCTCCACAGAAACATGCTAGAAAAGGCAAGCAACCCATGAAGAAGAAGCAAGTTGCTCATAGAACCAAGAAGCTCAAGGAAACTCGCCCCAACTATTTGACCATGCCCAAATTGACTATGCCCGAATCCGTCAGTCCAACTGGTATACGAGTATGCCAAGAGATGATGATATTGAAGATCCCAACTTCTGGTGCATGGAGCAGATATATATATACAAAGACATCTACAAGCACTATAACCATCCTATTCGCCCGATGCAGCCCTACAAAATGCGAGATATCAAGGCCAAGGCCAGTTATGCTCAAGCTGCAGATGTGATTGAACAGATGGGCTTGGTTTCACTCATTGAGAAGCAATGCCCCTACAATGTGGAAATGATTCTGCAGTTTTTCTCCACCTTGGTGATCGAGAATGACCACATAAAGACCATGAAGTGGATGACGGGTCGCACTCAGTGCACATCCTCCTTTGCTCGGTTGTCTACTCTTCTTGGTTATGCACCCTACCAGAGCAACCTTCCTCCCAATGGTTACACTATGCACACTGTTGAGAAGTTCAACAAAAACATAATGAAGGATATGTATGGGGCTGGTGCAATTATTGGTGAAAAAAGGGCCTCCTGCCCCTCTATGACCAGCTTGCGATCATCTTCCGCTCAACTATTGCTCCCAGTGGAGGTAACAATGACAATATAGTTGCTCCTCTTGCAAATCTGCTTTGCCTTGCTAAGAAAATTGTTGAGAATGAAAACCCTGAAGAGGATTTTACAGTGGATGTGATGCATTTTATCTTTCACGAGTTGTGGGACTCTTTTGTCAGTGGGCTCACTATTCCCTATGCTCCTTACATCATGATGCTCATCAAGGACACTCTGAAGAACCACAACTTCAACCGGTATGATTTGGAGCCTCATACGTACAAGAAGGTTTATCAGAAGAGGAAAGAGGTCATTCCATCTTCTGCTGCTGCAGCTCCTGCCCGTGGTTCCTTCATGGGTGATGCTCGTCGTGGTGCCACTGGTCCGTCTTGGTTCCTTCCTTTGCTCCGCCCAAGAAACTCAACTGGTTCCAGAGGAACATTCTGTGCATGAATGCTGACATCAGGAGGGGACAATATGACACTTATCTGCGGCAGGAGAACATTCTCAAGCACCTTCCTCGCCTCCCAAATGATCCTCCAGAGTCTGCTCCTCTCTCTTTTGCTCAGTGGAACGAGGGCTCTCAGTTTCCATGGACTCAGCTTGAGTCTCATCTGCTAGAGACAGCATCTGCCGGCCCTTCCCGTCCATCCTACACTCGTGCCCGTACTTATGAGACTTCAGACGGGATGGTGATGACACTGATGATGATGATACCTCTGCCACGGAGTGATCTACTTGGGTCGTAGCATCGCTCTTTTCCCTTTTTGGCGTTTCGATGTCAAAGGGGGAGAAGTAGTTCTATTAGGTCTCCGTGTGGGATTTGCATGGGTTTCGGGCACAAGCATATGCTTTTACCATTCTTGTTGCGCTTGTGTCCATTTATGTCGAACTTATTCGTGAACTTATTTGTGTTGTGTTTTCATGTGGAACTTATGTGTGTGAACCTTTAAGTTATGAGACATATGGATTTCTAATATGGTTATGAGTTGTATTCTTGTGCTAAGGTTCATTTCTACTCTATTATGCACAAGGTATAGTCCACTATCGAAACTCAACCTATTTGATATGTCTCCATCTAGTTTCCTCAATATTTGGAAGTGTCCTCCTCCCATATGTATTGCATTTGTATTCCAATGCAATTTAATTATATGCACACATTCAGGGGGAGCTTCTCATGACTTAAGCTCGGGAATCTAGATAATATATAACTATGCTTTCCTTGCAAATCCTAGTGTTGTCATCTAACACCAAAAAGGGGGAGATTGAAAGGACATTTATTAATCCCTTGTGTTTTGTGTGTTAGGCAACAACACTAGTGACAATTTAACATGTGAATCAAGTGATGCAGGTTTTAAGTGTGTAAAACATCTTTGCATCGAAACCAAAAAGGGAGTTGAAAAGAGCCAGTTTTGTTGCTGAAGTAAACCGGATTATCCGATGTTGAAAATATCGGATTATCCGATCTGCAGATTTCGCTGGAATTCTGCTAAGGACTAGAAGAAATCTCACACTGAAGTTGTTCGGATTATCCGAGTTGAAAATATCGGATTATCCGATGATCAAGATTTCGCTGGAATTCTGCTAAGGACTAGAAGAAATCTCACACTGAAGTTGTTCGGATTATCCGAGTTGAAAATATCGGATTATCCGATGATCAAGATTTCGCTGGAATTCTGCTAAGGACTAGAAGAAATGTCACACTGAAGATGTTCGGATTATCCGAGTTGGAAAAATCGGATTATCCGATGCTCAAGATTTCGCTGGAATTCTGCTAAGGACTGAAAGAATCTTCACTGACGCTGTTCGGATTATCCGATGATTGTATGATCGGATTATCCGATTCCATCGGATAATCCGATGATGACTTGAATCGGATTATCCGATTCCTGTCTGCAACGGCTAGAATCTGGGGGCACTATATAAAGGCCTTCTCCTACATTGGAGAGGTACCACGACCAGAAATATCTCCCCACCATTGTTGCAAGCTTAAACTTGGTAGATCTCTCTCCCTAGCCACTCAAACACCTTGTCCTTCTAGGACTTGGGAGAGTTGACCTAGATCTACCCTTCCACCAAAGCGATTTGATTTCCATATCCATTCCTTAGAGGAACTTGTGCATCTTGGGTTCATTGGAACCCGAGACGGTCGTTGGTCGTTCTTGTGGCTTTGGGAGCCGCGGGGACTAGCCGGGAGCCTCCAATTCGGTTGTGGAGACGTGCCCCGGCCTTGTGATTCTTGCGGCTTTGGAAGCCGTGGGAATTGGTGAGAGCCTCCAATTCGGTTGTGGAGTGTGCCTCATCCTTGTAAAGGTTTGTTGCCGACCTCGAGGGCATCATATAGTGGAGGAGATACGGTGTGCCATATCACGGCTATTCGGGGATCACTTGTGACCCCGCACCGCTCCAACGAAGACGTAGCTTCCATTGGGAAGTGAACTTCGGGAATCATCTCCGTGTCACCGTGTGCTTATCCTTTTTATATATACCTTTACTTGTATTGCTAGCTTACCTTGTTTAGTATATCTTGTTAGCTAGCTTCTTGCTCATCATATAGGATTGTTCACCTAGTTGCATATCTAGAGAACTTATATTTGAGCAATTCCTTAACTTGTTGAAAAGAAAATTAAAATTGGTAGTTGCCTATTCACCCCCCCCCCCTCTAGTCAACCTACTCGATCCTTTCACATTGGGAGTGGAAGAACTGTCCTATGCAATGGAGGGGTATGTTCACACGTGGTGATCACGGAGTTCCTACCATGATACTTGAAGCTGTTGCTTCATATGATCTCCGAATATGGCATGCTTATTTCGGGGTTGCTGGGTCAAACAATGACATCAATGTTTCGAATCGGTTAACGTTGTTTATCAATACTTTGAAAGGAGAGGCTCCAAGGGTTCAATATAGTGTCAATGGGAGGCAATATGAAACAGGTTATTACCTTGCTGATGGGATATATCCGGAATGGGCTACGTTTGTCAAGTCAATACCGCTTCCTCAGAATGATAAGAACAAATTATTTGCAAGGCATCAAGAAGGGGCGAGGAAAGATGTCGAGCGAGCATTTGCAGCACTACAATCTCGTTTTAACATTGTAAATCTCCCAGCAAAATTTTGGAAACGTGCAGCCATTGGAACAATAATGCAAGCATGTGTCATACTACATAATATGATAGTTGAGGATGAACGGAAACCGTTTAACATTCTCTTGGACCTAAACCGGAACCCGGAGACATCATCTGTTCTACCACCAGAAGTCCAGAAGTCATGCAGGGTGCTCCGCCTGTCTTTGAAGATGTCCTGCGGAGAAGTGACACCATTCGTGACCGGACAACACATGTTCAACTCAAGTCAGACTTAGTCGAGAATATTTGGGATCGCTTTGGCAAGAAATAATATTTCCTTCATTGCTTTTGAGTCAGTTTACTAGACTATTCATATGTATACCTTTTATATAAGAGCTACGATATGGTTAAATTCATATATGCCATGACTTGTTGATCGACATTTAATTATTTTTTTCAACAAAGTGGATGTATTTTATTACTATATTCAACCTATTGCAGCTAAAGATCCATTTGTACTAGTCTACAGGGATATTGTTTTACTATATTCAACGGGACTGAACCTGCTATTTGCTACGTAACACAAAATAGTTTACAGGGTTATTATTTTATTGTTGATCCCTATTTTTTTGGACCGACTGGAAGTGCTAGAGATAACACTAAGCAACAACGCATTGTATAGTATGTTTCAGTGCCTTCTCTTACTGACGTGGAAAGTACAAGGGAAGGCTGCTTTCTCCAGCATTGTACATGCCCTCACCCACACCTACACCGCCGCGGTGAGTCGCGTCGATTGCCGGTTACGGCGAGGTACCTGGCCGGACCGAGTTTTTGGTGCCATGACCGGGCCAACCCACGTGCGTATGTGTGAGAAAAACCTGGCCTGCTAAGGGCCTCGCGCATGGCCCATTAAGCCGTGCCTTTTCGTGCTACGGCCGGCCCAAATAAGCCCGGCCATCACTAGAACAGGGCCCAAATCAAACGGGGACGGCGATTTCACATCAAAACCCCAAAACCTTGTGATTCTGAACGGTGGTTCATTCTCTACTCTTCCCCTCGCATTTAGATGGATTCCCCTTCTTCGGCCTCCCCGGCGGCGGCGGCGGAGCCTGCCACGGACCGGTACACGTTCAGCCCGAGGCTGCGGTGGCAGCCGGAGGTCGAGGAGTACTTCGCCTCGGCGTACGGCCGCGACCACTTCGCCCGGATCTCCCAAGCCCTCGCGTGAGCCTGCTGCTCCCCCTCCTCTCTTCGTCTGGCTGCTAATCTTAGGGTACTTGCTGGCTTTTGCTTTGAGTTTGGATGAGGGCTGGTGGGAACAGATCCTTACGGTCTTTCCTGGGACGAGCTCGAACGCGGGCTTGGCTTTGAACAGCCGGCGCTGTTGTCTGTACTTTAATTATTCTACTGAAGAAGCTGTGCTGATTAATCCTTTTTCTGAAACAAGCTTAATCCGGAGACTATTCTGGCCTAAGTCATTCAGTTATGATTCTGTACTAATCATGTCATTGCAATGGCTGTGCACAAACAGACACAAGTTGATGGTATGATTATGGCAAGACATTTTAAATATAATGGCCTGAAGACAATTAGAACTACTATTCTCAAGATTCCAGATGCTTGCTTTGGCTTTGGACTTGCTACTTAGTTGTTCTGATGTCTGAAGGGAAAAAATATTCTTATTGCATATTAGTTAGTTAAGTAATTTTGTGTATATGTAAAAGCTTAGGGTCTTGTATCTGATTAGGTTTAAGGATGAAGAACATGATCATTTAAGCAGGAGGAATATAACTCAAGAAGTGGTCTTTAAGAACAGCAGTATGCTATTACTTAGTCAACTGGGCTAGAGAAATTCATCTTCACATCACCACTAAAGTGTCGAGTTTTCTGATCCATGAGTCGTTTTTTCCAGATAAGAGTTGAAAACAAGATGGTTTGAGGTTGGGAGTTAAAGTTTGTGAGGTTTGATCTTGTAACATGTAACTGCAATTTGGCTCAGACACCACCAACTGTGCTTTGGCTGCTTCCACCTATTTTCACAAATCACGCCATGTAGTTATTTACTCGACTAACCTGAGTGTAGAATCAGAGCATGTGGGTGTTTCTAAATCATAATGACTTCCAGGATATTCTGAGTATAACGAGTTTTCTTGAAGACTTTATTCCGTGTTCTTGGCTTCTTTCATATTATACTACATATTTCTTCACCATGGCTTAATCGTGGGAAATCGTGGAAAAATAGAGTGGCTCATGACTTCACCACCCAGTCAAGTAGAGTTCGATGGTGGCATTAGTAAAAGGAGCTAATTCTGCAGTTTTGTGCCAAACTTCCAAATAAATGATGGGTATTAAAAAGATAGTTATTAAATCGTTAGCACCACATAAAAACATTCCCCCTAGAGTAGCTGTTAATACGAATAACAGAAACTCTGTTATAGCCATTTCGGTACATTCAATGTACTCTACGGATAGAGGAATACATAAAGTGGAACATAATAAATGATAAATGTTTTTGTTATGACTATGTATAACTTTCTTGATCAGGCATCCATCCTGCTACTCTTGTATCCGGGTGAATACCGTAAAGTCTTCGACTGATGCTGTCATGCAAAAACTGCTCAATTTGGTTAATCAAAACGAACTTTGTGGTGGAATGAATGGTTTGGAGATTGGTGGAGAGCAAGCACATGAAGGGAGTTACCTGGTGCATAAGTGCCCGTATGCTGGCCTTGAAAATGTTCTATTTGTTCGAGGTTCAGGACCACATGTTCTGCATTGCGATGGCCAACCTGGTAAATCTGTTAAGGAGATAATTGTTAGTCGAAAATGTGCAGAGGCAGTTCTTCGAGGAGCCCAGGTATGCTCTCTCTCCCCCCTCTCTCTCACTCTCCCTCTCCCCCTCCCCTGCTAGGGGATGTAAATGGACATGTTAATGGCGCCACTTTTCTTTTTTGATTTTCAATAGAGTTTTACTGAACCAACACAAACGAGTTTACAGAGTTTGTAACAGCCAGGTTGCTATCCATCTCCACGCAGGGAGGGACAGCTGCCAATAACACACCATTACCCCCAAATCTGAAACTAAACTTGGCAATATTATGAGCAGCAATGATTGCTGATCTACAGACCTTTTTAATACGGAAGCCTTTGAGGTTTTTACAGAGGTTAAGAGCCTCAAGCAGGACGACCATCCCATATAAATGTGTTCACACTTAATCCCATATAATGGCGCCACTTAATCCCATATAAATGTGTTCATACTTCATTTTTCCAGGAAACAAACAAAGTTTTGAACTGTAGACCGGAATAAATGGGACTATGTGGCGCCACATATCTAACCATTCACATCCCTACCCCTCCCCTCTCCCTCTCTTCGTCCCACTTAATTTAGCACACAGGGACCCTCAGATGTACACCGAAAATATGCGGGGTTAGTGGGTCGTCCCACCCGGCCCACATTGCAGCCCAGTTTCTTCCACATAGTTCGCTTGGAGGGACGAATCAAGCAGCAATGGCTTCTGCAGCGATGCTTGTATGTCAAATGCAAACAGCCAAACACAACGATTCTTGCTGCGCTCAGGCCTCATCCTTTGACTTGATCTGTTGATCATGCTTGTCAATGGGCGTTATTGGTTTGTGGGCTACCACAAATACCTACATAAGACACACAGCATGGGACGGTGCAGGCAGCCCGTAATCAGTCCCACTTGTACCCTGAGCCACCATCATCTTCTGAAAGGCAGCTGTTGATTGTTCTTTCAATATGCACTCTCAGACAGTTCCACCTGATGTGATTTAGGAGATTAGACTTGATATATGCCATTCTAGTCTTATATGAACTCCAAGAATTGTGTTGTCACTCTCAGCCCTCACATGTACCTGTCATATCTTTTCGTGCATACTTATATGCCTCACAGTAAGTAAGCCTTTAGTGTCACAACTCACAAATATATGTACCATGCACAAATATATGTACGACACATATTTATTAATTTATATACCTCAACAAGCTCGCAATGATTATTGTTGCTCTTCTACAATCAAGCTAATTTATTTCCTTTTTAGTTAAATGTAATACATTTATATTGTTTTTCCTCAAGCGACCATTGCATTTATTTATTTTCTTGTGGTCTTTGGGGAAACCTCTGCAATTCTCATTCATCCCATGCCATGAGTACTAGTACAAATACACTAGACTGGGCCTTTGGGCCAAACACACAGAAGCATGCGCACTGAGCCCAACACTACAGCTTTCTTGCCCGCATAGATAAATTAGTAAATGAGTTCTCTGAAGACCTTGGTGGTAGGCAGGATGGTGTGCTTTAATCTTTTTGTGCTGAAAATTTGACCATTGCCCCCTTTGGAAGTTCAGAATACCTCAGTTACTACTCCCTCCGTATCAAAATATAAGACTTCCTACCAACTTTCCACACACATGTATCTAGACATGTTTAAAGTTGGTAGGAAGTCTTATATTTTGATACGGAGGGAGTAGATGCTATCTTACTGCGAGTTCACTGTATTAAGCTCACACTCCTTTTTCTGTATGTTTTGATCTTCCCTGTTCATGTACTTTATCTTCAGGTGTATGTCCCTGGTGTTTTGGCTTGCAGTTCACATGTTGAAAAGGGTGATAAGGTTGCAGTCTCAGTCGCTATCGAGCAACCTGTTAAGGATAGTGGTTGGGCTGTTGGTATAACACGAGGAATCGTTCTACAGGGGTTGCAGTCAGGTGTGTTTTTGTAGTGGAATTGTCCAGTTCTCTTTGTGTCCTTATTGAATAAAACTGATATATTTTTCTAGGGGAAATCTAAATAGTACATGCATGCAAATTTGCTCTCCTTTGTGGCGGATTCCGTTGGGGATTGTCCCCTATAGGGAGAGAAGATGTATGCATGCAAGAATCTTCCACCACATGCTGACATCGTCTTTAATTGCTAAAAACCTGAAAGTACGAAATGATTTATCTCACAAACCGTTATCCGATTAGGTATCATGCAAGTCATACATGTGTAGAGGGTAAAATTCAGTAACATGCAACCAATGTAATATAACCTGGTAACCAAGTGGCTATAACATGTCAATAACCTGGTAAGCCCAAGTGGTTACAAACTGGCATTAGTGACGGGAAAAAAGTCGTCAAAATATATCCATATGAGATCTAGATTTGAAGATCTCTTTGCAAGTAAGCCAACAGTGAAACATATCATGAATTGCGTACACGGTTTGAGAGAACAGGCTTTGAACATTCAAAGCGAAAATAATCTTTCTGGTCTGCTTGCATGTGTTGATCTCTTTGGTTGCATGCATGTATTTGTGTGTGAGAGAAGGGATGGTGTCGCATGGAAAGGCTACAATACTGTTCCGCATTATTGTCCTGTCCCCTTTTCAATATGTATTTTCGTTTATGCATTCAAATAGATGGTTGAGTACTTGAGTTGTATCGTTATAGTTTGGAGTACAAGTTTGTTTTCCCTGATCAAAACACAAAGGCCGTAAATTATAAAGTCTACTCAATGTTTCAGATGCGCAGTATGAAGAGAGAAAGGGTTTGTACATTGGTCAAGGGATCGCTGCAATGTCAAGGGCTGGAATTTTTCGTGTTCTCCATGGAGTTGCAGTAGAGATGACAGAGAGGGTATACAAACTCCCATCTTTTAATGGTATGTTTTTTATATTTTACTACCTTTCTTGAATATTTTGCTGGAAAGAAGCAAAGAACCTCCATTATCTTAAGTATTCTATTTCTCACACTTTTAATACTAATGTAAGAGCTGTTGGATTAGCTTGCAAACTTTTACACTGTAATGCAGCGCGACTTGGCGGATCACACCGTAAAATATGTGCCCTTTTCTGCGGGGAACCCTCATGTCTAACATTTAAGGAACATGGACTAGAAGCTTCATAAAGGAGTGTGATAACTATCATGAACCAACGAAAAAATTCCTGTATCCGTCATTTGAATTGGTGTTTTTATCTGAAGTTCGAGAACTTATATGCTGGATTAGTGTATCTTTCTGAAGTTGGGGAGCTGCTACGCATTAGAAGGCATCTGAGCATATGTGTATTTTTTGCTGATTGTTATTCTTGGTTATTTTTTCTAGGATAGTGATTGTACTTTATATTATCACTTTCTTGATGTTCATCAATAACAAAGTGCAATGAGCCATAGTATTTTTTTTGCGGGGTAATTAGCCATAGTTTTTGGTTAAGAAAATAACCAAAATACTTCATGATTATGTACGTGGGGGAGGGAGAATCTCCTGCAACTATAAAACACAAAAGACAGGACAGCTTTGTTTCAAATTGAGTTGAACTATGTGAGTGAAAAAGAATGTTGCGTTGAACCGCATTTTCCACCATGAGAAGGTAGCTCATTTCCTTAGATTTCCCTTTGTGTCCCGTCCAAATATTCCAGACCTTAAATGTAAGGATTTCTGTGAAGCATATCTGGCCGTAAACCAACTTTACCTGAGCATGGCCGAAAGCTAACTTTGCCCGAGCAATCATCTGTGGCGGCGAGTAGTGCCAATGATCCCCACGCATTTTCCATTACCCATATTTGGTTTCCATATCTGCATCTGTCAATTCATGTACTAGTGACCATTTTATGGTTATCTTGAGCTTGATTTGTTGGCGTTTATACGTAGCAAAGCTCAGAAATATGATATGGTGTGGATGGTGCCATATGCCTTAATTTGTTCATTTTATTGGCATTCCCTACTTTTGAAACTAGAAAGATACCCTGCGCTCTGCAGCCGGAACCTTAGAAAAAATAGTATAAAAGAAAGGATATTTGATGCTTGAAACGGAAAAAAATCTCAGAAATACAGAGCAATTGATTAGCCACAATAGTCAAATATCTAAATTTAATAAATAAGAAATGTTCGCATATTTAACCGCTAAAACTTGATGAAGTGCAAAAATTATATGGCTAAAAGAATTTATCATGTGAATAGCTTGCATGTATGGATGGATATCATTAATAAATATGGAATAACATGGGTAAATGAATGTCTCAAATAGTTGATTATGTGGACACCTTGCATGTAGAGATAGACTATTTTGATGCATGTTAGTGGGGTTTTGTCTTGTAAGAAGTATAGATAGATAGATTTGATTGTTATTTTGTCTTTTATGGCAATCACTCAAAAGGCACTGTAAATGCCTCTGCAAGTACGTCTACTAGTTGGCTTCATTAGTTATTATAGTACATACATTCTCAAATTCATGACAACTAACTGCACATTTGCTTTATGATTTAGATGTTCTCGAAGGGGAGATATTTCTTCAAAATTTGCCAAGTATTGTGGCTGCTCGTGTCCTTGGTATGATTTGTATTTTTTTCCAGAAAATTTCTCTATTGTGCCATCTCTTAACCAGAAGTGTGATTTCATCTGAGTTCTAGCAATTATTTTCTTTACAAGATCTAAGTCACTTTATCTGTTATTGTGGTCTTTTATTTGTATATGTATAATAGTACATTAATGCGTAGTATCTGCACTGAAGCTGCTGCTTCCGTTCTATCAAGTTAGGATTAAAAAATGTAGTGGACACATAATTAAGGAATAGTTACAAGTAAGAAAATAGAACCAGTTAAAGGGTGGTGTCTCATTTGCTAAATAAACAAAAAAAATAGTGGTGAACTTGAAGAGCATCATATTCCATTTGAATATGTCAGCCTGCTGTGTTGATCTAGTTCTTGTACTGTGAAAACTAGGGCCATCTTGAAGTATCATATTTATTTAACTGTAACAATTACTTCCTCCGTTTTTTAATATAAGATGTTTTAGGCGTTGTACATGTTGTCTAGATACATACGAAAGTGAACGAGCATACACACTAAAATGTGTCCACATACATCTATATGCATATGAATGTGGACAAATGCTAAAACATCTTATATTAAAAAACGGAGGGAGTAGGAAGCTGTCGGAATAGTCTACAGATATACAAATTAGAAACAAACCAGTTGAAATGTTGAATCTTAAGACATCTGAATAATCTTTTCTCCTAGCTACATGTCTTTCCATATATGGTTGACCTACACGATATTACCTGCATGCTTTAGAATTTTGCTTCTGTAGTTATACTGATGTTTTTCTTTATGCGGTAAAACATATTGATGTTTTCTTTTTGCCTTTAGGCCTTATTATGTTATCCTTGTTTGAACGGCTTTTATTATTGACTACGGTATTTCCAGTCTGATTTGTAACACACAGTTTTCAATTTCTTCGATAGATCCCCAGCCAGGAGAGCGAATACTGGATATGTGTGCTGCTCCAGGAGGAAAAACAACAGCAATTGCCATCCTTATGAGTGACAAGGGAGAAATTGTTGCCCTTGATAGATCTCACAATAAGGTAATTTCATTATGTCAGATTTATATTGTCCCATCGAGTTAACAGTTCCATCTGAACTTATGTGGTCATGTTTCGCCCTGCATATTTAAATTTAGGTCATGGTTTGAGTGTCTTATAATGCCTCATGAAATACTCATATCAAAGGTCACCGACCATATTGGTGTTGATGCTTCTTTTGTGCGAGCCATCAGTATGTGCTTTCCGAGTTACAAGTTGGCGAATTTCTCCACGAAGGCTTAGACTGGAGTGTAGCATGGCTTTTACCTCTCCAAACTCAGTATTGTGGATCCACCCTTAGTTTGAGGGGGGTGTTAGAGCTATATTATGATTACTTGCATAACCTGTATATTTTCCTCGTTGTTTGAAGGGTTTCTGCATATTCGCAACATGCACATGTATATATAGTATATACTGGTGCCCTCAGGGAATAAAAGTTGCTATTTCCCGAACAGTTAGCACTCAAGTGGTATTTATAGAGGTGATGGGGTGATGCCAGTTCCCACTTGGTCCTAAGTCCAAATGGGCCTCAGTGTCAGTGGACATGCCTGCTAAGCCAAACTCTCTTTAACACCCACTCGCATGGATGTCCAAACTCCAACCAAGAGTCGTTCAGACTTTATATTCACGATACTGTTGCCCTAGACAACTACATAATGTCCCATGGATTTTGAGGCTTTTCTACTTTTCAAATGCTCTTTACTTTAGCTGATCTTCTCGGTTCACCTTTGCATAGCTGTTGTCCAACACATACTTTGTGTTGGGCTCCTGATACGAGGGCTCCTGAACTTCATGAATTGGAGGATAATAACTAAGCAAACTGGAGGAATCACCCAACAACCAGCACCAAATATGCAAGACTGTGTTCGAAAGAACATAAATCAGCTTTAACTCTCAAATTTAAGCTGAAGTCACTTAATAGATCCGTTGATCGAGTCGAATCCAAAAGTGAAGATTGAACAAGGTGGGGGTTTTATCTCCACAGGGAAGGTCTTGGAGGAGGAGGCACATGGCTGTCAAAATCTAACCATCAATTTTTAGTCCCAGGGAAGGAGGGGATGGGGTATATAAATGCCATGCCCTTAACCCTGGTATAGGTGGGCCATCAACCACTTACAAATCGATGGGCCCATGTAACTATGTGGTCTGGAGGATCCAAATGTGTGGGCCAGTTTTAAGGTGTGATTTGTCGTTCCACGTCGTTGCTCAGAAGTTTCTAAGGGACCTAGGAGTCTCAAAGCTCTTTGTTGCCTCGGTTGTTTCGGAAGGAGCTTGTAGTCTTAGGGGCTGCTCTCTTGGTCTGGTGGTTCGGGCGCATGGCTCGTAGGTTTCGATGGAAGCTTAGGCCTTAGAGTCGTAGGTGCTCTCGGTTGGGTCTGTGGGTCAATGCTGAACATGTCCATAAGTATTGGATGTGGGGATTTGCTTCTCCTTGCTCTCCGACGTGTTTGTTCATTCAGACCTGAGCACACAAAGTGTCCATGCATTAGGTAGCATACCGCCCTTGGATCTAAATCACTCGAGCCAAACTATCACAAGCCTGTCCGCCACACCTAGCAAGGGTCACGAGGACCTAGATGTAAGCATAAGTCTCGTCTTCAGTATATGACTGCCTTAATTTGATCTAAACCAATCCTTGGTCTGAACCATAACACTCAGACTATCTGGAATTGCAACCTAAACATATGCCACTCCACAAATGAGCCTTGGCATGACCAATATAAACATCGCCAACATGGGGTACAAGTACCACTATATGGTCTCAGTCCTTATGCAATATAAAGTTCGTCTAAGTTCATGTTCACATTGATGTGTTAGAAAGCTTTATGAGATGCCACTGTTTGATTAGTTTATTTTGCTATGTATTTTCCCCCTTTTGTAAGCGGTTTTCTGCATATTTACCACACTTGTACATAAATAAATATGCAAAATAGAAAACCTTATACGATGGAGGGAAATGCGCGACACTACAGTCAGCACCTGAGCAACACAATCTATGATGATGCACATGAAAGTGTGCCTTTGTTTTGTATTTAGCATTTATTATGTGCTCCTTGTGGGCGTATATCTTCTTCTTGAGAATCATATTATTCATTGCTTTTGTAACATAAAGGTAGATTCCAGGTGATGGGTATTTTGAAGTTGGCTGATGAGATGGGCCTAAGTTGTATAAAAGCTTATAAACTTGATACCCTCAAATCTGTACGGGAGACTAACGAGGCGAGAACTGTTGGCGTGGCAGATAACTGCTCTGAAGCGATTGTGACAATGGAGGAGAAGTCTGTCGCTTGCGATACTACAACGGGTGCCACGATTACTAATGCAGGTGAAGGCAGCTCAACTACAACAGTTTTGCAGACTGGTAAGCAGCAATATGTACCCATGTCTTTTTCACTTTCTTCCCCACATCAGCTCTATAACTGTGTTCATTATGTTCCCTGGGATCCTGTTTGTTCACTTGATGCAATCAGGTGGACTTCAGAGCTCCACATCACATGGATATTTGAGAGCTCATTCAAGTACTGCTTGTTATTAGTGAGAACTATGTCTGAATTGTTTTGACACTAACCTAAATTGTTACACTATTTCCAGAAATACCAGAATTTATACTGTTTGTACGTGTTCGAGAACTATGTCTGAATCATTTAGACACTACCCTAAATTGTTACACTATTTCTAGCAGCAATTATATTTGTTCAACATCTTTGACACTAACCTAATAAGTTATTTTGCATCCACGATTTTTCTTATATTGTCAAAACCTTATGTGATGTATGTAAATATTTACGTTCATGTTGACCTATAACAGAAAAAATCGACATAAAAATACAAAATATGAGTCAATAGCAATGTAAAAGTCACAAAACATGTAACCACTTTGTATTTCTCCATTGTTTCGCCCCCATCATTAATATAAAATTTAACCGTAGGGGATTTCCCTACGGTCCTGGTGTTAAAAAAAAAGTCACAAAACAACATATGTGTATTTTAGTCGTATTTTGTAAATTCACGTAAATAATTTTTTATATCATATATATATTTTCGTTCTCCTGTACTTCCGGTGTAAGACAAAATTTATGTGACGTAAAAATCATACTGTTGTGAAGATACAGGGTGGGTGTAGAATAACTATTCTACTCTCTGGGAGTCAAATAGTTATTTTGCATCCACAATTTTCTTATATTGTCACATCAAAACATTATGTGACACGTTCATGTTGACCTATAACAGAAAAACTCGGCATAAAAATACAAAAATATGAGTCGTTTTATACTCCTGAGAGTATGGTATATTGAATGATAAAGAAGTACTCCCTCCGTTCCTTGATATAAGGTGTATTGCGATTTAGAGACAATTATATTCATAAAAAACGAGTCACAATCTAGAACGGAGTAATTTGACGGGTTATCTGCAGTTTGGGTCTAATAAGGACTCATTTCTCTCAAAAACATTAAGTACAAAATTAGTCCACCGCTGCAAAATACTGGTGTCTTAATATACGTGCCAAAACCTTAGACACCTTATATTAAGAAACGGAGGGAGTATAATATACTCGTTTAAGAGGTATATTGAATGTGGAGAAAGGCGTTCTGGAGCCCGAGTTCCATGTAGCTCGTTTTTTTGTTGAAAAACTAAAAAATTCTATTTTTAAAGTTTCAAAAATCGGAAAGAAAACCCCAGATATAGATAGTTATATGATCTACATGGAGCTCAGCTCCATTACACTTTCTGAATAAATGTTGCAGTACATACTCCAAGGAGTATATAAAAGGAGTTCTTATCACAATTCGGAAATTACATAGTTTATTTTTATAGATGACCCAAAACCAGATGCTGGAAGGTATGTTAGCAAGGCAGACCTCAGGAAGAACTTAAGGCGCATGAGGAACGGAACAGGAAGAAGTAATTGCTCTGGAGGTAGAGTTGAAAACTCAAAAGGATTTTTTCCGAGCAGCTTTGATCGGGTCCTCCTTGATGCTCCATGTTCTGCACTTGGGTTGAGACCTCGTCTCTTTGCTGGTGAGGTAAGCTACTACTGTACTAAATTATGTACATGATTGATGGTCAAATTACAGTTTACATTTGTATTATTGTATATTTGTATGTTACTATTGTTTGCCTATATGAACAAAAGAGCAACAAAGGGAATAATCATAATTCATAACTACTGATCCTACTATCTTTTATACTTAGAAAAGTCGGATCTTTCATGTTTGACATGATATCTTGTTACAAACTTACAATCCAAGTTAGTCATCATACCTTAGCTATATATACGCACTTGAGGACAACAAAACATAAGATGGTGGCCATAATGTTATGGTATTCATCTAAGTTTATTGGCATGTAAATGCATTTCGTAAGTGAATGGCGACAAAGCTTTATTTTCTGTTGTGAGGCATGTGAAAGAGCTATAAGGAGGGAGGGAGACTTTTCTCAAAAACATGATACTTGTTTTTTTTCACAGTGATGGCCAATGGTATATGCATTCTATATTCTAGACTAAACAGGCTAGGTGTGGATCTGGTAGCGTTCTCAAAACTGACAATGCTAAAATTTGCTATGAAGCTAAAATGACAGATTTTAACATGTTCATTGAAAATTACCCTTTTGAACTGTTGTATCAGAAGTTTAGATCATCTTTTGTATTACTTCTGTGATTGTAGAGTACTGCTGCTCTGCCTCACCTGGATTGCCCTAGTGCCAGCTGGATGGCTAATTTTACTTCAACTTGCTACAACTTGTTTGATGTTTCATGCATTGCATCATTACAGGAAACATTGGAATCGCTGAGAAAGAATGCAACATATCAAAGGAGAATGTTTGATCAAGCTGTCAAGCTAGTTCGCCCTGGTGGGGTAATTGTTTATTCCACGTGAGTCTGTTCAATTTTTTTGTATTGTCATTGGGGCAGAAGGTCAAAAAATTAGTGCTAGACAGTTCTCTTAGCTGGTTCTGGTAAATACTTCCCCCATTAACAATGCTAAGATTTTTTTTAGATATTTCAAAATGGAATACAAACCAAAATGAGTGAACCTACACACTGAAACACGTCTAGATACATCCGTCTCAGAAAAAATTAAAACATCTTATAATTCCTAACTGAGGGCGTATTTTACATGATGTCTTTTTCTATCCTGACAGAGCAAGAGATAGTGAGCACCTACTGTATTTCACTGGGATAGTGGGTCTCTGTCTAAACTTCATGAACACCGCCGCTAGTGGTTTAACAGAGATTCATTGTCATACATGTACATGTTATTACTATTCAGGGAGTGATACGACCATATTCGGTCCATCTACATATATTGCTACTTGATGGAAGATCTTGATGTTTAATTGTAGTTGCTCCATAGATCGCAGAACTTGCATAGTTGTTCTATCTAGTATTTAAATGGGCGGCAGATAAGCAATATAACTCAATGAACAGTGTTGATCCTTGCTGGTACCTTAGTTCTTTTGTGTTTTCCAGGTGTACCATAAATCCAGGAGAAAACGAGGGTTTGGTCAGATACGCGTTGGATAACTACAAATTCCTGTCACTAGGATCACAGGTAAGTTTAATGATTTGCATGTTGTGGTGTCTTTGCTGCAGAGTGGATTAATATATGGGAAGATTCTTTTTTATGCCACTACATGTGCACTAGTTTGCTCTTTTTAAAATAAATAAATAAATAAATAAGCAATGTGTGTACCTGATTCTGCAGTGCAATGTGTGGCTACTTAATTCTGCTTGAGGAGGGGCGTGTCTAGTTTTAGACATTCCAAGTTTGAACTCGCTTCTGTTTTTGCCACTTCCGTTACCCTTTGTTAGCTCGGGCGCCTTTCACTGGATGTGATTTTTCTTTTGGGAAAAATTGCAGCCATGAGAATGCTAGCATGCACCAGCCTCTGCTTTTCTGTTTCAAATAAGCATGCACGTAAACTGAGTTCTTGTCTTATATCTGTAATTAGAGACAACTAAACTCTCTGTGCTATATGACTCATGGCTGCATTACCGACACCATTTCTACTGTTGATCTTTTTCAGCACCCAAAAGTTGGAGGACCTGGTATTATTGGCTCGTGTAAGCTGCCCAACAAGGCATATACCGAGTAAGATATGAAGATTCTTGTTATGTCTTTGTTTGAACTTGGCTCCTGAACCTGTTATCTGGACTATGTTGTGGCATGTCCACTTTATAATTATGATATCAGCCGTTAAGATTTGCTGGCCACAGTTGGCTTAATGAGTATATGTTTTTTTATCTTACTACGTGTAATACAGTCATGTAACTACCTTTACTCATGGGACTTCTATTTGGCAAATGTGTTTCACTAAAAGTTGCCTGACAAGTCTAAACTTAAATGCCCTTGCAGGGAGTGGTTGACGGAGCATGAAGCAGAACTTGTCCAGAGGTTTGATCCGTCATCTTCACTGGATACTATGGGTTTCTTCATTGCGAAGTTCAATGTTGGGCACAAGGAGGACTGAGCAAAAGGGCTTTTTAGCTCCCAATATTGTATACTACCAATCTTTGATTAAATCGTTTCCATCCCAGACCAGACATTTTCAGCATTCACTGGCAGATATCGTTGCACCTATACCCGTATTGCATCCATGGATTCACTGTGAAATTTTGTTATCTGTGGGCGCAGATTGTAGTGCAATGAAAAAATGATTATTGTTTAAACACGTGTAGGTCTGATGTGACAACGTCATTTGCGGTCTATCTGGATTACCGGATAGTGGGTGAAGGACTTGAACATAAAATTAAAGAACGTTATTGAGGCGAGTTTGCTGAGTGGGTGACTAATTGTGCTATTGCTTCTCGAGTTGTACTATTTTGCAAAAAAGGAAAAAAAGAACTAACTCTTTATTTATTTCAATGCAAAAAGCATGGTTTAAGTGTGTTTACTTTCAATTTGAGTCATTCAATTTAAAATATATTTCACAATTCTTCATCCTTTGATTGTGGACAAAGATTAGAGCTTTCCTTAATCATTTCTATAGTATAATGCCAGTTCTAGTGTATGACATATCTTCTAATTTATGTATAATTGAGTACACATGGACAAAGCTAGTTCACAATTTCTGCATTGCCTGGTGAGTGTGGTGATGTTGGTGAGTAGCTTGGGATGCCCCTAATCTTGTTCTATTCTTTTGACGGTTTATCTAAGGGCACCTCCAACGGCGTGGCGCAAAGGGACACGCCGTGTCTGATTTTGTCCGACGAACAGGGAAGGGGCTCCAGCAGGCTGGCGCATAAGGCCTCGTGTTCGCCCGGACAGACCATTTCGCCCCAAAGCTGGCCCATTTCTGGTCAAACTATGGTCCAGCCGTGGACACGGCGCGTGTCCGCCTCGGGCCTGCCTGGCAGCGTCACGTGGCCGCTTCAGCTACCTCGTCCAGTCCATAAATGGACTTTATCCACTCCCCACCGCCCCCCACCACACTCCCACTCTCCCAGACCTAGCCACCGGCCACCGCAGCCACCGCACCTCCCAGCCCCCGTCGCCGGCCACCATGAAGGGCCGCAAGTGGTTCTTCACGGGCGGCCGCAACAACCATGAGGCGAGCAGCTCGCGCGTGCCCCCGTGCCGGCCATCCCGCGCTCCGGCAGGGCGCGCACGGAGGAGATCCTCCGCTGCCGCAGCTTCCTCCCGGCGGATCTCCTTTGCGATCCGGCTTACGCAATCACCTACCCTTTGTGGGATCGGTTGTTCGAGGTGGAGCATGACCACCGCCGCCGGCAGGCCTTCGCGGCCGAAGCACCGGACGGCTACCAGCCCCAGGAGGAGGAGGAGGGCTTCGACCTCGACCTCGACTGGAGCGAGGACGAGGCGGAGGAGGTCGCCGTCAAGCAGGAGGACGCCGAGCCCCCCTATGACAAGGAAGCCGCTTACCAGGCTGCCCTTGACGCCTCCAACTTGGAGGAGCTTGGGCAGTGGCCTGGCATCGGCCAGGCGCTCCGGGACTCGGCGGCGGAGCTGGAGCGGCAGCAGCGGGAGGCGGAGGGCTGGGAGCTGTACGACGAGGCGGCCGCCTGGCGTCGCATGGACGAGGCGGATGCGTACATTTCAGCAGAGGAGGAGGCGGCGGCGTATGGTCTCCGCCAGGCGCCGTGGTCGCCGTGGCTGCCCCAGGGGTCGTGGCAGCCCGTTCCGGCGTGGCCGCAAGAGCCCGAGGCGCCGCCTACGCCTACGCCTGCGGCCCACCGGCGCACCTGTACTCCGCGCCACCGTAGGTCATCCTCTCGGATGACGACGAGTAGATGGCCACGGCGAGTACCTGGCCGCGGCGGCGCCAACTCCGGCAGCCAGCCCCATCCCCTAACCCACTAGCTAGGGTTTATGTTTTTTTTTCTTATGTTGTGTCACTGGCCCGTGGGCCCTACTACTGAACCGTCTTAATATATGTATATTATCTCTATTTTTTTCGCCCTACTACTTTTGCGCCACGCCATTGGGGGCACCTCCACCCCAAAACCAAAACGTGTCCGCGGTCCGCCCCAAACGGACCAAATCGGACACATTGGGGTGTCCCTTTGCGCCACGCCGTTGGAGGTGCCCTAACAAGGCGACGTACCCCACGAAGGTAGTCCGTCCGAGCGCTTCTAAAAGTGACCAAATCATGTTGCATGCAGGGAATCTTTTCCTAATCCGAAAATTCAAAATAAATTATCTCTTAAACCGTTAATCCAAATGACGATCTGTTTTCACTGTTGGTTTCGTCTCGGCGAGTACTTTAAAACAAGATCTCATCTTATTCTGTTTTGACAAACTTTTTTTTGGTCATTAGTTGCCAGGCTATAATACTGTAGTTACTATATTACCGATTAACAGTTACCCTCCAAATAAGACATAGTTAACAGATAGTTTTTACATATATTTTTTCATAGTCATTATGGTCCAGATTGTGAGTATTTGAACACTGTATAAACATAAAATATGTGGTTACCACTAGGAAAGTCTTAAATTTGTAAGGGCAAAGATCTGACAACTATTTTATTTTAGCCCGGTAACTGACCGGACTATACCTGGTGACTGTAATCTGGCAACTAGAGTCGGGAAAAAAAGTTGTCAAAATGTATCAATATGGGATCTAGTTTCGATGATTTCGTCGAAACAAAGACAACCGTGAAAACTGATCTGAATTTTGAGATACAGTTTAAGAGATAAAACATTTTGAATTTCGAAATCCAAAAGGAATCTAGTTGGCATGCATGAGTTAGTTATCTTAATCTATTTGTGCCCATGCATTACTAATGTAAGGCACGTGCCCTTAGTAGCACAGTCCTCTGATTACACCTTTTTATTAGGATTTTGGAGAACCTGGTTTACCTATAGTATTTTATTTTTTGTTAAATCTAGCCCTTTGACAAACTTTCAACCCGTGTGATTGTGTGAATGGTCCTAATGCCTAGCGCTCAGACACGCCAAACATGTAGCATGAACAAGTGCATTCGGTCTTCTCTTTGCCTACGACATCGCAACAACCGCGTCACTCCTGTCAGTCTCCTCCTTTGGCTGACTTTGGCTGGCCTACGGTGGGAAATGCGTACTTCAAGGCGTTGTGCGACGTATCTTAGGGTCTGTTCCTTTTTCATATAGAATGGAGTGGAATGGAATGGAATGGTTCGGTTCCATCCCATTCTATTGCATCCGGATGTTCGGTTGATTTTGGAAACGCTGCTATGGAACGGAATCAAATTAGTTTAAATATGCAATTAATTAGACCCTAATTTAATCTAACATTCAATTATTCCTAATTAGACTCTAGTTACCTAATTAGGGAGTGGAACGCCGCCGCCGGCCCGCGCATGGCCGCCGCGTGCTGGCCGTTCCCGCGCCTGGTGGTCGCCGCCTCCGCGTCGTGCCGAGGCCGAGGCCGCCGCCGCAAGCCGCGCCTGGCCGCCTCTGCGCCGTGCCGAGGGGAGAGAGGTCCGGTCGCCTTCGCGCCGTGCCGAGGCCGCCTCCGCGCCTCGCCTCCTCCGTGGAGAGGTCGAGGGGAGAGAGGTCCGGCCGCCTCGTGCCGTGCCAAGGCCGCCGCTGCGGGCCGCGCCTGGCCGCCGCCGCCGCGGGCTGCGCCTGGCCGAGCCGCCTCTGCGCCGAGAGAGGAGAGGTTGAGGGGACCGAGGTCCGGCCTTGAGCAAGGCCGCCGCCGTGCCGTGCCATCGCCGCCGCGTGCTCGTCCCGCCTTGCTCCGGTCGCTGCCACTTCGCCGTTGACCTCGAGAGATTAGCGCGGGGAGAAGGGATTAGGCCACGAGAGAGAACGCGTTCCACCTCGTCGGCCGATTCGGCCGGACGGGTGCGTTCCACACCTAGGGTGAATATTCGCTTCTGAGGAACACGTCGGTTCCGTTCCAGTCTACAACCGAACGCGAGAACTGCTCTGAGGAACGACTTGATTCCATCCTGTTCCATGTGGTTCTGAAACCGAACAGACCCTTAGTTCACCGTGCATGGCATTGAGTGTATTTGCATCGTGATTTGCGCACTAATGATTTTTGCAAGTTGCGTTAGATCTTGTTAGATTTTTCTTGATTTGTTATAGCGAATGATGACGTCATCTAACTCTAAGCTAATTCTCATTCGACTAGGAATTAGTCACGTCGGATTAGGCATTATTTCTTAGGGGTTTATTTTCATCATCAATACGATTGGGGATGGGATGCGATTTGGCGGAAGTCTTCTTTTCACTCAATGCACTAGCATGGCGTAATGTGTTCAATTTAGACAAAAATGAGATGGTTTGTGTGAAAATATATTGGGATTATCTCATGTAAAACCGTTTACTGACAATTTTCCGGGATCCGGGAGAATACACTACATTCGAATACTCTTTACAATGCTAATTAGTTCACATGAAGAACACGCAAAGAAGAAGGACGCATGCCCACAAAGAAAAAGGCGCATGTGTCTTCTTCGGCGTGCTTGGTGCCTCCTCCGTCCGCAGCCGCGGCGCCCCGGGACACACATCGGGCGCCCGTAGCCGGTGGCTCGGCGACGTCGGAGTCATGTACCCCTCGTCGTCCTCCACCTCCTCATTAATGCCGCCGTCCTCCTCCACCGGCGGAGCGTGCGCCTTGCCAGCCGTCAGAGCAACCACGACGGCCGCCGCTTCCTCCTCCGGCGGCGTCAGCCCGTCGCCGCCGCCCGCGATCTTGTCCTGCGCCTCGCGGGCGGCGTAGGTGTCCTGGCGATCCATGCATGCGCGAGAAGCCCGGTGTTTTCGGAGTGCAGATCGATCCGGAGCGTGCGTGATTTGAGGAGGATCCGCGCGCGCGCCTCCGGTTTATGTAGACGTTTCTGAAGTGAGCTCGAGTCGGTTACGAGCAGGAAGCCCATGAACAGTCGGATTTGAGCTCCTCGCGTGGGCCTTCGTATATCTGGGCCTGTAATCCGAAGAGCTGCAGGGCAGGCCGCTGGTTACTTCTCCTCGTGTGGGCCTTCGTGTCTTTTTTTTGAAGTGCCACGTATGTTTCCAAGTTTAGCACCAATGCACCATATATGGATGAGAATTTCATGGTACTCTCATGTCAAAAAAAATCATGGTGATGTGTCCTCCCTTGAAAAAAGGAGAGGGAGATATATATTTGCTAAAAGTAGAGGCATGGGAGGGGAGAGAGAGAGAGAGAGAGAGAGAGAGAGAGGAGGAGCACGTTCCTCTCCGGTACTCTCTCCTCCCTTCATCTCTTGTGCTCACGCTCAGCTTTGGTTTGTTTGGCCGGTTGAAAAAAAAAAGGAGAAACAAGAGGGAGGAAATAACCATTAGTTCGTCAATGGCGGAGAGGAGCAGTAGCTCCATTTTCCTTCTCCCCCTGAACATCCGCAAAAAAGGGCATCCTCTCTCTATCCTGGTATGATGATCTCTCATTGTTCTTAGTACGGTGACGTTAATCTTTTTTCTTGATTTTTAATGTGATTGATTCCTTAGCCAGAACTTTAGTCCCATGGCTAAGCATTGTGTTGGATTTCACTTGCATATAATTTTCAATTTATTGTTACTCCTTTAACAAAAATCGAAATTTGATGGAATATAGACATTTGGTTGATCCTGGCTAAGAATTATGCATTGTTTTTCATTAGTTCCCTTTTGTGAAGGTGGTGGTTACCGGTTCTCTTGTTACCGGTAGGATATCTAACATAAACCTCCAAAATATAACAAATTTCAATGTTTGAAACAAAATCATTATATTTTACAAACTTGAGACCCATTATGCTATTTGATTTACTTGAACATGTATTGCCTTGATGTGTCCAATATTAAATAGAAATTTGTACCGATTTCCCACAAAAGGGGATATTGATGATATGTACAATACTAGTACTCCCTCCGATCCATATTAGTGGACATAGCTTTGTCTAAATTCATATGTATCTAGTTAAATATTTAGACTAGATACATGTGTATCTAGACAAAGTTGTGCCCACTAATATGGATCGGAGATAGTATCTTTATTTGGGTGTGATAGAAACTAAAATATGGCACATGTCCATGTTTTGGGGTTTGTAGCAGCCTGTGTGTGTTCAAGACCTAAATTCCATCTGCATTAATTTCAGCTGTCACCGGAACAATGGCAGATCACAGGCGGTTGGAGAGGCGGAGTCCAGGCTGCCTTGAGGGCCTGTTCAATTTTCTTGCCCTCAACCAAAAATTGCAAATGCCAAAAATGATTTCCCATCGAAAGCATGGAGAAATAAATGACAATGCCCTTAGTAAGGTTCTACATGCTTCCACCAACAACAACTTTTATTTCCCCTAAGCTTTAGTATAGCCACATGACTGCTTATGTTTGAGTTCATGTTCTTCACACGATCTTTTTTTGAACTTTCACACGTTTTTCTTTGTAATTGATAGGATATTGGTATAAAATTTGCACTGAAGTTGGTCGCTAAAAGAATTTACCACAACATAAATCTCTTTATTTGGTTATCTGAAGTTGTAATATGTCGTTGTTTCTTCTTCATCCCATGCAGGAGTAAAAGTTCCAAAACCCAACAAGGATCCAGATAAAGAAGAGACTGTTGTGGTATGTGCTCAATTTTAACATTGCATGTGTTTCATTGGTAATGGTGTAGGCTTCATATGTCACCATAGATAATGAGTGATCCCGTGAAATCCTGATATACTAGCACAAGAGAAAGCCTCAAAAGTCTAAATTTCAGTGGTCTTGGTATGAAGGAAATTAAAACATGCCTCTCGTTTTCCAACTCACTGTTCCCTAAGGTCAAGCCACATCGTTGAGTTTATCTGAATTTCAGCATGCTTCGACCCATTTTTATGACCTCCATGCTAACACTGATGCTTATTCTCAGGAGGCTAACAGTGTATCCCCAACAACAAAGCCCAACATGTTTATGTGGAAGACACTTATGTTCAGGAAGAAAACACACAGGAAAGATCAAAAGAAGAATGACTCACATTCCAACTTGCATGCCAAGCCTCCATCGCCATCACGTTTGACACGCTCCAGCTCACCATCGTCATCACGTTTGACTCGCTCTAGCTCGATTCATCATTCAAAATGCTTTGATTATGTGGTTTCTGACGAGTTGGCTTCCGAGTACCAGAGAATGAACGAATTGAGCTCCAACGAGACGGGATCTAGCCATGGTGCACAACACTCATCACATGAGAGCCCTCGCGGCCCCATTTTTGAGGAGTCATGCAAGGCTTGTGGTAGCATCAATGGCAAGCATATCTTGGAGGCAGAATCACCATGTCAGACTCAACCCCAGGACATTACAAGTGAAAATGAGGTCTCCTCTCAGCAGAAAAACCGTGATGATTCAACACATCAATCGAAGGAGTTCTTGGATTTCCTTGAATTGTTCAATGCACACAAGGAACTATTTTTGAAGATTCTTCACGATCCTTCATTGTTAGTACCACCTGAACAACAAGAGCAAGAAGCTTCCTCAAGCGGCAGGGCACCAATGGGAAAATTAGAATCACTCCCAAGACCGGGAGGATCATCAGGGAAGCGCAATCCAATATTTGATCGGAGCGACAGTGAGAAAAGTAGAAGAGCGGAAATTCAAAGGTCACCGTCTAGGCCTAAAGGTGACCTAGAATTCACAAAAGTCATCAGTACAAGAATGCCTAGTGGCGTTGAGGCTGCAACAGTTTCTCTTGTAGAATCAAGAAGCCTAAAGAAAAATGGAACCACTTCCAATCGTTTTAAAGCTATAAGTAAGAAGATCAAAGATGTTGTAAAGGATAACCGGAGAGAGCTTGCTAGGATTACAAAGGACGGTGTTTTTCATAAAATGCCCTACGGACAAAAGATGGTTGAATTAGCCAACACTGCCTCCATGAAGAAATTTGTCCAGGAGGATAAACAAATACGAAGATCATACTCTATTGCAGAATCAGTAGACAAGTACTCAACACTCTATGAGTCAATATCGAGAAAACCAAAGACTTTTCCAGAAAGACCAAGTACTAGTACTGCACTGGAAGATGGTGCAAGATTAAATGATAAGAAATCACCGATGCATATGAAAAGAATAACTTCTCTTCCAGAAATGCAGTTATATTCACCGCATAGAGATGCTCTTATTGAAATTCCAGATTCTCGGACTATGCCCGAGACTTACAATGTAGAACATGCTCATTTTTCTTCATGTCAAGATGGTTCTTTTAATATATGCACAGAAGGAAATTACCCTGACGATATTAATACTCAGCAACACGATGGAGGTATGGATAAAAATGAAACCTTGTCTTTAAGCAGTGCATTATGTTACAAAAGTACTTACCGTAATTCCTTGCGATTTTGCAGAAAGTGCTTTCCTTGGGTCCCTAGAAGAGGATTTACGTAGTATTCTTCAAACTCCTAGTTTATCTTCATTCGCTCAGTCTTTCTCCCATCGACGTATCAACAGTTTACCTTCTTTTGATCGGTCTTATTTTCAAGATCACAATTATAGTTTTACAGAGCATTCGGTAGCAGGTGAAGTATAATGAAACTTCAGCTTTTCTATACAATGCAACAAACAAATGGCAAACAATTCTTAGTATATGTTTCCAGTTAAAGACTTAAAAAATTATCTGACATGAAGCTGTAGAGTTGAAATTAGAGAACACTTGTTGTTTTCTTAATAATCACTTGTTTTGTAGAACTAGTATCTCTTCTGTATATTGTCTAATTATTTTCCATGCCATGCCAAAACTCGTAACGTTCTCGTATTTTTATAGTACTACTATCAATACCACCCTCTCGTTTTTTTTTGAGGAATATCATAACACTTACGGTCTTGACACATTCAGATTCAGAGCCAAGATTTGAACACATACAACTTGAGGACGATGAGTGGTTGGTCAAGCCATCACAACTTTCAGGAGAACGTGCCACCAATTCGAAGGATGACGAATGGCTAATTAGGCCACTTCAACACTCATACACCAATGTTACTAATCATGAGGATGGAGAGTGGGTGAGCGAGACACCAAATCTTCTAGGTGTAAATTCTATCGAGGATGAAGAGTGGCTGGTCAAGCCGGCGCAGCCCTGGAGTGTTGATGGTTTGAATTCAGAGCTCAGCTTTGTACATGAATTTGATGATCAAAATGATACAAGGTCCTTACATATTTATGTCAATGACAAGAATGAGGCCGATTTCCGATATGTGAAGGACATACTCAAGAAATCTGGGTTTAGTTGTGGTGACGCTGATTGGTATGCAACAAACCAGCCAGTGAGTCCAGTCATCTTTGAGGAGGCAGAATGCTCATGTCAGGAACTTGATATGGATAACGACGAGCCTCATAGCATTGCCAGGCGCATGCTCCTGTTTGATATCATCAACGAGGTCCTGATGCACATCTACGACTCTTCCCTAATCAATAGTCCATGGCATTCTCGCTTTGATCCACGCACCAGGCCAATACCCATGGGATACCATGTCCTTGAGGAGGTGTGGGCAAACGTTAACTGCTACCTAAGCCTGCAATGGAAGCCGAACCACACAGTGGATGATATTGTGGCGTATGATATTATGCGGAAGGACAACTGGATGAATTTGTTGTACGATGTAGAGTGTGTCGCGCTGGACTTCGAAGATCTGATGGTGGAGGACCTTCTGGACGATGTTATTCTTCAGATAGTGTTAATATCCATCGATGAATGATATTTAGTGATAATTTTCTCTGAATGAGTAGCAATGCATAGATGTTAGAAAGCAGAATATCTAGGAAGTAGATAGATACTTGAAGTACATATCTACATTTTGTGTTAATATCCATTGACGAATGTTATTTGGTGCTATCGGAATGATTAGCAATGCGTAGATGTTTCTAGACATTGAAAGCAGAATATCCAGGAAGTAGATAATATAATACCTGAACAGATCCTTTAAAATACATATCTACATTTTGTGCCTCATCTAGTTCCAAATTATAGTTCATATGAGCATACATCGTAGTGCATTGTTTTCCATTTTCTTTTAATTCTAACTCTATAAAGAAGAATAACAAAAACTACAATGTATTTAAAAGGAGAGCTTATTCTTAGGTAAATTATTTGGGAAATACGTCTCTAGTGTCAAATATATGTTATGCACCTTCCATACGAAAACATTCATCCATACTGACTATCTTAGGTGCCATAATTATTAATTTGGGAGATACATCTCTAGAGTATCAAATATAATTATTTAGAGTAAAATTGTTTTTATTTTCTACAGGACCAGTGACCACTGACTATCCTAGGTGCTATCATGTTGGACATAATCCTCCAATTTGAGCATGTGAAATGATCGTTTTGGAAAAGCAAAACATTCTTCCATGAAAATTAATAATACATGAATTCAAATATGTTTCCCGTGAGTTTGGATCGAGGGTTACGAATGTCCCCATAGGATATTTTTTCCACTGATAGAGCGTGATCCTCGGCAGACAAAGTAAGTTATGTCAATGCGAATTGCTAAGGGAATGCACAATGGTGCTATCTGTAGTGCCACTTAGGATAAATGGTGAGGTGAAGTAAAGAGCTTTAGAAAAATGCCTTCCCATAATTAAGAGATGATATTTCTCACGACATATTTACGTTATTAAGAATAAGACTAAGAAATAACCATTGTACACCATCCGGGGCAGTTTTAAGATAGTACTACTATCTTATCAACCAACCATTGGCACATTAGGTAATAACAAAATTGACAAAGGATTAGGTTAATGCTGCAGATGTGTTAAGTGGAACTGAAATCCTGAGGTGATAATTGGGAGTAGTGAGTAACGGTTATGAGTGTGATCTACTGTGAGTGTTGTACATATACCGGACTGTTGGATTTTTAACATCAAGCCCGTCTAGCTCAGTTGGTAGAGCGCAAGGCTCTTAACCTTGTGGTCGTGGGTTCGAGCCCCACGGTGGGCGACCATAGTGTCGTTTTTGCGTTGTACGTATGATACACGCTGCTGTTTTGATTCAAACTGTTCTCAAGTTTCGCTTTTGTTGTATGCGTTGTGAGTCTCAAAGGATTAGAACAAGCTAAGAAAAAACTATCCAGACTTTTGAATTTGGTTTGCTTGACATCTTAGGTTTGCAGCAACCAGCAGTACACCAATGCAGACGAAGCAACCTTTGAACACAAAGCAATTATTTCAGTTTGATATGTGTAGACGGCATGCTCGATCTTGATTGTCACTTTCTTAGTACAATCCTGTGAAGAGAAAGGGACTGTTTCTACATATTAATCTGTGACTACTGTCAGCTACGCAAGGTTTGATGAATATGGGACCGGGTTTCTTCATCAGAAGAGTCCAAATTCAGGCTCTTCTCTATATGTTCTCTGGAAAAGTACAACAAGGTTGGACAAGATATGTCAAAAACTTGAACCTTTATCCAAAAAAATTACCTGAAAATGAAAAATTTCCCGATAGCTAGACAAGAAAATTAACGTCAAATTGAAAGAGAGTAAGTTGTGCTCAAAGAAAGATAATGATATTATCCTCCTTTAGACGAATAAAAACCCTAACCCTAGAGAGATCTCAAAACTAAGAACGATTAGCCTCATTAGCCTCCTTCGCTTCCAACCAAAACACCACGATATAATACCATTCTCCAGAGCTTTAAGGTTCTACACCATAATCTTATTTTCATAGGAGATCCCATCATTTTAGGGCTGGGTTATCTAAATTGACAACCATTGTCGTTGCGGTAAGTTCAAATATTGTTGCCAATAGATCTATTCTCAATTTCGACAATTGGATGAGAACACATTAGCAGTTGAACCCACACACCAGTACAATAAATAGGAGGCCAAAGAAGCTCATGTTGTTCCTCAGTCTGCGGGCATAACTGAATTTGATCTTACATCTTCAGCATGACAAGATATGCAAAACTACTTAAAAACAGTCATATAGAAGTTCCTTATATTTTTGTAGATAACTATCTGGAAGTTGCATTAGTAGTTTTTCTATTGGACTATTTTTTTTGGTTAAAGTGCATCCGGTAATAGAGAGATCGGGTACCTCGGAGAGTATTTTCTTCTATTATGAAAACATGTTGTGCTACTTTTGCAGTTTTGCAAGATGATGTACCCTGACTTGTGAGAGAAGAACACTAGCACCCTACGAACCACGCTCCTTGGCGTTCAAACTCACAAGGGGCACGCCTAATATGTCTATCCCAAAATAATAGCAACAACGACACGCCCATATGTCTAGAAAATTTAAAACTATGTCCAGCACCCTCAGGCAACCCCTAAGTTTGGAGATCGCTCGAGGCAAACAACGCTCGGACAAGACCTCCGATAGGTTGTGACCCTTGTCATACACACGCGTTGGGTCAACCGTGATTATTAGCGTTGTACAGGAGAACGTTCCGGGCGTGTAATGCCAGGCAGTTGCCCAGGCGAGACGACGAGATCTGAGGTGACGTGATGACGTTGCGCCTTCCACACGTGTCACATGAACACCAGCGCCAGAGCCACAACCATCGTTTGTATTCCCCACGTGTAGAATTGACGGCAGCCCAACCACCCCTCGGGGCGATATTAAGCGTCCACCTCGCCCCCTCGCCGTGCATCCATCGTGCTCGCCTCCACTTCTGTCTCCCACTCTCATTTGTATTTTTCTCCGGTCTCTCTTTCTTCATTTGGGGAGCCTTGGCGCAGCGGTAAAAGCTGCTGCCTTGTGACCATGAGGTCACGGGTTCAAGTCCTAGTCCTGGAAACAGCCTCTTGCAGAAATGCAGGGAAAGGCTGCGTACTAAAGACCCAAAGTGGTCGGACCCTTCCCCGGACCCTGCGCAAGCGGGAGCTACTGCACCGGGGCTGCCCCCTCTCTTTCTTCATTTCTTTCATTTTCTACCTAAATTCTGATATAGCAAAGACATTTTTGTGGGATCTGAGAAAGTACCACATGTGTATTTGCATGGTTTCAAAACAAATCAAAAACAGCTTTTAGACAAAAAAATAAAATAAAATGTCAAACCCTAAAGATGGTCGGCGGACCAGAATCAATTTCTAAAAACCCAGTGGACTCGTGAAGCCCAGCATGCATAATGGGCTAATTTATCAACCCTGAAGGGCCCTGCACTCCTGCCCAAGCAAAAAAAAGAGTCGCCCGAGGTTTTAGATCTCGCCGTCTCCCCTCTGCTCACCGAAACCAGTCTCCCCTCCTCCGTCCCCCAAACCCTAGCTCTCCTCGTCGTGCGGCGGCGGCGGCGGCAGCCATGGACAAGGGCATGCTCGGCGACCTCGACAACCTCCCCGAGGAGGACAAGATGCGCATGTCCAACACGGTCGAGCACCTCCAGATCCGTGACAGGTACCGCTTCTCGATTCCTGCCTCGTCCTAAGATTCCGCGGCCTGATTTCGATATCCCGCGGTTCGGAGTTCTTGTCGCGCTGCTCGATAGGTAGTGATTAGGTGGGCGTTTCATGTCTGTTCCGTTGACGATCTAGGCGGTTTCACGTGAAGTTGGACAGAGCTTAGTTCAGAGGAAGAGCAAGTCAATGAACCTGCACTTCTGCGGTGATCTCTTCCAGAAAAAGATCTGTAGTTCCCAGTTATTCACAGTGTTTGTGTTAGTTTGCACATTGCAGTCCTTGTATCTCGAATCAGGCGAGCTTGGTTTAATTTGAGCAGCTTGTTTTCCTTAGATGTTGGAAAATTGGGATTATCTTCAGACACCTGTGCAGTTGCCTATCTGCTATGTTATAGTTAGGTTTGGATTATCTCAAGTACGTGCATGCTTATTCTGGATGTGTTTGCATAGGGGTGCTTTGAATTGCTTGTCTATTGTTGTAGTTTAGTCTTTTAGCTATGAATATTGCCATTCAGACGCACACGTCTTCTGTGTTGGTGTAGATACCGGCACCAGAAGGGCAAGACTATATGTTATCTTGTTGGGCATTATTGTGTCCTTGCAGAAGTTAACCAAATTAATGTTTAAGGCTACTGTTTGAATAGTTTCTTGGTGATTATGCTGGGGTTGATAAAGGATTCATTCTAATATTTGCACCTAGATCATCTAGGTGAATGTGTATACGGTGAAATCATGATGGTATGATGCATTAAAACAGTATTTCTCACTAGAAAAACCCTTCATATTAGTGATATAAACAGCTTATATTAATCCGAAGTAGACAGATTTGTTCTCTCAAAAGTCCGTAACCCCCTAGCACGAGTCAAAACTCCTTGATACTCTTCCAATTTTTTTAACCAACTTTGTGATAGCCTTCGTAGTGTGACACCTGTAAAACTGAAGAATGCTCACGTTTTTTTTTGTCGTTTCACAGTCTACGGATGTACAATAACCTGGTGGAGAGGTGCTTCACGGACTGTTGTGAGACATTCCGCCGCAAGACCCTGGACAAGCAAGAGGAGACATGTGTCCGCCGCTGCGCCGAGAAGTTCCTGAAGCACTCTATGAGGGTCGGCATGCGGTTTGGTGAGCTTAACCAGGGCGTTGGCACACCCGACTAATCGAATGATGTGTCCTTGGCCTTCAAGTTTCTAACTTTGCGCATTTGGTCGGGATCGATATGTAATCCTCGAAAGGTTTAAGTACTCCATGAACCCACTGCTGGCTATGAAGTTAAATAAATTTCAGATGAATTTTGTATCGAGGTCTTCTTCCTGTTACCTTGCACAAGTTGCTTAATAGATTGATATATCGTTTGATATCTCTCTGAGAATAGCTTGTAATTCTTGATCGTTCCCTGCACTCGACCGTTTTCATGTCTTGGCCAAATTCATGAAGTTATATCGGTTTTGCTAAGTCTCAGCTAGCTGAGACATAGCTTATGTCTCAGTCACATCCGTGGCCGTCCGATCGTCCTTTTACTTTGCGATCCGTATTTTTGTGGGTTGACCCGTACAACGACATCACCTGACTGAGACATAACTTACGTCTCAGTCAGCTGAGCCGTAGAGAGACCCAAGTTATATGGATCTTAAACTTTTTTAGTAGATGATCTTCCTGGTATTTCTTTGTAGTGCAGAAACAGCATAGTACGAGATCTGTAAAGCCTCCTTTTTCCTGGCCCTCTTTGTTTTAGCAAAGAATATAGGTCCGTGCACATGAACACATGATGCCATCAACAGCAACATGCCTGGAGGTTTCCCATCGTTTGGGCATGATGGCATCTGATGGTTTTGGAGCTTGGTCATTGGCAGTTTGGGTGAGCAGTTTGATCAGCTTCTGCCCACTATCTAGTGTGTGCTCCAGGTTGCTGTGCATTGTGTTCTACATCCATGTGGTGCAAGCAGTTGGCATGGTATGGTGAAGACGGGCCAGACAGGGTGGGAAGTCTGTGGCATGTCGGTGATGTAGGAAGCTGCCTTGCTTGCTTTGCTCTTATGTGTTCATCATTGTGTCAGTACTTGCTTGGTATTAGTACTAATGCTGGCATCAAGATTGGAGTCGTCTAATGCAATCTTGCTCCTTTTGAGCTTGCTTCTTGTGCATTTTCAGTACGTTTGTATGTTTGGTACTTGACCTTTTGGTTGCAAATCGTAAATTGATAAAAAACAAAATGTGGCATGTTTCAAAGCATTCGTGGCCAGTAGATATTAGTAAAGCATAAGCAAAGTAAAAAACAATTATCAGTGGCAGGAGGAATATGGCTATACTCCAGCGAGTGGTAGCATCATATTGCTCTTTTTAAAGGCCTCTGACCTGGAACTAGAATCTCAATGTCTGTAAAGTACGGCTCAACTTGAAGCAATGATGGAGTTCAGTTCAGCTCAGCTCGGTATGAGATGCTCCACAACTGAATCATCTATCTACACTGTTGAACTGTTGATGATTCACTTTGTAATAATGCAGAAGCAGCTGTGCAATTCTGATCATGTTCTCACACACAAAATTGCAGAGAAACTTGGGGTCACATTCAAGAACTGAAGTAGTGAACTCGTGACAAATTTGTATATTTTGAAACAATGAAAAGCGCAGATATTATCCCAAGAGGATCAATGAAAATTAAGATAAGCTTTCCACCTTATAGCCCGGAAAATGCGAGTGAATTGCAGTGACATCTTCTGACGCCAATGAACACATTAAAAAGAGAAGAGTTCAGTAATTGCTTAGCATCTCAGTCCACAAAACAAGATTCAGTTCTTGTAATGTCACATTCAGTAATTAATCACACGCCACAAGAAAAAGGGAAAAGGAAGATCTCTATTCACAACGCACAAGCAAATGTAAGTTTGCATCGATCAATGCACAGCACGGACCGGAGCGGCGGCAGAGTCAATGCTCCTCTGTCCCGGGAGCGCGAGCATGGCGGTGTGGTCCAAGAAGTCCTTGAGCCTGGCGACGGCCTCGATGACAGCCCTGAGCTCCTCGGCGCGCGCGAACCCGCGGGCGCCGGCGGTCCGGACGGCGTAGACGTAGAATGTGACGCAGCCCTTGCGGAACTTGAAGCGCGCCATCTCCGGCGCGCCGGGGGCGGCGCGGAGGAGGCGCTTGCCGACGTCCCCGAGCGGCAGCACCTGCGGCCACACGGCGTCCGCGGCGGCCTTCATGGCGGCGGACTCGAAGACGAAGACGGCGGCCTTGGAGTTCTTGGTGCCGAGGCCGAGCGTGAGGGTGTGCCACGCGTGGTGCGCCAGGATGGCGAAGTTGGTCGGGATGTACGCCGTCGTCGTCGGCGCGAACGACAGCGGCTGTGACGCCTTATTCTTGTGCTTCTGCTCCGATGCCGCGGCGGCGTCGGGGACGACGACGCGGAGCAGGTGCGGGAGCTCGAGCGGGCCGGCGCGGCGCACGGTGAGCGCGCGCGTGACGAGCTGCGCGCCGAAGCGGAGGCCCGTCACGTCGGCGCACGGCTTGAAGTGCGCGTCCAGCGACGGCGCGGCGGGCGCAGCCGTGGCGTCGGCCTTCGGCTTCTTGGTGGACGCCTCGTCGCTGCGCTGGTGGTGGTGTTTCTTGGACTTGGACGACGTCTTGGTCTTGGCCGCCTTTGGCCCCGTCATTGTTGACGATTGCCAAGGAGCCAGAGGGTTTAGGCCTAGGAGAGATCAGCGTGGAGGACGAGGGGAGACGGAAGGAGACGTGGGTGTCGTCAGAGTCTCGGTGAGGAGTTGAGGACAGGGCATGGCGCCATTTCTTCCCTCTTTTATTTCATCTCCTGTGATTCTCTAACTTCTTTAATATCGATTCGATCATGTCATGGAGTGAGCTGTGCGTTGCAGTTCTTTATACTTTCTTTTCTTGTTTGTGGGGGAATCGCATTCGAGTTTGCAGTGAAAAAGGTTCCCTGAAGAAGATTCTATCTCCACGACAAGCTTCTTCTTTAGTTTCCTGATGAGCAATTAACATCTTCTTCCTTGGAATGCAAAAGAAACATCTTCTTTCCATCCCACGTCTCTGAAGAATATGAATTTTCATCCGAAACTACGGCTGTGGATCCCCACGACGATCGGTCCATGCTGTGCATTTCACGAAGCTTCAGTTCAGTCGTCCCGCTAGCACCCAGATCTGGAGGGATACGCAGATTCGCGGAGCCAGAGAAGATGACTGAACTCTCTTCACTCTCAGGGGAGGATCGAGCTGGTAGGTAGCGGTATACCCAGTGGAAGCAGTATGATAATCCACGAGATGCCCGTGGTTGCGTTAATCAGTGCGATTTCATCATGTGCGTCTTCGCTCCCATGTGCCGCCGTCATGTGCGCGCCCATAATCGATTTGCGCGGATCACAACGCCTATCGCTACTGTCTCTGTATTTTTATAAGAAGGGGAACACGTAGATCCTAGAAACTGATACTCCAAGGGCACATCACGTAGATGAACAGAGAGTGCGATGTTTCGAGGAACACAAAGACCCTTTGACCGTGCAGTAAAAAACACAACAAAACCGAGGCAACGACTAGTTCAGTTTTGAAAACTGATTGTACATAAACATTGTCCTATATGATAAACATATTGTTCATTGCAGGGTATATGATGGAATATCGAATCGAGGTTCATCATAATTTATTTTTAGGCCCCACGATAGGAAAATAGAGAGAGCACAAGACTTTTAAGCACCTTAGGGTGCAAAATTTTCCACTTTTGTCTTCCTTTGACAAAAAAAATCCGGAATTATACTCCCTCCATTCCAATAAGTAAGGCACCCTTGTTTTGCGTGTTTTTTCTTTGACCAAGAATTACTCCAAATATATGAAGATTATTGGTATAAAATTAGCATCATTAGAAAGTGCTCTTCAAGATGAATCCAACGGTACTAATTATGTAGAATATAATCAAGAAATTTTTACTCAAATTGTTTGGTCAAAATTCGTATGGGAAAGCATGTGCGCCTTATTCACTGAAACGGAGGTAGTAGTGTATTTCCATAATCTCCTCACAAATATGATGGATTCTTTTGGGGCTTGGAAAGTAGTGGGGCCTAGAGGGCCTTGTAGAGTTGTCGGGGGGCTACCCCCGGGTAGGGTCATGATACGGAGTTAAGTGTATCCAAGTGTGGATCAAGGTACGGAATGGACCGAGGTAAACAGGTTCGGAGGGGCCGATATGTCTTAACCGACATAGCCCATCCGACATAGTTCATCCGACATAACTTTACCGACATAGTAATGTCGTTACTGCCAAGTTTATTCTTATGTGCAGGCGAGGAGTCTACGCCGAGGCAAGATATCCGGCACATCCATGCCGGGTTAACTCAAGGAGAATATCCGGCATAGCCATGCCGGGTTAAAGCTAAGGAGTACCCGACATATCCATGCCGGGTTAAAGCCAAGGAGTACCCGACATATCCATGCCGGGTTAAAGGAGCAGAGGAGCGTTGTGTCGGCTCCGGAGTCAATGCTGCTGTCACGTCCCTTCTGGCACGGGAGCGCCTGACACGGAGAATGTCAGGGGAGCGTGCTGCGGGAACGACGGGAAAGCTTGTACCTGACCGCTGACTCCGGAGCTTCCGGGGAAAAGGCTACGAGGTTAGGGATGGGCAGGCCACGTCTTGTCCCTGCAGTAGGGTACATTCTAGCTGTACCGTTGGCTGCAGGGGAGGGGCAGGCCATGTCTTGTCCCTGACAGGAGTGCCATCATGACACACCGTTGGCGTGGCTACAGTGCACCAAGAGGGGCATTACCGTAACTCGGTTAGCCTTTAAATAGGGCATCATCCCCTCCTGCGCGAGGGACGATGTCTTGAGACCCATTTCCCCCCTTACTTCATCTTCTTCCTTGAGCTCTTCTCCATAGATGAGACATACAGCTCGAGGAGTACACAGAGAGGCAGACAGGAGTAGGGGTGTTACCTCCTCACGAGGGCCCCGAACCTGGGTAGATCGTGCGTGTTTGTGAGTGTGTGTTTGTTCTTCTGTGCGTGCTCCTTAGCGCGCTAGCCCTCACCGGATCCACCAGCGTCCATCCGGCCCCACACTTTAGCCATCCTATGGCATCTGCCGTGATACCACCACGACAAGAGTGGTGGGCCCTGGAGGGTGTCATGGGCTTATGGCTTTCGAGGGCTTCTACTTATGAACACAAAATCAATGAGGCAATGCAAAAAAAAGTTGACTGACGAGCTTCGAGATAGTACGGTTAAAGTAACTGCAACTAAATACACTACATCTAAAATCAGTAAGAGTATGCAGTAAATAATGCAAAAGTATGCAGTACTGCGCAAATGGGCATGGATGAAAATAGAGTGGAAACTAATGGAACTCAGTGGTTCCAAATTTGCTTTCACGTTGTAGAAACAAAAACGAATAAAGAAATATCAGAAAGAACTACTACGGGAACTAGATACATGTCGAATATGGTGAGTACACAAAGCGGAAAGCGTATGTTTGCCGGAAATAGGAGACAACTTAAATCATGCGAAAACTCAAATAAACCGACAAACTTGTTCTCTTACCCTAGCTTGGTTGCCTGATATACCTGGGAATAGGTGAAGAGTCAAAAGATAGAAGCCTACTCAGAACGAATGAAGTTCTTAGGAGGTTACTACTTTTGGAATAGCCGCTTTGGTAGCTCAACTTAAGGTCACACATTGGGCCCGTTGGAGGCATGGGCATCAACCCTAAAATGTAAATTTCGTATTAGCCTAAAATCGTAACTTCCATTACAGCGCATGTTGCCTTTTAAAAAATACTAGTATTATTTTCGTCTCCGTCAATAAAATTTGCATTTGCATTTAAATATTTCCATTACTTTATTGTTTTCCTTGTAGAAGTTGGAAATTTCTTCTCTGTTTTCAGCCCTACTTACGAGTCAAGCTAGTGTACATTAAGAAAAACTATAAGCATAGCCATAGGCCTCCCAAGATGCACCCGCGTGTTGTATTTTTTTTCTAATAAGTTCTTAAAATTTTCTGATCATTACTTTCCTACAGTAATGGTGATAAAAAATAATAATTTTCTGATCCCTTAATTATTCATGCGAAAAGGTTTTTGCTATTTTCTCTAGTAGAATTTTATATGGTAAAACTCCATTTTCCTTGTCTTTCAATCCTTCTTTTAGTGCCGGGGATTTCGTTAGGAACAAAAAGGCCTAATGTGTCATGACCATGAGGCCCACAGGTATGAATCCCAGTCCTCGTGTCATCCATGCAACTGCAATGCAAGGGTGTCGCGAAAGTAAGATAGTATTAAATTTGCCTAAAAATCAAACTACTAATAACTAATAAGAGCATAAGAAGAACAAGGCGGAGAATCAGGACTAGTTTGCGCTACAGCGCCCTGCGACGTGATGCGCGTGAAATTTTTCTAGCTAGTTAATTGAATAATTTACTAGTTAATTCCTTGGGTAATCGTTGGATTCGTCGGAGGAAAATCGGTAACCTAACCTACAGGTTGGTGCACTTGGCATGATTGCACGCATCAGATGGAAGAACAACTTTGATCTTTCAGGTGCACACTGTTGGTTTCAACGGCGCATGCTGTCGACACATGGGTGTACGTGTGATTTTGAAGAAGGTAGATTTCATTCTAAGATCAGCGAGGGCCTTGTACATTTGGATCAACTTGGTGGCGCTAGAGTCTTCAGAAATGATCTCTCGTTGCTAAAACTTGACGCGAGCTGCTCCAATGGAACTTGTAGCCTGTAGGGGACTCCCACGATGGGTAGGTGAAGTTCATGGATTGGTTGTCTGTCACATTGGCTACCGGCCCACCAAACCATTCCTTTAGGTAAGAAATTTGGGCCCTCTTGGGATTTGTTGATCGAAGATTCAGAAGAGTGAAAAACCTTAGGAATATGAGAAGATACACATAAATTAGAAAGAAGCTAAGGTGCAAAAGAGACGACTTCAAAACTTAGAGAAATTACAGCACTAAAGCAAAAATGCTGAAATGAGCTTGGCCTCCAAGAACTTCATATAAAAAATCGAGAAACAAAATCCACATGTACATACATATGTCTATGTGTTCTACAGGAGTAGAAATTTCAGTATGATAACAATATATTCTAGTCGACAGTAGTACGATGAATTCTGTCAACTTGTCTCCTGAGACAGTGTACTGTTCACTTTATTTCTCGGAGCAAACTCTAAGCACACGATTGTTTCCGCCTGTAGTACATATCAACCACGCATGGGCCAGCAAACACTGCCCAACATTGCCCATCGAGCTACCTAGCCACCAGCATACACACACGGTAGCCACATCCCTGACGGTAGCACAATGCCCGGGAACCGGCCGGCCGGCGTGGTCCTTCTCCTCGCCTCCCTTCTCCTCGCGGCGTCCGCCTCTCCGGCCAACGGCGCGTACAGCGGCCGGCTCGTCATAGGAAGCGCCGGTCTCCACATGGCTCGACGGTGACAAGGCAGCTGGAGGAAGAGGTTGCGCCGGAGCTGAGTTGGGCGGCCAGCCTCCTTGGGGACGATCACATCAGCATCGGCGCCTCCAATCGGAACAAACCGGTGTGCGTGCAGCCCAAGCCATGCGCGGGTAAACCAGGAGCACCCTACGTCCCCGATCCCAGGCCGTGTGCAGCCATATTCTGATGCCCGACGACGACGCCCCCTGAGTCCCTGACGGCCGATCGTTACCGTTCATGCACGCAGCGCGCAGGCCGTCTCATCGACCGATGGAGGCAGCTAGCTAGCAGGGTCACATACTCACATGTCATGTACTGTTCTGATTCCGAATAAACGCAAGTACTTCACTAATAGTTGATGCTTGAGCTTCGAGGTGCATCATCTCTGCAGATTGAGTAGTGTGTTGTGTTTCAAAGATATGGTTATTGTACGTCACAAGATACAGCGACGGATCTTTCCCCCGTTAGTCAACGTTTTCTTAATCATCTTAGCGTCCAATATGTTCGTTCTTTGACAAGACTTTCGGTGATTGTTCGACAAGTACTCGTGATCATAGAGATTCGGCCATAGGGTGAAAGCTTCCAAGATACTTTTCTTGAATAAATTAACAGATCGCGGGGAAGAGTATCCTATAGCGTTGATTTGTTTCTTCAAATCAGTAGTGTCATGAACAGCGTTGACGTTATTACATTCCGACGACAACATCCAAGAAGAAGATCAGATCCATGAACTTGCAAAAGTTGTGAGACAAATATATCAACAAATCATGATTTTAGTTAAGAATAATAATGATAAATTTAGTGAGTCATGACAATGATAGATTTAGCTAGGCATGACAAGGCTAGATTTACCGAGACATGGCAATGAAGACAAGTGTAATGAACATACGCGAGCCGTGATCTCTCTTGCAGGAGGGAAGGCAACCCGAGCGCTCCCGCGACTCGCGACTCGACTCCAACCCTAGCCGCCGGCCCGCCGCCGGCCGGCCGCGCCGCTCCGCCCTCCCCCTCCCCTCCGCCTCCCCCCTCCTTCTTCCCGTGTCCGAGCCGCCCCCGCGGCGGCCAGGCGCGGCCTCGTTCCCCTCCGCTCAAGTCCAACTCCGGCAGCTCCTCTCCCGCCGCCGTCGGCGAGAGCCCCCGAGCGTTGCTCGGGTGGTGCCGGCGGCGGCGGTGCTCTTCTACCCGCGCACGAGGGCGGCCGCGCGGGGCGGCTCCTCTCCTGGCGGCGGTGCGACTAGGGCGACGGTGGCCCGGCGATCCGGGTGGTGCTCCTCGGTGGCGTCTCCGGCGCGGCGGCGAGCTCTTCCTGGTGCAAGCGCGGGTGGCCAAGGTGGTGGGGTGCTGCCGTTGGTGGCTGGGGCAGCGGTGGTGAACCCGGCCCTGCAGGCCCAGATCTGGGCCCTTTGGGCCCGATGTGGGTTAGGGCGGGTCTGCCTCGTTGCCCCCGGTTTGGCCTGATGCGCGGCTCGCGACGAAGATGACAGCGGTGACGCCACCCTTGCTGTAGCGTGGCGGTGGGAGCTTCACGGGCCTAGCTGGGTCCGGCTGAGCCTAGGAACCAAGTGGGTAGCGGCGTGGCGGCCTACGTGCAGCAGCATGGCGGCGGGACTTTACGAGCCCCCGGGCTCGGCCGGGCCTGCTTGGCCTGGTGTGTCCCTGCTGCCGTGTCCGGTCAGCACCCGCCGATGGTGGTGGAGGACGCCCTCCGGGTGGCTGCGCTGCTGCCGCCCTCTTGCTCCAATGTGGCTCGGTGTGGTCTTGTCGTAGCGTCCGGTCGGCTATCGTCTTTGACGGTGGAGGTTGTTCCCTCCCGCGTGGTTGTGACTCTGTCGGACCTTGTCTACGGCTGCTTCATCTCGGGCTGACCGGCCCTGCTGTGTTTGCCATGGTGAGACGACGATGGTGACTTCAAGACCGTGGTGGCGTTTGTTGGTGGGCGGCAAGAGGGGCGGAGCGCTACAGTTTGTCCGAGACGTGGTTTTTTGGGGGTTGGGAGAAATCCCTGCCGTTGGCACCGACGTGGTGACGCTTGAGAGTGTCACCCTTCCTTCTTGAGGGGCGTCGGGTATACCTCTTCCCCAATCCTCGGAGCGTACCGGGGGAAACCCTAGGTCTGTCCGGGCAGCAGCGTCGTCGTCGTCGCTTTCCTTCTTGGAGGTGCTGTTTGGTACGCGGTGATTTAGAGTGCTAGGTTTGTGGTGGGACTTCGCCGGGGGGGCGCAGCGGTTGCGGGTTACTTTCGTTTTCGTTGATCCGCCGGTGTCGGCTTTGTTTTCTTTTCTGTTTCTCTTCCTTTTCTTTTGGGCATGATTGTGCTGTTTGCCCCAGCGGTGGCCTCAGTGTTGTATCGGGTGGTTGCTATATTAATATAGCGGGGCGAAAGCCTATTTCTTCAAGACAAGTGTAATTTGTCATCTTGTGATGCAATGTAACAGTGACATTTAGTTTACGTTATGAATGAATTTACTATCATTTTATACTTGTGCTGTGAGATTTTAAAAGTCTTTTGGCATACGTGTATTCATGTCGTAGGGTTATGAAACCTCAATACAAACGAGTAGATTCACATACCCTGTTACTGATGTGGCGGATAAATCGGCAACGAATATATATGGGTAACCGTTGGTAAAAATGGCATAATCGGTGACGTTAAAACCTCCATTCCCGATAAGGTCCTTCACATCAGCAGAGGGACGGGGACACGACCCCATTCTCCGTTTCCGATGAGGGTGTTCACACTCGTTATGTTCTAGTGTAAGTCAAATGGCGGTGCGCAAACCTCCACCTCTAACGAGCTCCACCACCGGCGCCACTACGTCCTCCGACGACACCTGGATACCTTCCATCGTTGACACCAGTGTGTGAACATGCTACTTCTTCTCCATGTTGACCATGCCGGAAGTGCGGGCCAACAAGCAATGTTCATGCCCGAAATGGAGATCAGGCTTGCCGCACTTGAACATCTCCTTCAATATCACTATCCGACTATACATGCTAGTCGGATGAGTGATTTGGCGAGAGAGATGAGCAACTAATAAAAGAAGAAGTTGAGGGTATAGAGTTTGGCTGGCTAGTGCCTTTTTATCGACACCGTTCATCAGCTTTTAAATTACGTTTTTAAATAATAGATAAGAAAAAAGGAAAAAAAAACCGAGTTTCATGTAACGGGGCACTTAAAACACTATACCGTCATTCTTACCGAGTGCCGCTGATGAAAAACACTCGGACATTACTGCATTTTTTGCCAAGTGTCTCGTTTTTCTTTTCTTCTGGCACTCAGCTTAAACTCGTTATTGCCGACTGCCTGATAAATTACACTATGCAAACTATCTGGCACTCGGCAACGTAGCCGGAAGTGTTTGATATTTCAGTCTATGTGCAATGCTGATTTCTGTCGTCACATGGGCGTGTGACTCAGTGTAGAACGATAGAGAGGGAGATTGGCGGAATATGTTGGATGTATTATTGAGCCTCATGGGCAAGTATATAAAGGCGTACAAGGGACCGACTTGGAGTACAAGACAAGTTAGGGTTCATATGGAAACAGATCATATCTCTATCTATACTACCATAACAGTCGTATGTATACCATACTCTAACATCCCCGCAGTCGTAGCGGGAGCGTCGTGAATAACATGAACGTTGCGGACGGTCAGACTGGAGATAAACTGAAGTAGCATCCAGTGGGTGACATTCCCCCGCAGTAGGAGCGGGAACGTCGTGGATGGTGTCACGGCGCAGAGCTTGGACTGTAGAGGAAGCTGGTGAGGAGCTCAAGCGAGGTGGTAGCCCTTTGTGCCGATGTCGAGGGAGCCGAGAGCGTGAGGCGGTGCCGAGGTCGAGGTAGCCGTTGCGAGGAGATGCCGTGGTCGATGTTGTGGTCGGAGATGCCGGTGTCGATGTAGAGGCGCGAGAAGACGACGGCGCTGGGCGACTCTATCCGATCTAAGATCGGTAAACCAATAAAGAAAACCGATCAAGTGATCGGACAAGAGACTTATAGGGCGGCCGATCACGGATCGGCGGACGAACCTTGCGTATGGGTTGCGCAGCCCCATCGGAGATCATGGAGATCGACCTCCCCGGGGGCAGCGCGGCGGAAGCGTGTCGACGTCGCCTAGCACGTCGCCATGGGGGCGGCGGCGCTAGGGTTTGGGAGAGGCGTTGGCAGCGCTAGGGTTTGGGAGAGGCGTTGACGGCGCTAGGGTATAGGCGGCGGCGGCTCTAGGTTAGGGATCGAATTAGTCTGATACCATATAGAACGATAGAGAGGGAGATTGACGTAATATGTTGGATGTATTATTGAGCCTCATGGGCGAGTATATAAAGGCGTACAAGGGACCGACTTGGAGTACAAGACCCAAATTAGGATCATACGGAAACAGATCCTATCTCTATCTATACTACCATAACAGTCGTACGTATACCGTACTCTAAGACTCAGGGTGGATCCTTTTGGTCCTCGATCTGTTTCATTCCACGATCAAAGAAGGCCATCTGTAATTGGATCAAGTCTGCTGCAGCGGGAGTCTTTACGAATGATCTCTCATTTGCTAGGTTTTGTCGAAGCTTCACGCGAGCTAACTAGCGGCTCAAATGGAACTTGTAGGGGCTCCCACGCCGGGTGGGTGAAGTGCGGGGATTATGGTTGCCTGTCCCCATTGACTATCGGTCCCAAATGTATGCACCCTACTCCACCCAAACCTGACATTAGGAAGAACAACCAAATTAAGGGCATCTAATTTAAGGCCTCTTTGGATTTGTTTACTTTGAATGATAAAACGCACAGAAATATTAAGTGACTTAATCCTATGTGAGTGAATGTACCTAAACCCTAAGAAAAGCCCGGTACATGTAGTAATCACAGAAATTTTTCATGGAGCGTGATTGATTACTACTCCATGAAAAATAGCTAGGTACATGTAGTAATCACTTGGTTGTTGGTTCGAGCAATACCAACCCGGGTTCAAATTCATGGAGTAGTGATCAATCCCGCTCCATGAAAAATAGCTAGGTACATGTAGCTCGGCAAACCATTAAAAGAAAAAAAATGTTTCTACTTACATGTACTTAGCTACGTGATTGATCACTTGATTGATTACTAGTACGTGATTGGAGTAGTATTTCTTGCGCTCAAATATGCTAGACGCCGGGTTCAAAATTGTGTGTATGACTATGTACTGCAAGCACGATCGACAATGTCATTCTCTGATCGATGTTCTTCGGCCACCCGCCTTTCCACCACTTGGTTGTTGGTTCTCGGAGCAAACTCTGTAGAAACGGCACGATTGTCTTCCCGCGTGCAGCATATAAGCAAGCACGCACCGAGCACCATGCTCAGCGCTTAACCACATAGCACAATGCAAGGTGTCAGACCGGCCGGCGTGCTCCTGATCCTCGCTGCCTTTCTCCTCGCGGCGTCCGCCTCTCCGGCGGTCAGCGCGTACGGCGGGCGGGTCGCCATCAGCCACGCCGCGGCGAAGGGGACGATGACTGGCCCTTGTCTCCATACGGATACGGCGTCGGAGACGCTCACGAGGCGGCTCGAGGACGAGGTGGCACCGGAGCTGAGCTGGGTGGCCAGCCTCCAAGCGATCAGCTCCGACTCCCTAAAACCAGACAAGCCGGCGTGCCCGGGATCGTGCCCCGCACGAGGAGGCGATACACTGGCCGTGGGTGCCAACAGATATACCAGGACAGGTGCTAGTAATGACTAATGACGGCCGGTCGATGGATCGATCAGGCTATACCTTACGTTCGTGCAAGCGGCATGTATGTCATCTGATCGAGCACGGTGGCATATATGCAGCTTCTCGGATTCTGAATAAACACCCGTACTTCATTGCTAACTGATGCCTGAGTACATATTTCGTTGAAGCTCGGTGCTGGATTGGTGTCTTCGCCGTTTGGCTGGATGCTCGGCAGGGAAGAGCTCGTGTGAGGTTGCGGGTGGTGGTGCTCTTGTGTTGCTGTAGCTTGTTGTTGCTGCAGTTGTGTTGCGTTGTCACGTGTCGGCGTGTCTATGGTTTTTGGTCCGGTTCCTCTTATACTATTTTCTTCTATAATGTGTTGTGGGAGCTCCCCGCTCTCGGGGTAAAAAAAAAAACTCCCCGCTCTCTAACGAGGTTCGCCAAAAAAAAAATTCTCTCAATTGTGGATTGGGTTTTGTTTTGCCAAAATGCTACGAGAGAAAAAAACAACAACACGGTTGATGTGTTTTCTAGACTTTTAAGAAAGGTATCATTCATGCGATCCTTGGCTAACCGGGCTAACGTGTTAGTCGTTTGAAAGAAACCAAACCCTGTTCACAAGAGTGTGTAGGCTTCTTTAAATGCTATCATGACTTTGGTTACCGTGGGGGCAAATTAGTCCCACAACTTGCTCGGTACAAGCAAATTAGTCACACAACTTGCAAAGCGTGAATCCGTGATACACAAACTTGTATTTATGGTGCAAATAGGTCCAAACTCATTCCGAAGGTGACACATGGCGCTGTAACTTTTGCAAAAATATCCTTTGTGAAAGTCCAAAGGATTGCAATCCTCCGAAGTCCGAATTACACGACCTTTGTAGCTAGACAAACATTTAAGGTTCCAAACCCTCCAAAAAAAATCCTACATAACGCAGTTGAATCAAAGGAGCCCTAAAGCTAAAAAAATCGCCTGCTATTTTTCAGCAAGAAATTAGGGGAAAATTCATGAATTTTAGAAAAACGACTTGTTCACTCTACGTTTTCCGATGTCCGATCGACCACCAACCATTTTATTGGTACGCGAGTGACCGATGCACCACTTCTTGGAGCAAACTCTACGCACACGATTTGTTGTCGCGCGCTATATAAAGCACACATGGACCACTCGCCCACCGATCGCGAGACCAGCATACAGGAACGGTAGGACAATGCGCGGTGTCAGGCCGGCCGGCGTGCTCCTCCTCCTCGCCGCCATTCTCCTCGCGGTGTCCGCGTCTCCAGCCGTCGGCTCGTATGGCGGCCAGATCGTCTTCAGCCACGGCGCCGCGGCCGGGACAAGGGCTAGCGCTCATCTTCACACGGCATTATAGAAGCTGGTGAGGCGGCTGGAGGACGATGTGGCGCCGGAGCTGAGCTGGGTGGCCAGCCTCCAAGGGATCGGCACCGGCGCCCTCGACAAGAGCAAGCAGGTGTGCCTGCACCATGTGTGCTCCATCCCAGGACATCCCTACACCGGCCGGGGGTGCAAAAACATATACGGTTGCTCGACGGCCCCGACGCAGTTGAACAGTTGACGGCCGGAGATTAGTGGATGAGGCTACCCTAGGTTCATGCGCGCATCGTGCATGGCATCCGATCCACCGCGGTCGATCGGCAACTAGTACCGTCAGATGTATATGCAGCTTCTTTTTAGATCAAAGGCTCAAGCTGAGCCCTGCCTTATAACTTTTTTTTTAATCTTAAAACCATCCATATATTAAGCTAGCAGGCCGACTCATTAAAAATCTTCCAGTCCCTTAGGTACCTGGAAGGAAAAGAGTACGTCTGAAACTTGCTGCTTTAATCAATAATAGTTACATCATTTATGAAACTACTTAGGGCAAAGCTAGGGGGCCCATCGTCCCAAATACAATCAAATTTGTTACTAAAACACACCCTAGCTATGTCGTGCGCCACCTTATTTGCTTCTCTCGAAATATGTTTGAACTGAATAGACTCAATATTCGAGGCCAGGTCAACAATATCAGCATAAATAGCCGCAGTCTCGTTCCACCAAGTTTCCACTCCGGTGCAGGCATCAATAGTTTCAGAAGAATCTGATTCAGCTATGATTGTGTTGCATCCTAATCTGCATGCTAAAGCTAGGCCTTCCTTCATGGCTGCTGCTTCCGCCATAGCTACAGAAGCAATGGTTGGAATGTACTTGCAACTAGCCGCCACAGATTGTCCCTGGTAATCACGAAGTATAGCACCAGTAGCAGCTGCACATAAATCCGCATGGAACGAGGCATCCACATTGAGTTTCACCTGACGAGGTTCAGGCCTTGTCCATCTAGTTGTTGGAAAACTAGGCAATAATTTCATGATTAATTCCAAAATATTAAACATGACTAACGCAGCTATTAACATGTTAAACACAAACATACTAGATGTACTAATTAACATGAACAGCAGCAACACATACGTCAACATATCCATAGTAAAACAGTTCGGTTTATGCCGCACGTACCGAGCGGTTGTAGATGAAACAGCAGTCGATGCAGACAGGTTCACCGCAGCAAAGTCAGCGGCGATGTTGTTGATGAAGACAGGTCGAAGGAGACGACGCTTGAGACGGCGGTATGCAGGACCGCCAGACTTGTCCGGAAGACGACCTGTGGTGGAAGCGGCGAGCAGTCGCGCGAAGCGCTTCCCAAAAACCAAATTCGCCTTCTCCCGTACAGGATCACAAAGGCGAGTGGTTCCGGAGACCTGCTCTCCCAAACGCCGGTGCACGCCGGCGCTCGGGATGAGGTAGACTACGGTGGCGGCGCAAGGCACGAGATTGGCAAAACCTAGATTGGTTCGATGTTGACGGCGCACGACAGTGCATGGCAATATATAGTGCGGTTCGAAAAACCCTAACGGGTACAACGTGGGCCGGCCACGTCGCACACGTTCGAGTCGGTTACACAGCCCACGATCCGGTAGCGATCCGAATTGGCTAAGCTGTACACGTACGCTAACACGACTCGTTTTCCTGAACTGCAAAAATATAGGCATCGGCTCGGCTCATTCCCGCAACCCGGCGTGTCGTGACGTGAGAGACGGACGGCGGCGGAGGAGGAGGAGGAGGAGGAGTGCGCACGAGAGAGCCTTCTATTCTCAACCAGCACACCAAGTGGTACAACACTCCACTATATAAGTGGTGCAGCTCTTCAACTAGCAGTATGGGACTAAACTTTAGTCACGTACACACCTCCAAAATTCTGCCATGCACATGGGCCAATTTGAGATTTCAGAATTGCTTATATGGGCTGCCCAAATGGGCCCAAATTCTAACAATCCCCCACCAGATCTCAAATTCCCATTTAGAGATTTTGCCAAACCTCGTTTCTTGTTTATATACCAGTGTTTCAGCAGAGACTGTTAAGTTGAACTTCCGCCTAGAGCTTCAAGCTACATCTACCAGCAACTTGAACAATGGACGAACCTTGAATTGCAAGTTTGGTGCCAATAGACTTCACTCAAAGTCATAACCAGTACGTGGCTGCCAGTAGCCTACCCCGCGGGTGGAGCATATGCGTCATACTCCCTGGTCTCTTCATGAGCTTACTAGAGATCACCCAAATCTCATAGACTGCGACGTTTAACAGTCGGACTCATATAGGTGTGTTCTTTCAAGGTCGCTCTGTAGGATAGCACCTTTGCTACGAATAGCCAACAGAAACACATTAAGGCATATTGCCAACCTGCCTTACAGAATGTGAGAGTTATGCATCTTCCAGAGAGGGTTAAAAAAAACTCTCCTCTGTTAAACCACTAGCTTGTTCTTCCCAGGTCCTAATTCACGGGATCTCCGATCACATAGGTTGGGTTACCACTATGGTGTAACGCTCACGGGTCTCAACCCCATCTCTCTCGATGCACTATCTATCACATTACGTGATAGTCCCTTCGTAAAGGGATCTGCCAGGTTTTTGTCAGTTTGAATATAACTAACAGTCATTACTCCGGAGTTTCTCATTTTCCTGACAGACTTCAAGCGTCTTTTGACGTGTCTTGATGACTTCGCATTATCCTTAGCACTGTTCACTTTCATGATAACCGTTTGGTTGTCACAGTTCATAAGGATGGCCGGTAATGGTTTCTCAACCACCGGCAAGTCCATCAAGAGCTCACGCAGCCATTCTGTCTCAACAGAAGCTGTATCTAAAGCAGCAAGTTCTGCTTCCATGGTTGACCTCGTCAAAATGGTCTGTTTGCAAGACCTCCATGACACTGCGCCACCTCCAAGAATAAATGCATATCCACTTGTGGCGTAGAGCTCATCAACATCTGAGATCCAGTTCGCATCACAGTATCCCTCAAGCACCGCAGGGTGCCCTGAATAGTGAATCCCATAACTCATTGTACCGTTCAGATAGCGCATGACCCTTTCAAGTGCATGCCAATGATCAATACCCGGGTTAGACATGAACCTGCTCAACTTGCTCACAGCAAAAGAGATGTCAGGTCTGTCGCGCTCGCAAGGTACATGAGTGAACCGATCACTTGAGAATATCTTAATTGATCTCTCGTTTCCTTTTGTTCTTTCTGAGTGTCACACTGGGATCATAGGGTGTTGGAGAAGGCTTGCTGTCTATATAACCAAAGCGGCTCAAGACCTTCTCAACATAGTGTGATTGCGTTAACGTAATCCCACTCTCATCCCTAATCAGCTTAATGTTCAGGATCACATCAGCTTGTCCCAGATCTTTCATATCAAAGCTCTTTGACAGAAAGACTTGACCTCATTTATCACTATCATGCTTGTACCGAAAATCAGTATGTCATCAACATACAAGCATAATATAACACTATCGCCCCCACCATGGCGATAATATACACACCTATCAGCCTCATTAATGGCAAAGCCTGCAGAAGTTAAAGTTCTGTCAAACTTCTCATGCCATTGCTTAGGTGCTTGCTTCAGCCCATACAAAGATTTTAACAATTTGCACACCTTTCTCTCTTCACCTTTTACTACAAACCCATCAGGCTGATCCATATAATTTCCTCTTCCAACTCTCCGTTAAGGAAAGCTGTCTTTACGTCCATTTGATGAACGAAGAGATAGGAGGCAGCCAGGGAAAGTAGTACACGAATGGTGGTGAGTCGAGCAACAGGTGAATAGGTGTCAAAGTAATCTTCGCCTTCGCGCTGGGTGTAGCCCTTGGCACAAGCCTGCCTTGTACTTCTCAATAGTACCATCAGGCCTTAGCTTCTTCTTGAACACCCACTTACAACCCACAGGTTTGCAGCCGTAGGGTCGTTCAGATAATTCCCAAGTTCCATTAGAAAGAATCGAGTCCATCTCATTATGGACAGCTTCTTTCCAGTCATCAGCATCAGGAGATGCAAATGCCTCTGCAATGGACGTGGGAGTATTGTCCACAAGGTACACAATGAAATCATCACCAAAGGATTTTTCAGTCCTCTGTCTCTTGCTCCTCTTGGGAGCTGATTCATTGTCATCCTTCTCAAGGACTTCCTCAACAGTGGTTGTTCAGAATGATCAACAGATGTACTAGGTTCAGCAAATATCTCAGAAGAAATTCTAGCAATGCTATGCATATCCTTCATAGGAAACATGTTCTCAAAAAATGTTGCATCACGAGATTCCAAAATAGTATCAACATGCATATCAGGTATCTCAGATTTAACCACTAAAAATCTATAGCAAATGCTCCGCTGAGCATAACCTAGAAAGACACAATCCACTGTCTTCGGTCCAAGTTTACGTTTCTTAGGAATTGGAACATTGACTTTCGCCAAACATCCCCAAGTACGAAAATAAGAAAGTGATGGTTTTCTCCCAGACCACTCCTCGTAAGGGTCTTCTCTTTATCCTTGTTTGGAACTCTATTCAGGACATGACACGAAGTCAACAAAGCCTCCCCCCACCATGCCTTAGATAAACCAGCAGTGTCCAACATGGCATTCACCAAGTCGGTCAGCGTGCGGTTTTTCCTCTCGGCAACCCCGTTTGATTGGGGAGAATAGGGAGGCGTCCTCTCATGAATAATACCATGTTCCTCACAGAATTCATCAAATATTGGAGAAATACTCGCCACCACGATCTGACCTAAGACGTTTGATCTTTCTCTCTAATTGATTTTCTACTTCAGCTTTATAGATTTTAAAGTAGTCTAAAGCTTCATCTTTAGTGTGCAACAAATATACATAACAGAACCTAGTAGCATCATCGATTAAAGTCATGAAATATTCTTATCACCTTTTGTCAACACGCCATTCATCTCACATAGATCCGAATGTACGAGTTCTAGAGGTGCCAAGTTTCTCTCCTCGGCTGCCTTGTGAGGCTTTCGAGGTTGCTTAGATTGCACACAGCTATGGCACTTAGAACCTTTGGCAATGGTGAAAGTAGGAATTAAACTCAAACTGGAAAGTCTACTCATTAAACCAAAATTAACATGACATAAACGAGAGTGCCAAACATTAGCATCCGAATCCACACTGCCACAAATATGGTTTACTGACTTATTACAAAAATCCGATAATGAAAAGCGGAACAAGCCTCCGCACTCATACCCTTTACCAATAAATTGTCCAAACTTTGACACAACTACTTTATTGGACTCCAAGACTAATTTAAACCCATCTCTGCATAGAAGGGAGCCGCTAACGAGATTCTTGTTCATAGTAGGGACATGCTGCACGTTCCTCAGCTGCACGATCTTCCCCGAAGTAAACTTCAGATCTACCGTGCCAACACCACGAACAGAAGCATGTGATCCATTCCCCATTAAGACGCTTGAATCTGCGACCTGATAAGAAGTGAACATAGAGATGTCAGCACATACATGAACATTAGCACCCGTATCAATCCACCAACATGGAGATTGAAATACTGAAAGCACAATCGGTAAATTACCGTACCCATCAGCATTGCTAGCGGTCACGACGTTGACATGCTTTGGCTTCTTCCCTTTCTTGTCTGCACGATCTGGGCAGTCCACAGAGAAGTGTCCGGCTCTCCACAAGTGTAGCACTTTAGCTCAGATTTGTTCAGCATCTTCTTCTTCTTCTTGAAAGAAGTAGTCTTGGTAGGCATGTTGAAGGGCTTGCTCTTTGCCTTGCTCTTGCCATGGTGAAAGTTCTTCTGCACCATGTTGGCGCTAGACTGACCTTCACCACCTCTCTCAGCAGTGTCCTTAGCCCGAGCCTTCTCCTCAACATCAAGAGACGCTATCAGGTTTTCAACCGATATCTCCTGTCTCTTGTGTTTGAGAGTTGTGGCGAAGTTCCTCCATGAAGAGGGCAACTTTGCAATAATGCATCCAGCCACAAACTTGTCAGGTAAGGCACACTTAGCGTGCTCAAGCTCCTTAGCAATGCACTGTATCTCATGAGCCTGTTCGACTACAGAACGGTTGTTAGCCATCCTGAAGTCATGGAAGCTCTCCATGATGTACAGTTCACTGCCAGCATCTGCTACACCGAACTTAGCGTTCAGTGCCTCCCAGAGCTCTTTGGCATCTGTAATGTGCATGTACACATCAAACAGCTTGTTGCTAAGAGCACTCAGAACGAGTCCCACAAAGGCAGTATTGGTTTCCTTGAACTTGTTCTGATCCTCGTCAGATATAGTTCCTTCAGGTAAACCCTCACTAGCCTCGAACACTTTCAGAGATCGCAACCACAGTGTGGTCTTGTACTGCCATCTCTTAAAGTCCACACCGGTAAACTTGTCCGGCCTCAGCGCATCAGATAGATGTCCCATGTTTAACTCAGGAAATTGCCTATAACAAATATTAGGTTTTTGGATTGTTGGAAAACTAGGCAATAATTCCATGATTAATTCCAGAATATTAAACATGACTAACGCATCTATTAACATGTTAAACACAAACATACTAGATGTACTAATTAACATGAACAGCAGCAACACATACGCCAACATATCCATAGTAAAACAGTTCGGTTTATGCCGCACGTACCGAACGGTTGTAGATGAAGCAGCAGTCGATGCAGACAGGTTCACCGCACCAAATTCAGCGGCGATGTTGTTGATGAAGACACGTCGAAGGAGACGACGCTTGAGACGGCGGTATGAAGGACCGCCAGACTTGTCCGAAAGACGACCCGTGGTGGAAGCGGCGAGCAGTCGCGCGAAGCGCTTCCCAAAAACCTAATTCGCCCTCTCCCGTACAGGATCACGAAGGCGAGTGGTTCCGGAGACCTGCTCATCCAAACGCCGGTGCACGCCGGTGCTCGGGATGAGGTAGACTACGGTGGCGGCGCAAGGCACGAGATTGGCAAAACCTAGATTGGTTCGATGATTGACGGCGCACGGCAGTGCATGGCAACATATAGTGCTGTTCGGAAAACCCTAACGGGTACAACGTGGGCCGGCCACGTCGCACACGTTCGAGTCGGTTACAGCGGCCCACGATCCGGTAGCGATCCGAATTGGCTAATCTGTACACGTACGCTAACACGACTCATTTTCCTGAACTACAAAAATATAGGCATCGTCTCGGCTCATTCCCGCATCCCGCGGCGTGTCGTGACGAGACGGACGGACGGCGGCAGAGGAGGGGGAGGAGGAGTGCGCACGAGAGAGCCTTCTATTCTGAACCAGCACACCAAGTGGTACAACACTCCACTATATAAGCTGGTGCAGCTCACTCCAAACTAGCAGTATGGGACTAAAATTAGTCACGTACACACCTCCAAAATTCTGCCATGCACATGAGCCAATTTGAGATTTCCAGGAATTGCTTATATGGGCTGCCCACTAGTGGGCCCAATATTCTAACACTAGTTTCCTGACTTATAATCGGAGATCTCATTGCTTTAGCTGAATTAGCAACAATAGACATGATAGATATCTTGCATTGGTACGGTAGTGGGATAGATTCATCATGCGTACGCCTCCGCCGAATCCACCAGAGATACAACACGTAGTTGTCGGCCCAATGAAAACCAGGGTATCATGGGCCGGCCCTTCTGGCCCCAGACACCTAGGCGCGGAATACGACTAAGGACTGGGTCACGGCGCCTGGCGAGCCCCGCGAGGCCTCACCCCTCGCGGGCTTCAACGGTGGAACAAACGACTAAGCCTCCGCGAGTCGGGGACCGCCTCGGGAGACCTTTCCCTCTCGGGGTGGCGGAGCACTCGAAGTGCCTGGCAAGGTTCTGCCATCCTGGCAGGACACACATGGGGCCTGCGCTCCGCAGCAGGATGACGCGCACGCCTGCGCACGGTGACGAACAGGCGGCAGTTGCCATTCCCGTGCTTAAAGCAGAGTAACAAAGCTGCCCCAAAGGAGGAGGATTACCAAGCATGCTACTTTGGTGCTAAGGGGACTCGCTGCCGCTCCGCTCCAACGGCGACATCACCGACATGACACCACGGACCTCTGAAGCGCCGGCCACCGCTCTGGACTGACGGTGGCAGGGCCTGACGAAGACCAGCAAGACCGACGACGGTGGACCTCGTCCACAACCCCTGGACCAAGGGTGCGCCGCCCTCCTGGACCGGCGCGATGGAGGAACCCTAACTTCCATCCCCGCGCCTATATAAGGAGGAGGAGCACCATTGGAGAAAGAGGTCGACCATTCACCCACCTAAGGCTACTAGTCCACTCAGAGAAGAGAGCTTCCACACAGAGGAAGCTCTGCAATCGTTGTAAGCTTTGCCCTCGGCAAGCACCCCTGTACTGTAACCTCGCGAAGCAGTGCAATACCACACAGCAGGAAGTAGGGTCGTTACTCCTCCCAGAGGGCCTGAACCTGGGTACGAGCTGGTGTCAATCTCTGTCGTGATGCATTCTGTCGAGCTCGCCGTGCGTGGTCGCCGAGGTTGACGAGAGTGTTGTTAAGTGTCGTGTTCAGCCCCTTCGATTCCTGGCTCACAGGGACTATTCTCCGACATTTGGCGCGCCAGGTAGGGGGCTGAGGCGCGCTTTCAACCTCCCTCGATAACCTCTCCGGCACCATGGCTCATACCCCGAGCTGAGCGCCTCGCACGTCGCACGAACGCCAACGGCAGGGCCACCACCGAGCCCGCTCCAGGCCGCAACCCGCGTGGTCGTCCTCGCGTCAACCGCGTCCCGCGTAACGACGGCCCTGAGCCCCGCGTCGAGGAGCCGGAGGAGGAGGGTGGCGACGAGGAAGCCTCCTCTTTGCATCCCTCCAGGGACCCGGGGGCTTCGCCCCATAGCCGGGCCACGCCAAGCCCAAGCGCCGCGCTGTTCATGGCGCAGGAGCTTCTCCGCTACCGCCCCACTGAAGAGGGCCACGCCAACTGGTTGGCCCGCATCACCGAGCTCGTGCACGCCGCCGGCGTCCCTGCTGCCCCAGCTCCATCGCGCTCGGTGGTGCGCCACTCTTGGCGCGTGGGGGACCCCGCGGCGGGGGCTCCCCCGCCTCCTCCACCTCCACCACCACCCCCGCCGCCGGCGGGAGATCATCTCGCTGCATCCCATGTCGTGGGTTTGTCACGTCAGGTGTCATAGATGACTTCGTAGGTGTGGGATTACGCGAGTCAAGCATCTCCGAGCTTGGGATCGCAGGAACAAAGATCAACACAGATTTACCCAGATTCGGCCCCCTAAATGTGAGGTAAAAGACCTACTTCCTGCCTACCCTAGATTGGTATTGATATGATAATCAAGGTGTTACAATGGAGGCGATCCGATCTGGTACTCGCCGTATGAGCTAGGGTTTAGGGCTTGATAGCTTGACCCGCTCTAAGTCCTGCGAGTCCTCTTTATATACACAGAGGCTCGCTAGGTTACAAAAGGAAACTTCCCCATAAGGAATACGTCCACAGAGGCCTACTCGGAGACTACTTGGTCTTCACGTCCTCCGGGATACGTCTTCTAGATCTTTCCCCTTATGGCGGTTCAATATTGGGCTTGCTCCCAAGTGGGCCTTTGTCTGTGCGAGTAAGTTAAGTCGCACTGTGCCGCGGGTTAATCCAGAAAGTATTCCCCCGACATTAGCCCCCAAGATTGGTTAGGACTTTACGGTGAGAATCTTCTGACCTCTTGAAATGGTCACTGAGCCGCACTGCAAACGTTCTGACCAATCTTCCGACTTATGCGACTCAGAGCTGTGACTCATCTGCGCGACTCATCTCCCCTTCTGGAAATATCCTGTATCCTTTAATTGCGGACCGTTACTCGTTTTGCGGGCGCAAATTGTGCCGTTGGTTGCGAGCGCAGATTGTGCCATTAGTTACGGGCCCCTTCAGTTATAAGCTGCGGCCACCTAGGTCATTATCCACTTGCCCTTGCAATCTCCTCATCCCTAGCCGCGCCGTCTTCTTCCTCGACCCGAGCATAGTTCCCCAATCCAATCTCCTCTTCGCAATGGCGCCCAAAGCAAAACCATCTGACGATAAGCGCAGGATCTCCTGCAACTGGGAAGGATCCTGGGTGACGGAGGAAACTCTCGTGGATCTGGCTGAAGCTGGCTTCTTGCCGCCGAAGGAGGACGGCATCTGGCGGGTGCCAGGCGATGAAATCGAGCCGCGCCCCAAGCCCAACGAGCTGGTGATGTTCGTGGAGCACGTGGAGCGTGGATTCACGCCGCCAGATTCTCCCTTCTTCCGCAATTTGCTGCAACGCCTAGGCCTCCGTCTTCACGACATCGGGCCCAACTCAATGCTCTAGGTGAGCAATTTTCATGTGTTGTGCGAGGACTATCTTGGCATAGCCCCCAACATCGATCTATGGCTGGCCTCTTTCACCTGCAATAGCCAACTTGTCTCCAAGGGTGGCACCTATGTTCAGGTCGGCCCATCTCTCTTCAACGCCATAGAAACTCTTGCCTTCCCAAGCTGGCCCTGGCGAATCGACCCAGGGCTTGGCAAAAATCTTTCTTCGATTGCCAAGACACTTCACCGGAGGGCGAAACTCGCCTTCCCTCCTGGTCTAACACCCTCTTCGTGCCTACCGAGGCACTGAAATCAAAGCCTCGTGACTCGGCTATGCCCTTCATCAATGAGTCGCTGATCAAGGTCCGCACCTTAATAGGTCATGGTCTTACTGGCCTTGATCTTCTCTCTTGCTGGACCAAATGGCGCGTCCAGCCCGTGAGTCCACGACAGCGATCCTTTCTTGAGTGCACAGGCACCTCTGCTGACGTCGATCGCATCAAGGCTGCGGACTGGAGGCCTGAGGATTGGGAGGAATTCGTCGCCCGTGTGACTGAGGAGAAGGACATCTCCTTTGACAAGGTGGGGCTTGCCCCTTTCAGTGTTAACAACAAGCCTTTTGAGGTAACTCCTCTTCTCCGTCTTTTCGCCTTCGTAGTTGAGTCGCATTCCTTTTCTTAATACTGCAACTTATATCTTCCTGATCCAGGCTGATGAGAATTACTGGTCGCTGCCTGCGACCGTCACCGGCACTGTTGCTCCTAAGCGTGCCGCACGAAAGAAGTTGCTGCCCACTCTAGAGGGCAGCGAAACTGCTGATATCCCTTCTGTCGCCTCTGCGGCCTCAGAGGGTGAAGAGACTGAACTGGACGAGGATGACAGTCCAGTGCCAGCCGCGAGTTCTGTTGCCGCGGCTGGACCAACTCCCCGTAGAGCCTCCAAGAGGCTATCTCGTGAGGAGCCAGAGGTTGATGCTCTGGAAAACCCTGAGGCCACGAAGCGTCGCAAACCTGCTACGGGCGCGACCTCCTCCGCTGCCAGGCGTGTGTTCAAAGCCACCGCCTCGGCTGAAGAAGACATGGGTCCCCACTCTGGTAATTTCTGTTGTCTTGTTATCTTGAATGCTTATTCTTTTTCCTCTACTGACACGCAAAACTTCTGCTCGTAGATTCTGGACCCAAGGCCTGTCCTCACCGTCAAGCGGCGAGCTTATGGCCTTTGTGAAGATGGCTCCAGAGTTAGTGACTTTTCCCTGTGCTTATAATACTTTTATTCTGGCTTATGTGCTTCTTCTTCACACAATGCCCTTGCTTTTTGCAGAAGTGCGGCTAAACCCGCGGCTGAGCCTGGAATTGTTTCTGAAACCGCGGTTGAGCCGCGTTTATCACCTGTGGCTCATACCGCCATGGTAGAGGGCGTGGCCACCACTGATGACCTGGCCACGGTCCCTGTTCTTGACACAGCCGCCCAAGAGGTGGCTCTGGAGGATAGAATGGATCCCCTTACAATCCAGGACGTGGAGAAGGTCAACCCCTCCTCCATAGATGTAATGGCCAAGGATGCTGATGCGCCAGTGATTGAGTCGCCAGCGGCAGACAGCCTGCGGTCGCCAATTCTGCGTGCTGAGGTTGCTTCTTCCTCCTCCACAAGCCGCGCTGAGAGACTGTCAGAGGCTATCATTGCCTCAAATGACAAGCAAGCCATGGAGCTCCGCAAGGCACTGTCAGACCTGTCTGCGGCTTATAAGGTAAACTTCTATCTCCACTTATCTGCCTCTAGCCCCCAAGGATCAAGTTTCTTCTTTGACTTTTAAAGGGGGACTTGATGCTTCTCTTTTAGCTGTTGATATGTACTTACTACCTGATGTACTCTTTGTAGGAGGAACTAAGCTCCATAATAGCTGCCAAACTCGCCTTGGAAAAGCAGTTGGGGATACTCCTTCTGAACTGGAGAGGCTGCGCGAGCTCCTTGGCCAGCGTGACGCTGAGCTGAAGAAGAGGGAAACCAGGATGGGCGAGCTATCTGATGAAAGCTTCAAGTTATCTGAACAAGCCAAAGCCACCGAGCTATGGCTTAAAACGGTTGAAGAGAAGTTTCAAGAGAGGGTCCAGCAACTGGACCTCCAAATCAGTGCTCAGAAAGACGCCATTGCTGATGCCAATGAGGACGCAAGGCTCAAGGCTGTTTCCATTGGCGAGGTTGCGAAAAAGTTGAAAAAAGTTTCTGATGCCCATAACCTTGTCCACGCCAAAGTGTGTGATACGTCTCCAACGTATCTATAATTTCTGATGTTCCATGCTTATATTATACCATTTGCTACATGTTTTATATGCACTTCATATCACTTTTATGCATTTTCTGGGACTAACCTATTAACAAGATGCCACAGTGCCAGTTCCCTGTTTTCTGCTGTTTTTGGTTTCAGAAAATACTTCTGCAAATATTCTCGGAATTGCACGAAACAAAAGGCCACGTCCCTATTTTTCCAACATGTACACGGAGTCCGAAGGAGAGACGAAGGAGCCACGAGGTGGCCAAACCATAGGCCGGCGCAGGGGGGCCCACCACGCCGCCAGGTGGTTTGGGCCCCTCGGGGGTCCGCCGACATCGCCCCTTCGCCTATATATTGCCTCAGACGCGAAAACCCTAAAATACAAGCCAATTCCACGAAGAGTTCCGCAGCGCCGCCGCCATCGACGACAAGTTTCGGGGGACAGAATCTCTGTTCCGGCACGCCGCCGGGACGGGGAATTGCCCCCGGAGTCATCTCCATCGACTCCACCGCCATCTTCATCGCCGCTGCTGACTCCCATGATGAGGAGGGAGTAGTTCTCCCCCGAGGCTGAGGGCTCTACCGGTAGCTATGTGGTTCATCTCTCTCTCACATGGTGTGATCTTTATGTGATCATGTGTATTGCTAGTATCGCTGAATACATTAATAATGTTTATGCTACTCAAGTGATTTTGTCTAGTTTCTGGAGTCATTGTGACAACACGGTATCAAGGTGACAGTGTGGGTACTTGTGTGACTCTATGAATAATTTAGATATTATCATGGCTTATTCTTGGGAACTGTGGTGTTTGTTTACTCAGACTTTGAGGAGTGCTTTTGCAGCCCTACACGTAGTACTCTTGTGTTATCAAGAAGGAGAATAATCCCGAGCAGTATTTACTTGTGTTCAGTTGTGCTAATCTAGTTGAATATGTAGATGTTACTCTTTATCTATTATGCACTCTATAGGTTACTTTAATATGAACTCCGGTACTCTCCACGGTGTAAAGGTGACAGTGTGTGCACCGTGTGTGATTCCTTTATGACGTTGTGGCGCTTGTTTACTCCGGCTTGAGGTGTGCTTTTGTAGCCCTACACAATGAATGGTGTTTGTTATCCAACAAGAGAGTGTTTAAGAGTAGCTTTTACTTATTCAGTTATGAGATCATTGTTGAGAGTGTCCACTAGTGAAAGTATGATCCCTAGGCCTTGTTTCTAAGCATTGAAACACCGTTTACAACAAGTTCTGCTACATGTTTGCTTGCTGCCATCTTTATTTCAGATTGCAGTTACTACTTATAATCATCCATATTACTTGTATTTCACTATCTCTTCGCCGAACTAGTGCACCTATACATCTGACAAGTGTATTGGGTGTGTTGGGGACACAAGAGACTTCTTGTATCTTAATTGCAGGGTTGCTTGAGAGGGATATCTTTGACCTCTACCTCCCTGAGTTCGATAAACCTTGGGTGATTCACTTAAGGGAAACTTGCTGCTGTTCTACAAACCTCTGCTCTTGGAGGCCCAACACTGTCTACAAGAATAGAAGCACACGTAGACATCAAGCTATTTTCTGGCGCCGTTGCCGGGGAGGTAAGGTAAAAGGTATTCACATCCTCTGGCTACTAAGCTATTTTCTAGTGTTGCTAGTGTGTGAGTGCTCGAAGTTATTTCCTTTAGATTCTGCAATTATATCTTTTTGTTTCTTGTTTTTATTTTCACTAGTTAGGCTTAATGGAAAACAACAAAAAAATTAGAGATCTTTATGAACTTTATATTGAATTAGGACATGATGCTTTTGAAGAGAAAATTAAAAAACCTATGGAAATTATTTGCATGATGGTAGCAATGTTATTACTATAAATTTTTGAACACCATTATTGCTAATGCTATGCAAAGTCTAAGCTTGGGGAAGCTGGTTTTGATGAATATGATATTTTTAGTCCCCCAAGTTTTGAGGAGAAAATTTTCTTTGATGATACTTTGCCTCCAATTTATGATGATTATAATGATAGTGGTATTTTGGTGCCACCTACTATGGAGGATAAAGTTTATTATGATTATACTATGCCTGCAATTTATGATGATTACAATGATGGTTGTGATAGTTTTACTCTCACTATTACTAATAAATGATTATGCTTATGTGGAGAGTAATGATACTTTTATGCATGTGGATCATGATAAGAATGCTTTATGTGATAGCTATATTGTTGAGTTTATTCATGATGCCACTGAAAATTATTTTGAGAGAGGAAAGTATGGTTATAGAAATCTTCATGTTACTAAATTTCTTCTCTTTATGATGAAGTTTTGAGCTTTCTCTTGATTTGCTTTTATTTGCTGGGTACTTTAAGACCTACTGGTCCTTATGAGAGAGGGAGACACGATTTCATATATCACAATAATATTAAGTCTTCTCTCTTTATGTTGAAATTTTTGAAGTTACACTTGTTTTGCATTTCTATGCTAGTCACTTTGTTCTTCATTGACTTGTTTTCTTACAAGACTCCTATGCATAGAAAGAGTGTTAGATTTAAACATGTTTTATATATGCTTCTTGATGCTCTCTTTTATGTTTCAACTCTCATCTTTATGTGGGCATCATAAAAATCACTATGCCTAGCTAAAAGGCTTTAAAGAAAAGCGCTTATGGGAGACAACCCATTGTTTTTATTTTCTGTTATTTTTGTTTTTTTTGTGAGTCAAGGTGTTGTTACTTCTGTAGCAACTCCTTTGTATCTTTATTTTATTGCATTGTTGTGCCAAGTAAAGTTTTATTGAAAGTTGATGCAAGATTTGGATTTCTGCGCAGAACAGATTTTTAGCTGTCACGATTTGAGCTTTTCCCTGTAGAAAATTCAAAAATTCTGAAAAAATCACGCATCTTCCTCAGATATGTACGCAACTTTCATTATTGGCCATCCATCTGAGCAACTTAAGTGCCTCGAAAAAATTCGTCTTCCAGACTGTTCTGTTTTTGACAGATTCTGCCTTTTGTTTTGCATTCGCTCTTTTACGATGTTTGTGTGGATTTCTTTGCTCCACAAAGCATTGGTGGCTGTAGCTAATGTCCAGAAGCTTTGGGATGATTGTATCATTACAGAATATGAGAATTTTTGATTATGCACTAACCCTCTAATGAGAACTGTCTTGAGTTTGGTGTGAAGGAAGTTTTCAAGGATCAAGCGAGAAGGGTGATATTATGTGATCAAGAAGAGTGAAAAGCCTAAGCTTGGGGATGCCCCCGTGGTTCATCCCCATATTCAGAAGACTCAAGCGTCTAAGCTTGGGGATGCCCAAGGCATCCCCTTCTTCATCAACAACTTATCAGGTCATCTCTAGTGAAACTATATTTTAATTCTTTCACATCTTATGCGCTTTACTTGGAGCGTCTGTGTGCTTTTATTTTTGTTTTTGTTTGAATAAATTCGGATCCTAGCAATCCTTGTGTGGGAGAGAGACACGCTCCGCTTTTTCATGTGAATACTCATGTTCTTCACTTATATTTGTTGAGTATTCTTAACTAGCTACTGCAGTGCTTTTAGCTCCTGTTTTTCATGCATCTCTTCGAGCTGTTAGCACTTGTTTATAAATACTCTCTTGCTGCATTATATTATCATTTGGAGAGTTTATGTTTAAATAAATTGATTGGTGTTTGTTTGGAAGAAAGAAAATGCTACATGTAGTAGTTGGTATTGGAAAAGACATATGCATTCTTGTAGATCATTGTCTTGTTTCGATTTGATACTTTGCAATTGTTTTGAGCTCTCAAGTAGATCATGTTTAAGCTCTTGCATCATGTAGTTAAAGCCTAGTAGTGGAGAACTACCGTAGAGCTTGTTGAGACTTGGGATGCATATTTGTTCTCTAAGGTCTAGATATTTTCTGGTAAAATGTTTGAGCAACAAGGAAGACAGTGTAGAGTCTTATAATACTTGCAATATGTTTTTATGTGATTCTTGCTGTACCGGTTTATACTTGTGTTTGCTTCAAACAACCTTGCTAGCCTAAACTCTGTACTGAGAGGGAATGCTTCTCGTGCATCCAAAACTTGAGCCAAAACCCATGCCATTTGTGTCCACCATACCTACCTACTATGTGGTATTTCCTGCCATTCCAAGTAAATATTTCATGTGCTACCTTTAAACTATTCAAAACTTTATTACTCCTTATTTGTGTCAATGTTTTATAGCTCATGAGGAAGTATGTGGTGTTTTATCTTTCAATCTTGTCATTTACTTCTGACAGACTTTCACCAATGGACTAGTGGCATATACATCCGCTTATCCAATAATTTGCAAAAAGAGCTGGCAACGGGGTGCCCAGCCCCAATTAATTACAACTTTCATTAATAATTCTCTTCACATGTTTTGCCCTGATTTATCAGTAAGCAACTTAATTTGCAAATAGACACTCCTCCATGGTATGTGAATGTTGGAAGGCACCCGAGGATTCGGTTAGCCATGGCTTGTGTAAGCAAAAGGTTGGGAGGAGTGTCATCTATAAAGAAACTAAAATACATGTGTAAACAAAAGAGAAGAGGGATGATCTACCTTGCTGGTAGAGATAACGTCCTTCATGGGAGCCGCTCTTGAAAGTCTGGTTGACAAGGGGGTTAGAGTGCCCACTACCATTCGTTGACAACAACAAACACCTCTCAAATACTTATTTTGTGCTCTCTATATGCTTTCGAAAACTTAAAAAGCTCTAGCACATGATTTAATCCCTGCTTCCCTCTGCGAAGGGCCTATCTTTTACTTTATGTTGAGTCAGTTTACCTACTCCTTTCTATCTTAGAAGCAAACACTTGTGTCAACTTTGTGTGCATTGATTCTTACATGTTTACTTATTGCACTTGTTATATTGCTTTATGTTGACAACTATCCATGAGATATACATGTTACAAGTTGAAAGCAATGCTGAAACTTAATCATCCTTTGTGTTGCTTCAATGCCTTTTACTTTGAATCTATTGCTTTATGAGTTACCTCTTATGCAAAACTTTTTGATGCTTGTCTTGAAAGTACTATTCATGAAAAGTTTTTGCTTATATGATTCATTGTTTACTCTTTATCTATGTTAGCAAACTATAGACCATTGCTTTGAGTCACTTCATTCATGACATGAGCCTTGCAATATATTGATCAAGATTGTGTGAAAGCATGTCTCCTCAGAAATTATTTGTTGTTATCGTTTTACCTACTCGAGGACGAGTAGAACTAAGCTTGGGGATGCTTGATACGTCTCCAACGTATCCATAATTTCTGATGTTCCATGCTTATATTATACCATTTGCTACATGTTTTATATACACTTCATATCACTTTTATGCATTTTCTGGGACTAACCTATTAACAAGATGCCACAGTGCCAGTTCCCTGTTTTCTGCTGTTTTTGGTTTCAGAAAAGTACTTCTGCGAATATTCTCGGAATTGCACGAAACAAAAGGCCACGTCCCTATTTTTCCACACGTACACGGAGTCCGAAGGAGAGACGAAGGAGCCACGAGGTGGCCAAACCAACCGGCGCGGCGGGGGCCCCCGCGCCGCCTGGTGGTTTGGGCCCCTCGGGTCCGCCGACATCGCCCCTTCGCCTATATATTGCCTCAGACGCGAAAACCCTAAAAACAAGTCAATTTCCAGAAGAGTTCCGCAGCGCCGCCGCCATCGACGACAAGTTTCGGGGGACAGAATCTCTGTTCCGGCACGCCGCCGGGACGGGGAATTGCCCCCGGAGTCATCTCCATCGACTCCACCGCCATCTTCATCGCCGCTGCTGACTCCCATGATGAGGAGGGAGTAGTTCTCCCCCGAGGCTGAGGGCTCTACCGGTAGCTATGTGGTTCATCTCTCTCTCCATGGTGTGATCTTTATGTGATCATGTGTATTGCTAGTATCGCTGAATACATTAATAATGTTTATGCTACTCAAGTGATTTTGTCTAGTTTCTGGAGTCATTGTGACAACACGGTATCAAGGTGACAGTGTGGGTACTTGTGTGACTCTATGAATAATTTAGATATTATCATGGCTTATTCTTGGGAATTGTGGTGTTTGTTTACTCAGACTTTGAGGTGTGCTTTTGCAGCCCTACATAGTACTCTTGTGTTATCAAGAAGGAGAATAATCCCGAGCAGTATTTACTTGTGTTCAGTTGTGCTAATCTAGTTGAATATGTAGATGTTACTCTTTATCTATTATGCACTCTATAGGTTACTTTAATATGAACTCCGGTACTCTCCACGGTGTAAAGGTGACAGTGTGTGCACCGTGTGTGATTCCTTTATGACGTTGTGGCGCTTGTTTACTCCGGCTTGAGGTGTGCTTTTGTAGCCCTACACAATGAATGGTGTTTGTTATCCAACAAGAGAGTGTTTAAGAGTAGCTTTTACTTATTCAGTTATGAGATCATTGTTGAGAGTGTCCACTAGTGAAAGTATGATCCCTAGGCCTTGTTTCTAAGCATTGAAACACCGTTTACAACAAGTTCTGCTACATGTTTGCTTGCTGCCATCTTTATTTCAGATTGCAGTTACTACTTATAATCATCCATATTACTTGTATTTCACTATCTCTTCGCCGAACTAGTGCACCTATACATCTGACAAGTGTATTGGGTGTGTTGGGGACACAAGAGACTTCTTGTATCTTAATTGCAGGGTTGCTTGAGAGGGATATCTTTGACCTCTACCTCCCTGAGTTCGATAAACCTTGGGTGATTCACTTAAGGGAAACTTGCTGCTGTTCTACAAACCTCTGCTCTTGGAGGCCCAACACTGTCTACAAGAATAGAAGCACACGTAGACATCAGTGTGCATCATGACTCAAGAGTTAACTGGTATGTTTTGCGACTCATATCTGCATCTGTTTTCTCTACTATCTTTGCCTGTGTGTTGTAGAGCTGACGGAGTCATGCCTTGATGTAGGTGAAGATGCCAAGGTGCAGCGCGGCAGTACTCAAGAACAGCTGGAGTATATCCGCGCGTTTTCGCGAAGAACTTGCGATGCCATGAGGTCGCTGTCCACCTGTCTTCTACCGAAAAAGTCTGCTCCTGCTGATTCTGAGGGACTTTTGAAGAGACTGCTCAAGGCGCCTCAATATTTTTTGGACTGGAAAGAATCCTCAGCTCGCACCGGTGCGGCTCATGTTCTTGCTTTGGCCAAGACATATTATCCTTCTTTTGACGCTGCCAAGGTTGCACAAGGCAGGCCTTCGAAGAAAGTGGATGGCACCGAGCTGAAGGCCTCAGAGTATTCGGCGACTTGGAAGGACATGCGCGGCCATGCGACTGAACTGGTGGAGGGGATAGATCTTGCGACCTATATGGGCAAGTATAATGCGGATGGAAGCAGATGGGAGAAGTTACCCGCTCCCTCATCCAGTGCGGTGATCCCACAGGAGAAAAACCCTTCACCGGTTGTTTCCAGCTCTGCAGCCCCCAAGCCCACGACGGAGAAACCGTCCAGCGAGCCTGCGACTGCTCCTTCTGGCAAGCTTGGTAAGCCGCCTGTTCCTCCTTCCACCGGCAAAAGCTACGCACAAATGAAGAAGAGAAAACAATAGTTTGATGATCTTGGCCCTTAGCGGCCTGTAATAATTGTTAGAATTTATGTGTCATAAGACAATGTTATGGTTTGCTTAAGTACTTCAGCAGTACATGTTTCGATCAATAGGCTGGTCCTTATGATTTGTCTCGGTTTTTCCTCACTTAGGCCCTTGCGCGGCTCAGTATTTCCCAGGTAAAAAGTGCGTGTTCAGGGTCGAGAGCGGCCATGATAGGCAATCAAACTCGATTGACGCCGCACCCCCAGTACTTTGGCCGCATAGTGCAAGTCGCATCCAAGAGAGGTTGAGTATAATCACGATAAATGCCACTTGTTTGGCGATCCCAAGGAATAGGCCGCGCTAAAAAGCTGCCGCACCCCCAAGGGACCAATGATTAAAAAATAAAAGACTCACAGCTCAATTGGTAGTTTGAGATGCTTTATTTCAGAATCATTATATGATACATAGGGTCGGTCGCGCCTAGGTGGCGACCAGAAGTGATGCTTGGGTCGGTTGCGCCTAGGTGGCAACCAGAGATGTTACATGGGTCGGTCGCGCCTGAGTGGCGACCAGAATTGGGTCGATCGCGCCTAGGTGGCGATCAGAATTGTTACATTGGGTCGGTCGCGCCTGAGTGGCGACCAGAATTGGGTCGATCGCGCCTAGGTGGCGATCAGAATGTTACATTGGGTCGGTCGCGCCTGAGTGGCGACCAGAATTGGGTCGATCGCGCCTAGGTGGCGATCAGAATGTTACATTGGGTCGGTCGCGCCTGAGTGGCGACCAGAATTGGGTCGATCGCGCCTAGGTGGCGATCAGAATTGAAGTTTTTAGCCCTGAGTGGCCAGCTTGATGATGTAAACTCTTAATAATTTTTTGCGGCTGCTGATGGCAACTCGCGATGCCTGGGATGTGTCCTTATTGGCAATGGCTTGTAGCCTTTGACTTCCTTGCCTCCCTTGCGGCCGTAATCTGAAGTCGCAAGTCAGGCAGGTGCCTCTTAGCCTTCACGATGTCATCAAAATTCTCCTGCGACTCGCGCATGGGCGCGCTCTCTGCGATGCAAGCTGCTCTGGCCATGGCCTTGTCGCCTTCTTCGCATTCTTGAGCTATTCTTTTGTCGCCATTGATGGTGATGACTCCCCTAGGGCCTGGTATTTTAAGCTTTAGGTACACATAGCACGGCCTAGCCATAAACTTTGCGAATGCTTCTCTGCCAAACAGCGCATGATATGGGCTCTGGAAATCTACAACCTCGAACCAAATGTACTCGCTCCTGAAGTTGCTTTGTGTCCCAAAGGCGACCTCCAAGTTGATTCGCCCCAATGGCTGAGCTGATATGCCTGGCACGACACCGTGAAACGTTGTTCTTGATGGGTGTAGCTGCTTTTCTTGGAGGTTCATTCTTTTGAAGGTTTCATAGTATAATATATTGATGCTGCTGCCTCCATCCATCAGTACTTTGCTCAACTTGTACCCTGCGACTTGAGGGGCAACCACCAGCGCGAGTTTTCCCTCTTCATTTATTTCTCCTGGGTGATCCTCGCGGCTCCAAACTACTGGCTGCTCGGACCACTTTAGCCACTGTGGGACGGCTGGTACTATGGCGTTAACAGCCTGATTGCGTCGTCGCAGCTTTTGTTCCCTCCTTGAAGTATTCACCACAATGGTATGATACTGACCCAACTGTTTTGGGAACTGTGGCTGATCTGGCTGCGGATTTGGGACGGCGTTGTTGCTGTTGTTGCCTCCGCCGTGGTTACCTCCCTCGTTGTTTTGATGATTGTTATTTGTGTTGAGTGGTTGTCCATCCTTCCACTTTTTGTAATGATAACACTGTGCCTTCGTGTGGTTGGGTGGTTTCCCATCTTTTCCTATATGGATGTCGCAGGGGCGGTTGAAAACCTCTTCCAAATTAACTGGGTGAAAATTCCTTCCTCTGCCGCTGCTTTGTTTGTAACGAGTGTTCGTATTTGCGACTAACCCTGAGTTTCCTTCCTCGTTTTTGCGCTTGTTATAACTCGCATTGGCATTGCTAGCTTGCTGTTGTTGAGGCTTGCTACTGGCCTTCTTTCCCTTGCCAGTGTTTTCCTCTTCCTCCCCATCAGATGCGTCCCTGGTTTTATCCGAGCTAGCATACTTGTTGGCCGCCGCCATTACCTCGCTTAGGCTCTTGACTTTATCCTTCATGCGACCTAGTTTGTGGACTAGCGGCTCAAATTTGCAATTTTCTCCATGACAAGGACTGCTGAACTGGGTGGTATGTTATCTGAGGAATGTATGATCTCTGCGACCCTTCTCATCCAGTGGCGACTCGACTCGCCTTCCTTCTGTACACAACGCTCAAGGTCCTCTATGCTGCAGAGTCGCTTGCATGTTCCTTGGAAATTCTTGATAAAAGCTTCCTTCATCTCATCCCAAGAGTTTATTGAATTTGGCGGCAAATTTTGCAGCCATATGTGAGCTGCGCCTTCTAACATCATGTTTAGGTAACGTGCGCAGATCTCTTCGGATGCGTTTAGGATGCTCATGCCCATCTCGTAATTGTTGAGCCAAGTAACAGGGTCCATGCTTGCGTTGTAGTTGGCGACCTTGCGAGGCCCTTTGAAATCTGCAGGAAACGGTTCAGACCTGATTCTTTCGCTGAAACAGACTGGGCCTTTGAGTCGCGACGATAGGTTGGACGAAGCTGGCCTTCCTATTGGATTAGCCGCCGCGCGCGGCTGCACAACTCTATGGGTTGAACTTGCTGAGGTTGATTTTGAGCCGCAGGTTGATCTTCCCTTTGTCGCCTAGCCGAACTCGAAGTCGCAACGTGTGGCGACTCCGCGTGGATGCTTCTCTCCGCCGTTGCTCTGCTATTGTAAGGGGTGGAGTGCAGCCGTCCTGCGTGTTCGGACATATTTGCCTGCTGTATTACTGCTGTGCTCAGCATCTCAATGGCACGCCGTGCCTCTCTGTCCATTGGCGTGTTTCCTGCTGGCGCTAACCTGGCCAAGATGTTTGTGGCCGCAAAGAGATTCTCCACTGGGCTAACATAATGCCCTTGCGGCGTGTGGAACCTTTGAGGCTGCTGTGGCGACTGCTGAACAAAGGTTGGCTGCGTCAATGGCGGGGGCATCATGGCCCTGTTGTTAGCCTGTACTATGGCCCTTGATCCAGGTATCTCTGCTGCTCTTGGTGCTGCGAAAGATGGAACCGCTGGTACGATTGATGGTACAGCGATTGCTTGAACCGCGGGCGCAGCTAACGGGGCCACGGACCGCATAACCATGGCAGATGGTGCCATGTGTGTGGGTACCGCGACTGAAGGTTGTGCGACCCCTGACCATGCGACCGGGTGCGCTGTGTTGGTGGCGACTGATGGGATCGCAATTGTTGGTTCAGCGGTAGGCGATTGGAACAGCTCCATAGGGTTTACTGTTCCTGGCTGCAGGCGACTCGCGTGGCGTCTGTGTGGCAAGGTGGCCTGTATTCCTTGCAGAGTATTGGTTTCCTCGATGAGTCGCAGTTGCTCCTGTTGGAGGCGCTGTTCCTCACGCGCCAGCCTGGCTCTCTCATCCGCGATTCTCTGGACTTCATCATATAGCCCGATCCTGGTAGCCTCCAATTCTGTCACCCTAGCAGCCGCGTTAACCGCAGATATTGGCGTAAGCAACACGCTTCCCTGTGGCGGCGTGACCGCTGCTTGGGGGCTACCCTTGACCCTGATTCCGCAGGCGCGACTCCAGGTGGAGTTTCTCTGTTTGCGACTCCTGAGGCCGCGACTCCTGGCGTCATCGCGGCGGATACCGCGACTCCTGATGCGTCTAGCGCGGCTTGTTCTGTTGCTTCCGGCGGTGTGGGGGCTAAGCTGCCTGGTGGCATGCCCAGCCCTTCGTCCGCTTCTGTGGTCCTGTAGACCCCTTCAACATGCCGATCTTCTACAGAGGGCGAGCCACTATCCACAGGGCCTCGCATAGCCTTTCCTCAAGGACATACTCAATGGATTGGCCTTCTTCGTCTTCAAGAGGCAGCGACTCGTAGTTGATAGATTCTTCTTCTTGGTCCACTGTTACCGCGACTCCTTCTTCTGAGTCGCCATGTTGCGATGGATCCTCTGACTCGCCGCCAATGAAGCCGACGAAGACGTTGATGGATCCAAAGGGGATGACGTGGCCGGTCTCCAAGTAATCTGCTTCCGGCCCCCAGCTTGAATCGTCGATGAGGGGTGTGCCATTGACCGTGATGATACGGCCAACAACAAGATCTTCAGCTCCCTTCATGGATCCTGCGCGGAACGTGACGCTCTTGACCGCAGGCCCCACGGTGGGCGCCAACTGTCGTGGGTTTGTCACGTCAGGTGTCATAGATGACTTCGTAGGTGTGGGATTACGCGAGTCAAGCATCTCCGAGCTTGGGATCGCAGGAACAAAGATCAACACAGATTTACCCAGGTTCGGCCCCCTCAATGTGAGGTAAAAGACCTACTTCCTGCCTACCCTAGATTGGTATTGATATGATAATCGAGGTGTTACAATGGAGGCGATCCGATCTGGTACTCGCCGTATGAGCTAGGGTTTAGGGCTTGATAGCTTGACCCGCTCTAAGTCCTGCGAGTCCTCTTTATATACACAGAGGCTCGCTAGGTTACAAAAGGAAACTTCCCCATAAGGAATACGTCCACAGAGGCCTACTCGGAGACTACTTGGTCTTCACGTCCTCCGGGATATGTCTTCTAGATCTTTCCCCTTATGGCGGTTCAATATTGGGCTTGCTCCCAAGTGGGCCTTTGTCCGTGCGAGTAAGTTAAGTCGCACTGGGCCGCGGGTTAATCCAGAAAGTATTCCCCGACATCCCATGCCTCCTCCCCACGCGACTGCCAAATCGTGGTGAGGACGGCCCCGGATCTCCGGGTGGAAATCGAGCGCCAGAAGGAGCGCAACAACCGCATCGTCGACAACATCGCCGCCGCGGGGCACCAGAACCGCAACGCGAACGCCACGGTCACGACATACGCCACTGGATGCGTCGCCTTCACAAAGAGGCTGCGCAAGGTCGCCTGTCCGTACAAGTTCAAGCCCGACCTACCTCCGCGTTACGACGGTCGAACCATCCCCCTGGAGTTCCTGCAGCTCTACACTGTGGCGATACAGGCCGCGGGGGGAGACGACAAGGTCATGGCCAACTGGTTCTCCATGGCCCTCAAAGACTCAGCACACTCTTGGCTGATGAATCTCCCCGACGACTCCATCGATTCGTGGGAGGCCCTCTGCAGGAGGTTCGTGGCAAACTTCAAAGGCACCTATGAACGCTCCCTCACCTACAACGACCTCCGTGTCGTGAGCCAGAAGTTGGGCGAATCTCTGCGCAAGTTCATCCAACGTTTCAGCCAGGTCCGCAACAAGATCGCGAACGTCGAAGACTCGCAGGTCATCGCTGCCTTCAGGGAAGGCGTCTCGAACCGCAGAATGCTCGAGAAGCTCGCATCCACGACACGCTGACTTCAGTATCCAAGCTCTTCGACCTGGCAGACAAGTGCGCCAAGGCTGAAGAGGGAGTCCTTTTCAAGAAGGAAGTGGAAGAGTATGACAAGACCAGGAAAAAGAACTCTGAGAAGCGAAAAGTCACATCGGTCCTCGCAGCTAAGACTGAAGGCAAGTTGCCTCGTGAAGATCCCTCGGGAGTCGCAGGCAAAAAATAGGCTACAGGCATGTACTGCATTTACCACAACAGGACGAACCACAACACAGAGGATTGCTGGGAGCTTAAGCAGCTCTCTCAGAAGCGGCAGCAGCAAGACGAGTGCGGCGGCCGCGGAAGAAGCCGTGGTGCCCGTGAGGGCGGACGCTACAACGACAACGGCAACCAGCAACCTCAAGAAGGCCAAGACCCCACCAGGCAAAACAATAACCTCCCCGATGATAACCCTGGGGGCTACCTGTAACACCCCGAAAATTCAGACCGAGTTTTAAATTATTTTTGGACGCCGGAAAACTTTTTCTAGTTTTAATAAGGGTTTCCTAAAACCTTTCGAGGAGATTTGACGTAGAGTTTGCTCTCTCTTGGAATTCCGGAGGACTCCCCTACCCATTTCTAGAAGACCCGCCCAAAACTATTTCGTACTCCAATTCAATATTTCCGATTTCGGAGTTAAGTGTTAAATGTCGGTTCCGATCCCAAATTTATTCAGTCAACTTAGGAGTTTCGGAAAATTCTCATAATTTAGGGAGATGCATATTTTGTATTTCCCACACTTCTTCTGTTGGACCCAAACCCATTTGAGCGGCTTAGCGGATTTTTGCAAAACCCCTTTTCCACAACACCAAATGAGCTCAAACTCTTTAGACACCCTCCATATACCCAACATACCCAGTGGTAATTGTTTGGGATTTTTCTGAGATGTGCAAGACCTAGGTCATTTCATCGAACACCTAGCGTTCCCTCGGTTTTCTGAAAATTTTGCACAGAGGAAGTTCAAGCCCCTGAGTGTTTCTTGTTTTGTTGAGTTGGCCTTGTCCTTAGAAACCCGTAGATACCTCCGTATTTGCGTTTCACGCTACGAGTCACCGGGAACGCGACGATGCCGCTCGCGTCGCGCTCTGGACGTACGCTTTGGCGCGACCTTTGATTAGCTTTGCCTAAACCTCTGCCTAACCTCCTGGCTGCAGTATAGCCTCGTGCGGCACTGCCTTTCCAGCTCGTCTACCTTATCCAGCCTCCCGTTCCTATCCGCTCCACCGACAGAACAGTGCCGTGGTGGATTCTTTGCGAGAGTTTCTCCCCGGTGCCCTCCTCTCCCTCTCCCTTGCTATATATAGGAGAGCCTGAGCCTCCTCCTGTAGCTGCACCTCATTCTCCCCCCTCTGGACTCCCAGCAAGTTTGCTCGAGGAACGAGCTCGTCTCCTTCGGATTTCGGCCGTAGCCACCGTGGCCATGCCGAGCTCCAACTCGACCCGTCCCAGCCTTCCCTCCACCCGAACCTTCACCCACGGGCGCGGAAGAGGGCGGCAGCTCCGTTCCCACCATCGGCTTGCGCTCTCGGGCGCCGGTCCGTCGGCGTCGACGACGGCCGTCCTCGGCCGTGCGTACGAGCCCACCATGGCCGACGCAAGTACGCTTGCTCGCCGTGACTCCCCAGCCCCCGGGACCCCTTCCCCGAGCGCGGCGCTGCCCTGCGCGACCGCTGCCGCCGTTAGCCCGCGCCCGAGCCCTCCCAGTGGCCGACGTCGACGACGTGCGCGACGGCCGTATGCGCGTACGCGTCGCCGCGAAGAAGAAGACCGAAGCCTCCCCGGGCGCGGTGTGGCGGGAGGGAGCCGTACCCGCCGTCGGCCGGCGGCCCAGCCGTCCTGGCGGTGCGGAGCATCGCCGGCGGCTTCTCCCCGAGCTTCCCCGCGCGTCGGCCCGACGAAGAAGACGAGCAGGGTGTGCACTGTCAACGATCGATTCGATCGATCTTTTTTTTCCTACCAGCAAGCAGAAGCCCAGGAGCGAACACCAGCCCAGCCCAGCTGGCCGCTGCCCCAGCAACGCAGCGGGCCGTTTCGGCCCAGCACGGCCCAGCAGCGCGGCAGTAGCAGCCCGAACAGTTTTTTTTTCGAGCAGTCTTTTTTTTTCTGGTGAGCAACTTCGGAGGCTCGTATCTCATAAACCGTAGCTCTGTTTTAGTCGATTCAAATTCCTAAATTTGTATCTCGACGAGATCTGGCCAGTGGGACTAGTTTTGTTATCTTTGGAGTTATTTAGTTTCGTGGCCCTTATTTAATACATCGTTTGTCGTTTCGTGGTTTAGGCATTCCTCGGGATTCCGACCCGCGGCGAGTCCAAAACTTTCCCAACCATTTGGAATCCTTCTCCGGAGGCAAGCTAACCCTTGCTATGAGCCGTCCCGCAATGTTGTTTGTTATTTGCTTATTGCCATGCCTAGTGATTATATTTTTCTGCGTTCGGTATATGTTATGTCGGGCTGTTATTGTTGTGTTCAATATGTTACTTCGAATATTGCTCCTGCCATGTTTCATTCATCATCCATGTATGCATTAGAATGATGTGTGAATTAATTGTGCGCCTTGCACTCGCGTGGCTTTGTCGAACCCTCTAAATAAACAACTATAAAAGCTGCGTTCCTATGATTGTTTGCTTCTTCTCCTTCGCCGAGGTGAGGAGCGGACGAAAGTCGTCTTATGATCCTCGGAGTTGGGGCATTTGCCAAAAGAGTTATTTGCCTCTTCTCTCTCCGTCAAACGTGGTTGGCGTAAGCCCACCTGGACTGCGATGCTTGGGACATTTGCTTTCCATTTGGTTCTTTTTGCCAAGATTGCTGACACCACGTCGGGTTAATCCTTGAGTGGAATGGATGCTTTCTTTCTTATGAGTGCTTTTCGGTTCATTTTGGAGACTACATACCCTACTAAATTTGGTAGTTGATATGTGATGGCGCTGGTCGGTGGAATCGCCGCCGTAGTCACCCGATCGACGCCAACAACCTGTGTTATATTTTGTAGTTGATCTGTGAAGGCGCTGGTCGGCGGAATCGCCGTCGTAGTCTTCCGGTTGACGTTTCTTTTCCTTGTCGAACGAGAAGGCGCTGGTTGGCGGGTTCACCGCCGTAGTCTTCCGGTTGACGTTTCTTTCCTTGTCGAACGAGAAGGCGCTGGTCGGCGGGTTCGCCGCCGTAGTCTTCCGGTTGACGTTTCCTTTTCCTTGTCGAACGAGAAGGCGCTGGTCGGTGGAATCGCCGCCGTAGTCTTCCGGTTGACGTTCTTTTATTCCGCTAAGTTTGGACATGGATACTACTATTTCTTGAAGTATTGTGTTGCTAATGTTTTGTCATTTGATGATATATTATTACGTTGTTGTGGCTGTTGTATTGCTTGAATTATGATGTTGCTAATGTCTTGTTGTTTGATGATATAATATTTTGATATTGTGATTGTTGTGTTGGACTAATCCTCTGTGGTTTGGACTTGTTATGATGAAACTTGATTAAATGAAACACCCCTCCAAACTTCGATAGGGTCAGTCCATAGTGCCACTAATCTGAACATCGAAAGCACTACCACTGTCGCTCATATGGGCGGGCCTTGACCTACGTATCCTATTGAGCCTCCTTTGATGCTGCCACTAGTCGGTTACCTTTGTGGTCGGGGCTAGTCTTGCGAAGGTTCCGGAGCTAGGCGTTGCTCATGGGTTGGGGACGTGCCGGATTCACTTCGTCATAAGACATAGAGTTATGTCGGTAGCTATACAGGGAGTGTCTTGGTAGCGTGAACGGTCATGTACGTGTATCAGGTCGTCTTAAGGAAGAGTTCCTAAAGTACCGGCTATATGGTGCACCTAGATGGGTGGAAACTGCAACCTCTCGAGAGTGTCAAATCTGGATGTCTAGCCTCGTTCCAAGGTTATGGAACAACAGTTCAGTGTCGGTCACACTATTGTCTTTGTCGAGTCAGGAGGTTAAACATAAGTTCTGTGTGAAAGAAAGATGAACAACCTGATTTCACTAAATGAACAATAAGATGATGCAGTGAATGTTACTTGAGCTGTGGATGGTTACCGTGTTTAGGGATGGCGGTGTGATCGTTGGGAGCCTAGAGTTAGGCCTGAGCCAACATCAACCGTGCGTGCCCAGAGAGGAAAGATGAGGCCAGTGGGCCTAGCAGTGATCACAGGTGCTGTTGTGTATTATTTGGTACCAACTGGTACCCTCGTTTACTCGTCACAGGTAAGCTCTTTGTATGATTGCCGGTGCACGATCCAACCCCACCTGGCTTGGACTCTGTACTGGTGATACCCCCGTTGCTTGCTTATGACATGTTTGGTTGTCAATGCCATGCTACTTTTATATCATGTATCTAGATTACACCTTGCCATGTTGTAGGATTTTACTTCCAATGTATATCTTGTTGCATGATTGTTAGATTGTTTGTACTGAGTGGCGATTCTTGCTGAGTGCATAAAAATGTACTCACGGGCCTTGTGTTTGTGGCCAGATATTGGCGAGGATTCACCTTCTACCTTAGCCAGAAGTGGAGCAAGAGCGTGCTAGGATCAGTAGCCTAGCCAGATGCCTGTGGAGTGGAGCCGCTCCAAGCCGTTGCCTCATTTATGTCTTCCGCTGCCAGTTAAAACTCTGAGTTGGGCCACGCTTGGCTTGATTTTCGGTCATGCCACGATGGCCTTGTAAACCCTTTTGTAGCACTTTGTGCCTGATTGTGTAATGATTTCCGCTATGTTGCATTGTCGTAACGTGCGGCCAGATATCTTGGGCTGGCGCACGGGGCGACCGCCTCTCTGGAAATATGTGCCAGAGCGGGGTGCCACACTACCAGGCTCCCAAAGGAATCCCGGCGTGTATCCTCGGCGGAGCTCAGGAGCCGAGGTTGAACCACCACCTCAAGCAGTACACTCGAGCGGTCAATGCTGCCCTCCCCAGCCTTGAGGCTGCCCAACCCCTTAAGTGGTCGCAGTATCCTGTCGCTTTCGACTCCAACGACCACCCCAAGACCACCAAGACGGTGGGAACCATCCCGTTGATGTGTACCCCCACAATCAACAACATCGCTGTGACAAAGACGCTCATAGACGGTGGAGCAGGCTTGAATGTCATCTCTGTCGAAGCTTTTGAGCAGCTCCAGGTGCCATACGACAAGCTCATGCCCTCCAAGCCCTTCGCCGGGGTGACGGACGGCCTCATCACCCCGCTGGGTCAAGTGAGACTCGCCGTCACTTTCGGCACCCGCGAGAACTACCGCACCGAGCTCGTCGACTTCGATGTCGCGCACATCGGATTACCCTACAACGCCAGCCCTGGCTACCCGGCCCTGGCAAAGTTCATGGCCGTCACCCACCACGCGTACAACCTCGTCAAGCTGCCGGGCTGCCGCGGCATCATCACCATCCACGGCCAAGTCAAGGAGGCCCTGCGCGCCGTTGAACTCGCTTACAAGACCGCCGCAGCGGCGGCCTCCTCGGGCGATGACGAGGACGACGCCTTCGACCTCTGAAAATGATCGCCACGGCAGACATTTTTGTCTCTGGAGGGACGCCCGAGACGTCACCTCCCCAAGCTTCACAAAGCTTCTTCCCTCCTCGAGGGCTACTCCATCTGAGCGCTCTCTACCACGCATCGCCACGCGCCACGAGAGATCTTCAGCCGCACTCTATGGAGGCCCATGCATGCACTTGGCGGAGTGTAACTTGGTCGCCCCAAGTATAAACAAACTAGTCATTTTTTGGCACAATGCGCCTCAGCGCCCACCCCTTTTTGTAATGATAACGTGGTAAGGTTTTCTTCCTATTTTCCGCCCACGCTTATCTTTTTCCCTTGTGCACCTCGCGAGCGGGGGTTGGGCACGGTGCTGTGTCTAGGGAGCATCCCAGCAGTACTGAAAAATCCAATGGATCCGAGTTTCCTGTCTCGTGGGCACGCTCCCACGCAGGTCACCTCTCCAAGGACCTTGGTGCTTGTCTCCTCTCCTCGCAAGGCACACACAGGGAAAAGCCTATAAGCGCGTGTGCTTCGGTTGTGCAAATACTTGTGGGTACACCCTCGTGACAATTTCAGGAAGGGCAGCACCCTCGCCGAAGTTGGGGAAAACGTCTCCATAGGATGGCATGCCTACGGACGCACGAGACCCCGCGCAGCTAAGTCCAGAACTAAGCTACATGTCATTTTCCTCTCTCGTCGTTTCGTTTGCCTCTCGGGCTCCTTTTCTCACTTACGTCTCATGGACTGCTCGCGCGTCAAAAGGGGGCTCTTGAGCATCGTGCCTCAGGAACCTTTCACCCCCTAAGCCTTAAACATCCCCTGGCCTTGTCGAGCCCAAAACTCTGACATACCGTAGCGGCGATGCCAAAGCGCAAAGGAAAGGGTCCTAGCAACGTAGAGTAAAAAAGACATGAGCAAGGGATAAAAGCCCCTCGAGAGGGAAATACTGGCGATGGCAGCAATACGAGCTTTAATAGTCATTACAATAGGGGAAAGTACTCAAAAGATATGATAATGTCCCCAGGCACACCACAGCAAAAGGAGCGTCTTCAGGCCTCGTCGTCATCAAGCCCCGCCCCATCAGAGCCTTCGTCGCTCCCCTCAGAGTCTTCAGCTTCCACCGCTTCAAAACGATCAACATACGCCTTCACCTCGTCCTCCACTGTAACGTCCCGGGATTTTCCCCAATTAGATTTGTTTGTTTTTCTTTTTGCATCATCATGTCATCATGCATTTTGTTATCACCTTGCATGTTTTAAGCAAATTATTTGCTAAATAAAAATAAAAGTTTGAAAACTATTTTATAAAATCTTGGACTTCATTTCTTTCCTCTCTCTATTTCTTTCTCTCTTTCCTCCTCTTTTTTCTGGGAATAGAGAAATTCTTAGAATTCTTAACCGGGCCTGGAGAGAACTGCTAGCCCATCTAACTTCTGAAGCCCATACCCCCTTCGATCCTCTTCCTCCTCTGTACGGCAGCACATCAAAGCTAACCACGTCGCCCTGTAGCTTGATTTGACGGCCACTGCTCCTTGCTCCCCTCCTTAAAACCACCTCCACTTCCCTCCTGCTTGCCCTAGCGCCACTCCTCTCCAGCCGCCGCCGCCATCCTTCTCTTCTTCTCCCACCTTCTTCCACCTCTCCACCGACAGAGCCTCCATGGCCGGACCTTGAAGCACACCGACCCGACGCCGTGGTCCTCGTCACGAGCTGCAGACTACGGGAACGGAACCGCCGCCTATTCTTCGACGTCCGCGCTGCATCATCCGGGCAGGAGCCGCCCAGGATCGTCGACGAGCTCGCCGTCATCTACGTCTGTCCGCAGCGCACATCTCCGTCTCGTCCTCGTCTTCGGCCGCCTCCGTTTCATCCCGAGCCCGTCCTCGTCGCCAGCAGCCCCCCCCCCCAAGGTGAGCCGCACCTCTGGGCCTCCTCCCCTCCCTCTCCCTTGCCCTGGGTTCCCGCCTTCGCGCGGCACCGCGGTGGTCGTCGCCGGTCACGTCTTCCTGCCGTCGCCTGGTCCTGAAGTCTGAACTTTTCTATTCAAAGTTCAGTTAACTTCGACACTTGTGTTCATCTCAGTTCAGATCCGTATTCAATCAATTCTGGCACCGTAGCCCAGTGGCTGCGCTCCTTCTTTTACGATCCGTGGTTGCGAGCTCGAATCCCAGCCTGAGCAAATTCATCTCCTTTTCTTTCTTTTTCCGATCCGGCGCCGCAGTTGGGCCTCATCCTCCGCCACTTCGGCCGAGAGCCCAGCTCTTCTCTGCCTATTCTTTCTTTTATCATATCTCCTGTTTATAAATGCAAATAATGCAAGTTATATATCTATTTTGATCAGAAAAATGCATGAATATTAATATGTCATCCATGATCATGTTTGCATCGTCTATCTTGTTGTTTAGTGGTCTTTTGCATGAACACCTAAATAACTTAATATGGAATGTGTTGGGTAAATTAATTAATTATTGCCCAATTCCATTTAATTTGTGTAGATTACCCATGCCTTGTTTAAACATGTTAATCAACATTTAATTTGTGGTTAGATAAATAACTTGAACCTTAATCATTAATTGTCGGAATCCCGGTTCCGCTTAATTTGACTAAAGTTGCATCTTGCCCTGTCATGCATTATCTGTTGATCATGCTGGATCTTCTGCCGTCGTAGTAAGTGTTGCATCCGTTGTTCTTTCCAGTGTTTGTTGCGTCTTCGCGAATAGGACGTTGAGATGATGTGAGCAACGACAAGTTCTGTTTCCATGCTGGGTTACAGGCAAGCACTTCTCTCTTGGTCCCAATGCATTGACTTCCATTCTTGCTGTTGATCTCTGCTACCCTTATGTTACGATGCTTATGCGATCCTATCCATGTTTATCCTGCTGCCATGATATAGCCCCACCTCCACATCCTATCACCCTGTTGTTTGTTTACCATGTTGGCCTTTGCGAGTCGTAGCGCATGCTTAGGTTGTACCTTTATCTTCTTGTTGTTACCTATATCTTTGAAGCCCGGGTAAGTGGCTATATGTTTTACTTTCTGTCGTGGGACGATTGCTACCTAAGATAAGGCACCGGGAGGAGGTCCCTTTAGTGGTTTTTGGTCCTTCTGGGTCGCCGTAGTTCTTGTCCGTGGATCCAAGTTTGAGCGCGCTGTCCACATGTGGGACCTAATGGGAATCCCCGCGACCCGCGAACCGATCCGAAGCCTTGTCCAGGGCGCTGCAAAGTACTTCGGGCTTTCTTTTGGGTACGCACATCACCCTTTGATGCAGGTGAAGATGTTGATGGTAAAACCGATGTGCGTACAAATATAGGTTTGTGGGCTATGCCCGACCAGGTAGCTACCCTAGAGGAGGCCTGGGAAGGTTGTGTCACACAACGGTTAGGTCTGTGTCGGAGCCTCGGCTGGACTCTTGATGTGGGTAAGATCCTAACTAGGTGGTTCCCTGGACTCGGCCAAAGAGAAGTGAAAGGTTGTGTCAATCGCTCCATGGCAATTTGATGCGTGTGGTTAAACAATAGTGCACCCCTGCAGGGTTAAATCTTTTCGAAAAGCCGCGACCGCGGTTATGGACAACTTGGTGAAGATGCTGGCTAACAAGATTAGGAGCCGTACATCTAATAATGATAACACTTAAACTTGCCGCGCTGTGTGAGTGCCTTTGGATTGTTCACTCGTGGGCTAAGCGAGTGAATGATAATCGGCTGGGTATTGTTTGGTGTTAGTATCTAGTTGGTTCCTTGCTCACGTTCTTATCCCTATCTTATAGACGAAAGTTGTAGCGTGTCTTCTGTAGATGGCTTAGGGTGCTGCTGTTTGAGTCCACAATCCTTTATATTTTGGGAGCCTTTGTATTGGTTCCAAGTGTTCTTTGCTTGCCAGGTTCACAACCTGACCGATTTTTTTATTGGGCTGCCCGGTCGTGCAGTCAATAGGTTTGAAGTCTGACGACGTTAGCTTGGGAATCCTGTCGGCTCGGCCTGGGCAGGGATATGGACGCCATCGTTATCTTCAGGACTCTTAGTCCAATTTGTATCTTGTCTGTAGTCGGACACTAGTTCTTCTTCCGCTGTGATATGTATCTTTGTAATGTATCAGTTGTATCTTGACTCATTTGAGTCAATCTTGTATATATATCTCTTTCTGTTGTTGTTGCAGATTCTTTTGTGAACTGTTGTAATGTTATCACAATTCCACCCATGCGCATGTTTCGGCGTGCACGTTATGTCTGGTGGGCGTCCCGAGATCGATATTATGCGGATTTGGGCGGGATCGCTAGAATCCGCATGGTACCGATTTTGGGCTGTCACATCCACCTTGGCGGTCTGCTCCATGGCGTGAGGCCCCTCCAAGGGCTCAGTCACGTCCTCGAAAAGGAAGAAGGGCTGGAGGCGACGAAGGTTGGCAAAGATGCGGCTAACCGCAAGATGAAGTAGCTTGCGGCTCTCCTCTTCAACCAGGCGATCCATGGTCGTCACGGTCTTCTGCAGCTCCTCCACGAGCCGGTCGAAGAAGCCTATATACCCCTGGATGCCGGCGTCGCCCTCGGTCGTAAAGTCAGGAATCTCAGCACCCAGGTGTTGCGCAACGACTCGAGCCCGAGACCCCAAGGAGCGGAGCATGTCCCGTTGCTCTTTCTTCAGGGCCTTGGCTTCCCGCCTAGAAGCTTTGGCCTCCTCGGCAAGCGCGGCAGCGGGTGCCACCTGCTGTTGAAGATCCCTCATGTCCCCCTCTAAGTTGCGGAGATCATGCTCCGCACAACGGCGGGCGTCTTTGGCCGTCTTCAGGCGAGACCGAAGTTTCTCTAGGAAGCGGCCCTCCTGCATTTTCAGCCTCTTCGAGAAATTAGCCTGGCAGTCTCTGCGGAAGTTCTTTTTCTCCTCGTCGAGCTGGCTTGCTTCTCTTTCTTCTGCTGCTGGAGTTTCTCGTTGGCTCTATCGATACGGCTTGGCGCCCGGCCTCATCTTCAGCCACGGCGGTCTCGCGAGCCTCCAGGCGTTCCTTCTCGCAGCCTGATCTTTTTCAACTTGGTCGGCTTGCTCCTCGCGCCGGCGGACTTCAGACTCGGAAGGACAGTTCTTCCTCGCGGGGACGGATCTCCGCCTGAAGCTTGTCCTGGCTGGCCGGAGGGCCTCCGACGCCACGGCAACCTCCTTCTCCCTGGCTGAAGCTTTATCTCCCAAACGGAGGCCGCCGCCTCGCGAGCAGATAACTCCTGGTGCTTAGCGGTCTCTCCGCTTGAAGAGCTTCGCGCTTATGCTTCAGTTGCAAGGACTTCCTCAGCCTCGTGAGTAACGCTGGCCCGAACCTCGTCAGCAAAACGGCGAGCCTCGACGCGGCGCTCCCGAGCCTCATCCTCCTGGCGAGCACGCTCGAACGCTGCGCGGAGATGGGCCCAGCCGCGCGCAAGGTCCATGCGGTCCTCGCCCGTAGCGCGCTCCTCGTCGATGATGTGGAGTTCCAGGCCGCTGAGCATCTCCCTCGCAGAGCGGAAGATGGCCTCGCGACGAGATTCGCACGGGCACTGCGTCCGCAGCGTCAAAGCCAGGCTGTCTCCAATAGGCGCGGAGGGGGTCCCCAGAATCCCGCCCCAAGGCTCGGGCCCTCCCCGAGGTGCCTCGGGGGGCTCAGGTGGGGGACTTTTCCCTCATCAACAGATCCCTGAGGGTCCTGGTGAGGGATGTTGTCCTCAACGGCCGGCCCACGGGGGCTCTGGCAGGGAACCTCTTCCTCACCAGTAGACTGCTGGGGACTCCGCTGAAGATCATCGCCCAACAGCCGCCGAGCGACCTGACAGCCGAAGAAGTTTCGTTATCGGCGCCGCACCCTCCTGCCTAATGGGGGCTCCCCTGTTGTCTCCGTCGGCGCCGTCGGGGCGAAGTCTCCAGCCACCCCGGGACCCTCTGGGACCATTTCCGCCTCACTCCCCGGATCCGCACGGGGTTCGTCTGGCTCGGGAAAGGTCGCGTCCCAGCACGATCCGTGACCCCGGGGGACGAGGCTGCGGACGCGAGGGGTGTTTCGTCTGTCACGGAGGCCTTGAGAATCACCGAAGCCCCCGAAGTCTCTCCCGGCTGACAGGTCTTCTTTTGCTTTGGTGCCGAGGAAGATCTGAAGGGAAAACCAGAAAACAGTCAAGACGAGAAGACTCCGCGGGAAAGAAGGGAGAAGAAGAGAAAGGAACTTACACATTGGCAGTATCCACCCATCTCCTCTTCCGCACCGCGGGGCGGAGGTGCGTTGGCTGCTGGCACTCCTTGAGCCCCCCAGCCTTCGTCCCCGGGAGGACGGCAGGCTTGGCAAGGGGCGGCTCTGCTCGAGGATCTCGGGGGTCAGCTGAAGGACCGCCGTGGTGTTCATCTCCCACCTGCCGCGACGGAACGGCTCGGTAGGACGACTCATCGCCTGAAGAGACATCCAAGACCTGGGTCCTAGGCTCTCCGAGGCCCGGCAGGCGCTCGCCCCTTCCCGAGAAGTCGGCACCTCGGGAAGTGCCCTCGCCCTCGGCAACGGAGCTGGAGGGAGACCCCAGCGAGAAGGCCTTGCCCTGTTCCGGGGCCACCACGATGAGCCCCTCTTGAGGGCTTGTCCTCCCTTGCGAGAGCAGCCCCACGGGGAGAACGACGGCATCGCAGCCAAGTATTGGTAGCGCCCGACTTTTCGAACAGATACAAAGGTTTTGAAGATTTGTTCGCTGGCTCTGGTATCTGCGAAGAGGAAAAGAGGAAGCTCATGATCTCTCCACCACCTCAGCCGAGAGACTTTCCTTGTCCAACCGTATTCTGTCGGACACCCCGGTGTACATCCACACCGACTTCTGGTGCGATTGCAGAGGCGCAATGCGCTGCCTCACGAACTCTCTGGCAATCATCTGACCAGTGAGGCCATGAGCGGGCTTCGGCAAGGCGCCTCTCCACGACATCAAGGGACTCGTGCGCCAGCTGCTGCCTGCCCCATCCTTGATGCCTCGTCGGGGGACCAGCCGGCACCTCGAGGGGGACAGACCTCTGAAACCCTCACGAAGAGCCACCGCTGACGAAAGCCCTCCACCTCTGTCGTCACCTCAGGGACGGGAACATCACCATCCCAGGCAATGGGGGGATAGTTCCCGAACATGCCGTCGCAGAGGCGAAACGAGATGCAACCCGTCGTCTCCGTGTGTGACAAGAAGTGCAGCGAAAAGAAGTTGCGGAAGAAGTCCACGGAAGGCCTGACCCCAACGTACGCCTCACAGAAGTAGGCGAAGATGGAGAGGGTGAGAATGGCGTTGGGATGGAGGTGAAGTAATTGGATTTGTAATGCTCCAGAATCGCGATGAAGAAATCCGAGAAGGGGGAATCAAACCCGCGAAAAGAGAATGGAGGAAGACGGGATAGAACGGGGCGCGAAGCAGGCCGGGAACGCCCCAGGCTGAAGCTCCGTCGCCCCGCTCGTTGAAATCCGAGGCCGCCAAGGGCGCACCTTCACCAAGTGCGCGATGCTGGTCACGCGGCTGGGTTCCAGCGCGGGCCGGAGAGCGCGGCCATGTTTGGCGAGGCTTCCTCGTCCGTCCGGAGCCGTCGCCTTTGCCTTCTGCGCGGCAGTGGCCCTCTGGGACATTGGGGCGGCGGCGGAGGAAGCGGGGAGTCGCGGTGCAGGGAGGAAGGAGGCGTAGCACGAGCGAAGATTTCAGAAGTGATGGGGAACCGCGCCCTCTCTGCCATTTATCGCCACGCAGAGCGGTTTCTTCAGTCATGGCGGGACCCACCGCGCGGTCAGACCGACCGAAGGAGGCGACCCGACGACGACGGTTGTGCGCCAGGTGTCTCGGCCCAAGAGGGCCAAGTTGGGGCCCGCGACGCTTCACTTGCACAATTGGGCACCAGATGGCCCATCGCGGGCCCGGGGGCTACTGTCGGCCCAATGAAAACCAGGGTATCATGGGCCGGCCCTTCTGGCCCCAGACACCTAGGCGCGGAATACGACTAAGGACTGGGTCACGGCGCCTGGCGAGCCCCGCGAGGCCTCGCCCCTCGCGGGGGCTTCAACGTGAACAAACGACTAAGTCTCCGCGAGTCGGGGACCGCCTCGGGAGACTTTCCCTCTCGGGGTGGCGGAGCACTCGAAGTGCCTGGCGAGGTTCTGCCATCCTGGCAGGACGCACATGGGGCCTGCGCTCCGCAGCAGGATGACGCGCACGCCTGCGCACGGTGACGAACAGGCGGCCAGTTGCCATTCCCGTGCTTAAAGGAGAGCAACAAAGCTGCCCCAAAGGAGGAGGATTACCAAGCATGCTACTTTGGTGCTAAGGGGACACGCTGCCGCTCCGCTCCAACGGCGACGTCACCGACATGACACCACGGACCTCTGAGCGCCGGCCACCGCTCTCGACGGACGGTGGCAGGGCCTGACGAAGACCAGCAAGACCGACGACGGTGGACCTCGTCCACAACCCCTGGACCAAGGGTGCGCCGCCCTCCTGGACCGGCGCCATGGAGGAACCCTAACTTCCACCCCGCGCCTATATAAGGAGGAGGGAGCACCACTGGAGAAAGAGGTCGACCATTCACCCACCTAAGGCTACTAGTCCACTCAGAGAAGAGAGCTTCCACACAGAGGAAGCTCTGCCATCGTTGTAAGCTTTGCCCTCGGCAAGCACCCCTGTACTGTAACCTCGCGAAGCAGTGCAATACCACACAGCAGGAAGTAGGGTCGTTACTCCTCCCGGAGGGCCTGAACCTGGGTACGAGCTGGTGTCTATCTCTGTCGTGATGCATTCTGTCGAGCTCGCCGTGCTTGGTCGCCGAGGTTGACGAGAGTGTTGTTAAGTGTCGTGTTCAGCCCTTCGATTCCTGGTTCACGGGGACTATTCTCCGACAGTAGTCGAGATTAATTCTTTTAGACCCATGTCACCAAGACCCGGGATCAAATTTTCATTTCTTCTGAGTAAGAATTCCAGGATAGCCGAGCCTGCTCTATCTGCTAGCAGCCTCTTCTATGATCGTATGCAGACCCAATGAATGCCACATATCTTTAGCTGTAGGGCACTGAAACAGAAGATGACGCACATCTTCAGGACCTTGTCTACAGATTGGGCACTCGCTGGAAGTTCCAATGTGACGATTGGCCAGGATACATTTTAGAGGGACGATCCCATGCAAGGCACGCCAAATGAAAATTTTCACTTTGCTAGGAATCTTTAGCTTCCAAAGAGATTTCCAAACAGGATTGGAGGCCGAGGAACCAGGAAGAGCAAGCTGGCCGGCTGATCCCCCAAATTGGTGTTTCCACTGAATGTGATAGCCCGACCGACTGTATATCGTCCATGCTTTGTGCCCGTCCAAGCTATAAATCATCAAATCCTTGGTGGTTGATTGGGATCTGGAGAATCCGAATGACATCCACCGCAAAGAAAGTTTCACGAAGGCGTTCTTCATTCCAGCATCCCGTTGTCGGATTTAATAATTCACACACTTTGGTATATGCAGCATTGCCCCGTGGAGTGACCACCTTCCTATCCGGGCTAGAAGGGATCCATGGATCTTGCCAAATATTAATATGATCACCGTTGCCAACTCTCCAAATATATCCTCTCTTGAGAGTAGTTAAACTTAATAAAGCACACAACCAACACAGAGATCGTACACACCGGCGTACCAGCAGCAAGAGCGTTCAGGCTCTGAAAGACACACTGCACCACACTGCAAAACATACATACAGGCAGGAAAACATAAAATGAAGCTAAAACCGAAACCTCGGTTGTCCACCAGACCTAGCTACCAAATGAAACGGCGCATGACCCCCCAAGGGACTGTGACAAGGAACAAACTCCTAATATGTAGGGGATACAAGCATTATGAGATGGGAGATCTTCAAGG